>OX453273.1:42685117-43140117 GCA_949710005.1 Ricordea florida
TAGTAATGAAAAAGAACGAACTTCTGGGAATGGAGGGGGGTTAGAAAACGATAAGGAAAGGGAAGAGCAAGTGGGGAAGAAAAGGTAAGGGGAAGGGTAAGCACATGCAGGTCCATGCAGGAGGGGTAGTGAATCATGTAAGCCCTTACAATATATAGTGAATCATGTAAGCCCTTACAAAATATCCCGAGGGGTAGTGAATCATGTAAGCCCTTACAATATATAGTGAATCATGTAAGCCCTTACAAAATATCCTGAGGGGTAGTGAATCATGTAAGCCCTTACAATATATAGTGAATCATGTAAGCCCTTACAAAATATCCCGAGGGGTAGTGAATCATGTAAGCCCTTACAATATATAGTGAATCATGTAAGCCCTTACAAAATATCCTGAGGGGTAGTGAATCATGTAAGCCCTTACAATATATAGTGAATCATGTAAGCCTTTACAAAATATCCTGAGGGGTAGTGAATCATGTAAGCCCTTACAATATATAGTGAATCATGTAAGCCTTTACAAAATATCCTGAGGGGTAGTGAATCATGTAAGCCCTTACAATATATAGTGAATCATGTAAGCCCTTACAAAATATCCCGAGGGGTAGTGAATCATGTAAGCCCTTACAATATATAGTGAATCATGTAAGCCTTTACAAAATATCCCGAGGGGTAGTGAATCATGTAAGCCCTTACAATATATAGTGAATCATGTAAGCCTTTACAAAATATCCCGAGGGGTAGTGAATCATGTAAGCCCTTACAATATATAGTGAATCATGTAAGCCTTTACAAAATATCCCGAGGGGTAGTGAATCATGTAAGCCCTTACAATATATAGTGAATCATGTAAGCCTTTACAAAATATCCCGAGGGGTAGTGAATCATGTAAGCCCTTACAATATATAGTGAATCATGTAAGCCTTTACAAAATATCCTGAGGGGTAGTGAATCATGTAAGCCCTTACAATATATAGTGAATCATGTAAGCCTTTACAAAATATCCCGAGGGGTAGTGAATCATGTAAGCCCTTACAATATATAGTGAATCATGTAAGCCTTTACAAAATATCCTGAGGGGTAGTGAATCATGTAAGCCCTTACAAAATATCCTGAGGGGTAGTGAATCATGTAAGCCTTTACAAAATATCCCGAGGGGTAGTGAATCATGTAAGCCTTAACAAAATATCCCGAGATCTTCTGATTACCTCCCCGAGGAGATCTCGGGATATTTTGTAAAGGCTCAGTACATGATTCACTACCCTGCAAGAGGGAAAGAACAGAGAAGGATAGAAGAAAGGGAGAAGCAAAGAGGAAAATAGGAGGAAGAGGAGCAAAATTCAACAGGAATCCGACACTAGGAGCGTTCTTTTCCTCTATTATCTTAGGGAAGGGACATCTTGACAGATACATCATCCTCGGTGCTTAATCTCATGTATCAACTTCCGTAGTTCTGTGATACTGCTTCACATTATTGCAAAGGGTTACTCGAGTTTGAATGGCTTTATAGCAAACATTTTTTTAAGCCAATCACACCTTCACAAAGACTACTAACTGCTAACCTCCTTAAAGTGTGCGATGACGTGGGCGAAAGATTACTAGAAGACGTTATAGGATTGCAACCTGATTGAAATGAGAAACGTTCTATGCAAATAAACTAAGGGAAAATGAAATATTGAGGAGCGGTTCTTTATTGGGTACAGCTTGCTTGGCAGCTATGTGGCTTTTGCCAACGCGTACGAGCCTTTGCGAAAGGACCATTATTTCGTCCTCAAGGAGTTTCTAAGAATACGATTGGTCTGTCAAAACGCCCGAACAAGAATACAAAGAAGAGGAGCGCTCCTAGTCAAGAAAACCTGACTAAAGGAGGGGTAACGAATGGTCTTTGCGAGCATTCGCGAGCAATACGAGCAGGCGATTTTTTTGCGAGCACGAGCAGAGGTAAAAAATTGCTTTGCGAGCATGCGAGCAACTGCAAAAATTTAGGGAGCACGAGCAAGCGAGCACTCGTTTAAATTTTGCGAGCAAATCGAATAAAGGAAAAATTTTGCAAGCAGTTAAAAATTTTAATGGACCATTCATCACCCCTTTAAGGGAACAAAGGAGAGGAAAGGGAAGGCGAAAAGAGAGGACTGAGAAAATGATACAGGGAAAGGAGTCGACATATATTTATCCAAAATACGACACTAGAAACTTCATCCTCAATAGCTTACGGTGGTACAACTTACATAACGTAAAACGTATGTGAATACGCACGAATTTGTTTTTTTTCGCCTTACCCTCAGAGATTTCACTCTATGGCTGATTTGTTGAATGTTATTATTTATTTTTAAATCATCGCTTGTCAATCGTAACAGTAAAGTAAAGTCGTATGATACATAAGCGCATTTTTAATTCTCAGCTTTATTTCTTTTTTCTTCCCTTAAGGCTCCAAAGAATAAAAAAATGACTCGTGAACATACTTAACCGTACTGCACGACTTTCCGTGGAATAACCCTTGTTTATCAACTCGTTCGATAACCCCAATCTAGAATGTATTTCACCGTAGGTGTAGTACCAAGGCCAATTCAATCTTACACATCATTGACGTGCACAAGACGTACCCTTTTTGTGGCAGTGAAGCACTCCACGCATTATGCATTTAAACATTCTTCTTGTCTCGTCTTCCTTCAATTTCCCACGTTTCTGAAGTAGAGTGAGCAGATCGCCATTTGAAGCTAACTCCATGACAATGAAGAGATGATGAGCTCCTTCGATCACTTCAAACAACCGAATAATATTTGGGTGGTTCAGCCATCTCAGTATCTCAATTTCCCTTTTCAGAAATTTATCCTTGTTTCCATTATTGCCAGTCTATTGTGTAAAGCAAAGAGAACATCATGTGACAGGCTATTTGTTGGTGAATCATGTTTTCGGTTAAGAAATGGTGACGTTCTTGTGAATGAATTCCTACAGTGTCTGTTGCTGTAAAAGTAAATGGATGTCTCACGAGTTCCCTTCTTACTCGGTCTATTGGTCGAATTTTAAATAAACCCCATTCTGTTTGGACGACCAAGTCAGAGTTGTAAACAGCCAACATTGGGAACAAACCATACACCATGCAGTTGCTTGCAGACTCTACAATGGTCTACGATGTTCCGCTGTTAATTAACGTTAACGTTTGTAAGTGTAAACAAAGCCCTCAGTTAGCGCAGCGGTGCTGTGAAGAAACAGGCCTTCAAACAAAACAGTACCTGAGATTATTTCTTGCATTTAACGTGGTTTTGGTCATTCTAGTGCAGGGGCTGGCGTTATGGACACCTCGAGTATTATTAACTCCCCCCAAAATCCAAGCCTTCTCTGCTTCTTAACAGAACTGAAAACTATACACATTCTGGTTGATTTTGAGTCATGTTTGCTTGTGAAACACTAAGTAGCTGAAGGGGTTTGCACCATTACTTTAGGTGGTAGCTAAACTTGACGCAGCATTCACGGCGTTTTTGGAGCTGCTTGCATATGAGCAAATATTTCTCAAGAAAGGAACAATTTTCTTAGCCTGCTAGCATTCTGCTCACAAGTATTTTTTCATGAATTAATGTAAATATACGAAAATCTCATACATTTGAACTGCGGAACAAAGATTTAAAAAGTGAAAGATCGTCCCAGTTATGTTTGTAAAATGAACAGTTGCGAAGATAAGACCTGACTGAAAATTTTTTAGGTTCTATCTTTGCAACTGGTTAATTTGTGTTCATAACTATGACGATCTTTTACTTTTTAAGTAATTTTTTCTTGCACCTTTTATATGCATCTACCTCATCGCTGGCTACTATTTTGATTGCAATTTCTTTCTCCATGTTTTTTGAATAAGCCTTCTTCACCACAGCATAGCTTCCTTCCCCTAATTTTTCCCTAGTTTCGTATCCAAGGCTCTCTAAGAGATCATCTTCGTCCGAATCAAGCGGACTACTTTGCTCGAGCTTGTGTCTGTCTATTGATTCCCAAGAATTCCTAAGGGCAGATATCCAGTGAAAATTTTTCACGATGTAAAAGAAAAGTATGGAGGCAGAACCAACGAGAAACCAAAAAACAAGAATTCCGACCATTTCCTGCCGAAAGCGCACGAAGGCGCATTCCGGTGTGAAACGCTATTTTTGCGTCACAAACACCATTATTGAGTCTCGTTAGTGATACTACAAATTACCAAGCTCGTTCCCAGAGCTCGCGTTCTGAGAAATGATCGGTAGCAGTTTTTTCATTTCTTTCTAAGCACATACGCAAGAACCACTTTCAGTATTTATTGTTTGGCCAAGAAAATGACATGTCATTTAATCAAAATTTAACCAAAATTTTATTTTTTAAGTTTTGTCAGGAGCCCATCACCATGGGCTCCTGGTTTTGTCATAAAATTTTATTTCTTAAGTTTTTTTTAATGTTATTTTGTTATATTAAACACTGAATTTTTGGTGACCATTTTCCACCTTTAGGATTACGCTCATAGGTCACAGGATAGGTTGGAGTCTCTTTTGTTTTATTCCATTCAACCTTTAAGCCCCAATATCAATATTCATTTTCTCCTAACTGTTCTCATATATTTGTTATGGTGCTAGTGAGAAGAATTTGTTTAAATATCAATTTAACTCTTTTACGATTACCATTTTTGTTATTTTCATAACCTGAATGGTTGATGAACAGAGAATATTGTAATGAGAAATTGGATGCTGGTCACTATTGAGACTTTTCCCCAGTTTTTTGAAATGTTTTCAGCAGGTGATTATGGTGACGGGGCACTCTGAATAGATATGATATGCACCTTTGTACTTTTGTCGAAATACTCGACTGACAACCTAAGAAAAGCCATACGTTTTATCTTAAAGATTTCGTGATATGAGTTTTTTCCAAGCGTGAATCCTGAAGGGACTATTCGGTAGTCCTTACTCAGTATGTATTTCGCATGAAATGGTCTGCTGATTATTTTTCGAATATCGCTGTCTCATATGCCATTTCGTCAACAAAGTGACTACAGTAGTCACCGGTCACATCAATATGGCTACCTCTTCCACGGAAAGCTGTCCCGAGGACAGTGAAGATTCTCTTCCAGATTACGGTTGGAGGGTCAACCTTGACAATGCATTTTCGCTGAAGCCCCAGCCGTGTTATATTCCTCGATGGAGCCAAATTCCCAAGTTAATAGGACTGGGTTGGAGGTACAGTAAACATAAGAACACGATTTTATGAATTAATTTATGTTTCATTGTTGAAGTATACACCAGAAAGCATTACGTATTTTACTCATCAAAGGTAAAAACATAAGTCTGTTTTGTTTATTCGATGACAGATTCCTGAAGTACGCTTCAAGGGAGAGGAAAAATGGAAGAGTTCCGTTTATTGACCCTTACGCCACAATCCCTTGTCGTCAAGTGTACGGTGAGTTGGCGGAACACTTCAAATTTAGGGCTTCGAAAATAATATTCATATACACTGGTAATTTCTAAATTTGGATTGAACCAAAACTGAAGTGCAAGGAAGTTCCATTCAAAGAATTCCGGTTGAATTTTGACATTTTTATAGGTCTCTTGGTTTGTTGACTTTTTCTTAATAGCGTTAAAACCATGGCTTAGACGTCCTAATTCAAGGGGAAGAACGCCTTTATGTCTCTTTTCTAGAGTTTCGGTACATGGAAATTAAATAATGAACTGCTTTAGCGGGCATATGTTTCGTGTGTCGAGTCACCGGGTCTGATTTTATTTATTAAATTAAGAGAGAATTTTTAACTAGATTGTGTTTTACCACGTCCAAACTACAGGGTATTACTTTTATACTTAGCCAAAACGAAAAAGAGAAATGAAGCAAAGTGAAATTTGCATAATTTCCGTTTGAACGCGCTATAGGATAAAATTGAAGAGGATTAGTTAATTTTTGGCAGCTTAGGTAAGTACAATTGTTAATCGTTAATGTCACGGCTTTATTTCCGTGTTTTGTCAGTGAAATTTTTCAAATATTGTAACTTGAGAATAAAGTTCAAACTCAAAGTGGTCAATATTATAGACAATGGCCTGCTTTACTACATTCTTAAGAGCTATTTTTTACTTTCTTTGACCTACAAGTTCTGATGATCCTCATTGTCTTCGTCAATATTAATCATTCTGTCGACCAAAGACATTTCTCTTAATTGACTGACTGAAACAATATCTAAATTTGATTTCATTTTTCGCCTTTATGGATTAAGACATAAGTTTTGTAAATCTTTGTCCTCAAGTTGGAACCAGCCATGACTTACATTAACACATTTTGTGTACAAACTTTACAGTGTCATTTGTTATTCTTCGCTTGAAAATGCTAAACAAACACAAAATAAGACAAAAGATGCAAACGATGAGTGTGGTTTCTCTTTTGTCAGGAGCAGCATATTTGATTGCAAATCAACTTTTCAACAACATAGTTCTTGCATTTCATTATTTGTTTTTAGGTGGTTCTAGGCCTGTAGTTTGAACCATATTTGATTCTTGAGGTCAATGTTAAAATACCGTTTATACAAGCAACAAGGGTATTTGTTATGACTCTTTATTTTGTTTCTTTTTTGAGTTACAGTATCTTATGGACAGTATTCCAAGTGCATTTTCTAACCCAGCTGTAACTTCAACAAATTTATGTTATTAATTATTGAGAAAATCAATTCACAGACCATGATTGTTTTGTCTGTATATGTAGTATGGTATGATTTTCAGCTTTTAAAAGCTGAATTCAATTTAAAAGTGATCTCCTGAAAATTCTCTCTACACACATCAAAACATGCTATGTCTCAGCTGCGAGAGGATTGACATACATATTTTGTTCTTCATAACTCAAATGAGAGAGAAAGAAACAAGCTCTTACAAAATTAAGAATAATATCTATTAATGATAAATATTTAATAAGAATATTAGGCTGTAACTTGATTTCTGTGGAATGGCAAAGTTCTTGTAAAGTCGCACAAAAACATGAAGAGATAAAGCAGTTAACTAACAACAGTAATCTATATTCTGTTTCAGAACTGAAACAAAATGAACCTTGAGTGGACTTACAGTGTCAAAATATTACTTTGTCAGATAGTTTTTTGTTGTCACTTTGACCCGAGGGTACAAAGTCTAATCTACTGTAAGTCTGTTACTCTGTAAGAACTAAAAGCTTATTGGAGTACAGTGTAACTTCAAATTATGAATTAAGCTTGACTGTCAGTGTTTGCCAGTTATGGGTAACTTTGATTTTTCTAGAATCTGAATAGCTGATGTCATGCATATAAGTACCCAGCTGACGTTTTGACTGACACTGTAGGAAACTCAAGTTTGCAGTCCTAAGATTAATTATAATAGTAACCAACTAGTTTACTACCAGTTATAATACCTTTTCTATTCAATCCTTTTCTTTGTTAATATGTGTTGCTTTGTCTACTTTAAGCTGCTATTTGAAAGAAAAAAGTAGAGTGTTTCAGTTATTCAAGATGTTATAACCATCATTATCTATTTACTGTTGTCATCGTCTGACTATCATCACTTATTACACTGCATATTATTATTATTGTTATTGTACTCCACACCAGAATCTTTAGTCAGTCTTTTTATTGTCAACTTTATCATCTTCGCAAAGTGTTTTATTACTATTATTGTATCCAAACTTAACGGGACTGTATTGTCTTCTGTTTTTTTTTTGTGATTCTGGTATGTACATTAAGTGTAGATAGCTGCTCAAAAAGGTTTTTTTTTTAATTCCACCATGTTTTTGCCCTGAGCCTGCTTGAACCACACCCATTAAACTTGACTGAGCTAGTGAGGCACATAGTGCTATTCCTGGGTTGATGTCACAAACTGCTTTCCGTGCATGTTTATAAAGACTTAATGAATGGAAATCAGTTTGTGATGTCAAATCAGGAGTAGACCCATTCCCCTTACTATCTTGGTCAAGTTTGATAGGTGTGGCTCAAGTAGGATCATTGAATGACAATGTTATGGCAAAAACATGGTGGAATTTGAAAAAAACTGTTTTAAACAGCTATCTACTCTTTATGTCTTATAACCAGATTCACAATAAAAAAACCAGAAGACCGCATAGGCAGTTTAATCTGTAGACAGTCAATATCTGTTGGCTAAGAAGGTAAAATATACAAGTATTTTAGACTAAGGTACTGCGACTGCACATTAAGGTTTTTTGTTTTGGAATACAGTATATAATTGATCTAATTATTGCTCTGAATATACTGTAGGAGTACCACTTGGTGGAATAGGGTGCGGCAGTATTGGAAGAGGCTGGAAGGGCGAGTTTAACAGATGGCAGTTAACACCTGGAATGTACAATTACAGCTATGTGGAGGCAAATCAGGTAATCATCCACTTGTATAAACCTATAACCTCTAACAGTGTATAGGTATATGAAAAAAGTAGATAAGGATGAAAAACGGCAAGTCCTGTCTGACAACCCTTGTTCATAATAATTTTGTGGGGCATTAAAGAACCCATACACTGTTTGCGAAGAGTAAGAGATGTAGAACCCGGTGTTGTGGTTAGGCTCTTGTAGTAATGTGGTTGTAATTTAAAGGTCGAACATTCCTTACATGAGCCTCTGGCTCGGAAGATTGGATGGCTACTCCCCATGTTATTGACAATAAATAAATAAATGAATTACATCTAATTGCATAGAGGAAAAGTAAAGGCAAGAAGCCCAAACCTGCATGTAACACTGATTATTACTTTTATTGCTTAAGGGAAGTCGTTGCTTAAGAGAGTGGTTGCTTAAGAGAGTGGTCATTAAGAGGGAGTGGACTGTAAGATTTATAGTATTCAGTTGTATACTTTCATAAAACCTTTTATATTGTATATGCAAATGCCCCAACCCTAGCTGAATTAGCAAGTAAGTAAGTTGGTTTGTTACCAGTAAGATAAGGTTTGGATTGACTAGCGACGGTTGTTTTTAACATTGCATATAAGCTTGTTTTTAATCATGTTCTGCTGGTTTCAAAGAAGGGAGCTAACTTGAGGTTCTTTGGACTAGTTAGAAATACTAACTTATGGCATTCCCACAAACCTTGTCTTTTAAAATTTCCTTTTGATCAGTTGAGTTTTAATTTATTCTTAAGAAAATGTTACCTTAGAAACAAGAGATTCCCTTTAACAATGTAGGTTTTTGTTCTTTGCAATCGTTTCTATATAACAGCAAATAAAAGTAAATCTGCTAAATGGTGATCATTGTGTTGATTTGCTTAGGGCAAAAAAATATAGGCAAGCATGGCATGCATGTGGCTACTGTATTTATTAAGTTTATACAGACCTTTTTGCCATACCTATCGCCTTTCCTTGATTTCTTTACTTTTACATATCCTCTTCTGAGTTTAAAAATAAATCGATTGGCTAAATACTCGGCATGCGCTGATTGGCTCCTTCACTCACTCACTCACTCGTGTTTCCTTTGACATATTGGCTCCTGCATTATTTCATATGCAGTAGCCAAAAAATGATGTTGTAGTATGATGAACATTGATAATGTCCAAGAGGTGGTTTGCCTGTGGCAATTCTAGTCTTAAAATGGGCTTGGTTCTTTTTTCCTGTTTTCTCCATTTAGAAAATTGCATTGTAGCCCAAGATTGCCTGTGTAAGGGTTAACAATCACGTCACCTGCGAGCTGTAGAGACTCAAGTAGAATATTTGTTTTTTCACAGCGGTGAAATGAATGTAAAAGTAATTGTTTTTATTCGATCTTCAAAAAAAAACATGACCTTATGGGGCCAGAAAATGAAGCTTTAAAAGTCATGACTATAATGCACCTATCAATGTTAAGCCGGCGGTGGGGGGGGGGGGGGGGGAGTCAGGGCATGGGGTAGGGCATTTGACTGACCTTGTTCTCCCGGGAGAGGGGATATTTGAATCTTTCTTTGCCAGGCTTGGGATATTTGACAGCGATGTACAGCCTGGGGTGGGGAAATTTGGTTGCATTTGACTGGAATAATTTGCCCGTGGGCAGGGAATTTGACAGCAAATTTTTCAAAAATGTCAAATCCCCCCGCCGGCTTAACATTCATAAGTGCATGAGCCGTGGTACCAATTGAGCTTTCCCTCCACTAGTGGGTAAATTTAACTATCCAGATCCGACTTACCTGTCGGTCTCACAGCAACTGCAAGCTCAGCTTTGTTTGTTTGTAGTGATGCCTAAAGCACATCGTACATCGTAAACTCTAATTTTGCTTTAAGTTAAAAAACATCACAGATGCAGAGAAAGTCGAAAATAATTCAGAAATTGCCAGAGAATATGGCACTAGGGAATCCGTGGTCTGGTGCTGGCAACCAGATCAGGGTGTACTGTTCTCCATGCCAAAAACAAAATGATCAACATTTTTATTCCCAACTATGCGGTATAGCATGCGGTATATCATGCGATATACCGCATGATAGCGGTCGGTACGAGTGCTTGTTAGGTCAAAGAGCAGGCCAAGTCTTGGTTAATATTCTGTACTTGTTGTTCTTCCCAAATATTGTTTCTTCACTTTCGATATTAAACTTGGGATCATGCTGAATGTCGTCAAGTGTCACAATTGTTTTTCTACCATGGAAACCAAGGAAGCCGATTCGTGAACATTAATCTGATTAGTAAACAAACTGAATTATCACTGAAATTTCTGTATAACATTAGACAAATGACGTTGACAAGAACTGTAGTGCGATATACAGTCTGGTAGGTTTTTTGCTGTCATGGAACCAGCCATGCAATGTACCATCCTTTGGCATAAACTGACATTCAAGTTTGTTTGAAGATGTACATGTATTATAAAGTGCAGTCCAAGTGAACACTACATAGAGCGTCTAGTTCAGAGATATTATTTTTGTACAAGGGGACACATTATCCATCTGGACAAACTTGGGCAAACATTTCTAGTTCGTCTGGTTAAGCATCGCTAGTATAAAGGTAGGTACACTACACATTATGCGTTCAGACCAACAACCTAAATGCATAATAATGCATCGTTTAAGATGTATTATTACAAAGGGTACATGTAGTTCGTCTGGACGCATTATATGTCTTGTACTCATCTTTATACTAGAGACACATGACCAGATGAACTAGAAATGTTTGCCCAAGTTTGTCCAGACGGATAATTCATCCCCTAGAATAAAAAAATTTATGAGCATTAACGCTGTTTTAACACTTTTTTAAAACAGGGTCGCATTTGACTCAGCCAATAAACTTGAACTCATTATAGTGAGATCCTTATATATTTCTACTGAATACAACTGACATATATTTGAATGGCTTGGTGAAACAGTTTCAAATAATTGAACCATTTGCGTATCAAGGCTTCACACAGGCAGCCCAGTGTAGATTTCTAGAGCCTCTTGTTTCATAATAAATGACAACCCTGCCCATGTATCAGCCTTATGATCCAGTGTATTTAGAACTGCCAGCATCTTCTATATTACATGTAAGCAGTGGTGATGAAAAGTAACTATATCAAAAAATAGGACAAATTCTATGCATAGATAGGTCAATTTAAAACAAGAATTTAAATTTTTAGTCATTTCACTTTTACTTTATTTGTCTCTTTTTTTTTCTAGTTTATTGTTTGTGTAAGAAAGAAAGGGAGAACAACTTACCAAGTAAGTGAATACGAACATTCTTTCATTTCTAATGATATACGTGCAACAAATATCCACATCCTGGTTGGTTGAGAACACATCAATTAATTCCAATCAGTGCAGAAAGTTGAAATTGAGTTTAAAAAGTTGAAATTAAAGTTTTTCATGTATATTTTTATCAGGTAATCAGATGTTTTGGAGTAAAAGTTTTATTGAATAAGCTTTGTCTCATAATGAATTGTCTCACAACAAATTGCATATACCTAACGAGCTCATACAATAATTGATTTTAAAATAAATTTTCTTGTACTTGTTTATTCTAAATTGCACCTGAAATAATTTGATTACCTATACAAACATAGTGGAGACTGATGTTGTATGATTGGGCAAGGCTGTGAAGCTCCTTTTATACCCATGATGAATGGTGTTGCTTAATTACAAGGTGTAAATAAATCTTGGGCCATTACTTGCCATTGTTGCAGTTCAATGGAGCATGAGCGCTATTGAAATGCCAAGCTTCTTGATGATAGCGGGAGTTAGTGGTGATAATTCAAGAATGGCTTAACCAACCATGCCATCAGGTGGAATAATTCTTGAATTATCACCACTAACTGCTGCTATCATCAAAGAAGTTGTTATATTTGTCGACATCAATTTTAACAGGCAGTTTTATCACCAAACCGGCCAAATGGAGTGCTATGTGGGCGTAGTCTTCAGGGATGGAACTGGGGTTTCTGTGGCTCCAGTGCTACCTATCATGCTTTGTATCCTCGTGCCTGGACCATATACAACCTTCCTGGACAAAACGTCCGACTTATTTGCCGTCAGGTGTCGCCTGTGTTCCCACATGATTACAAAGTGAGCACTTTAGTGTAATGTGCACTCTCTCTAATATTTGCATCAACCTATGTGAGTGCTTATTATATTATTTTAACTATGTATCATACCTCTCACTTGCAATGAAGACCATTATCAGACACTGTCACCTTGGATGAGGAGTGTAGCCCAAGTGGGAAAGTTAAAACATTTTTGTCACTTCCTTTTCAGGTTTTCTTTGTCCACTAGCTAATGCCTACAGGTTACTGAGCTGCAAACCTCCACAAACATATTCTTCTTGTCATGCCAAATTTTCTGGCAAAACTCTATTTAATATAGAAGTACTTGTCAAGAAAAAACTATGATCTTATATTTATTAAAGGGCTGCCTATTAAACAGCCAAACTGTATAGTGGCTAGTTCATGGATGCATGTTAGACTTGTGAATTTAGCTTGTTGAACTTGAAGTCAGGAGTGTGAATTCAATTTGTCAGTGTTTCAACTATGCAGTACTTTATGCACAGTCACTATGTAAATAAGTGCCAATTGTTATATACCTTGAATTTCACTCAACAAAATGAGCACTGTGATTGGTTGATTCTCGGTCACTTGCCCCTCATCAAATTCAAATGTATCCCGACTGGGATACAATTGCACAGTTGTTGCCCGTGTGCTGAATGACACAACATATAATCAGTGCATGACTAAATTAAAAATGGCGTGATCTTCTAAATATATAACAAAGCACTTAATGTATGATCCCTTGGGAAACTAGTTAGTTTTGTTTTTCCTTGAGTTGTGATGTTTCCCTTGACTTTGTCTTGGAAAACATCAGGACTCTTGGGAAAGTAAAACTAACTATTTCCCTCTGGCCATGTATATTATATGTTTAGTGAAATATAATGTTCAGTTTCTGCATGTCAGGGCCACTAATGTTTATGGTTGTTTTGTTGATGCTAGCAAAATTAATGTTACCATTGTTCATTAGGATACATGTCTACCGGTTGGTCTATTTATCTGGACTGTTGAAAACAATAGCAATGAAGAAATAGAAGTGGCAATTATGTTCACATTTGAAAATGGTGATGGTACTCCAAATGAGGGATCAAGTGGTCACTACAATGAAGCTTTCACCTGCAAAGGAATTCGTAGTAGGCCAACTTCAAACAGGCAACAGGAGGATTCTACACAGGTGTTTGATATCACAGGGGTTCTTCTTCATCATAACCACCCCACACAGCCATACACATACGGCATTGCGGCAAAGGCATCACAAAAGGTAAGCTGCAGATCAAGAACTTCTGATAAGAGAATGTTATACATGTACATGTGTATCAGGTTTGAACTAAGTTCTTAGTTTGAAGTGGATTAACAAGATGATTTAATAAAAAACAAATTACATGTAGTTATTGTTTAGCTCTGTAAAGGGTTGTGGTTTTGATAATGTAACAGTTGTGTTCCTTGGCGTAAAGTCAGGTCATCAAAATGGCATCTGACTTTTTGAACACAACATTTTGCACATTCCATGTTTCTTATCGCTACTTACTTTTTCTTCATTTTTAGTTGTTATCTTTGCCATACTTATTATATTGAGGGATTTAATATATGGCAAAAGATTTACTGTGGAATAAGAAAATCCTTGACAGTGTAAATGGTCCCTTTTGAAGACTTTCCAGATGTGTATAAAGTCCAGATCAAAATCTTAACGTTATGCTACACAATTGTAAACCACCCAATTAAGCAAGTGTAAATGTGGTAAATTATATCTTTGTCATTTTAAAGAGGGAGAAATAATTTTCGTCTTCATACAGTACGAGATTGCTTGTGGGTTCTATGGAAAGACTTGATAAGTGTGTTGAATTACAAAGTACAGTTAATTAACACAGAACTACTTTCTCTCCTCTTTTAGTTTCTATATTCATATTTCTTAAATTGTTAAGGTAGAATTGGTTTATCCACGGTGGTGACTAAAGTTAGAAAGCTTATGACGTTGTGCATTCTAACTACGAACATAAACTTTGCTAAGAATCCCAACTGGCGGGAGGCGGACCAGTTGGTATTTACAAACGTGGTCGAGGATCTTAAACTCGGGATTACTGTACTACACATCCAGGTAGTGGTCAGGACGGGAATTGAACCCGGGACGGTGACAAGACTACAAGTCCAGCGCCCTAACCACTCGGACACGCTGCCTCCTCACGGTGAGGAGTGCAGTAAAGGTTGAGCTCTTACTTTTGAGTGTTATGGTTTATTATCCCTTTAAGCCCCGATGGGTCTCCCTGTGACGAGTAAAATCGTCTGGCGTTAGCCAGAGTAAAATCTGTAAAGACACTATTGGGGCTTAAAGGGTTAAGGAGATGGTTTTTAACCCTTTAAGCCCCGATTGGTCTCTCTTTGACGAGTATATTGTCTGGCGTTTGCCAGATTAAAATATGTGAAGTCACTCTCAGGGATTAAAGGGTTATACCAAGCGGGTTGCCAGGCATTTTTCCTTTCAAGCCCAGGAGGTAAAGGATCAATAATAGTAATAATAAATCAATAACAACAACAATAACAGTTATTCAAATTCCTGTTTAAGCCCAGATCTAATGGCTGAAAGACGGCCACACCCATGCATGTCAGTTCAGTAAAATCTTGATATGTTTAGGCAGGAAAGTCTGTTGTGACTGTAACAACTAAGACAGCATTTGATGCACGGACACCCTGTCGAAGAGTATGGGAAGATCTGATGGATGATGGGAAACTTAACTCCTCATCAGGTACAGTAGGAAAGCTTTCTTGTTAAGAATAATTATTGGATTTCGACCAATTAAGGATAAATGAAACAATCCACACTTAAAGACTGGTCCCGAGGGGAACAGTGAATTTTGTTTGATACTTTCAAATCGACAAACCAGCACCAAGTCCCCGCGCGTTTCCATGACCTCTCTGCCATTTTCTAAGAAAGATAAATATACAGTAAAACAAAAAAGAAATGACCAAATGGAACGTGTCATCTCGGTCGTGCCAGACCGACTGGTCACTCGGGACCACTTTCAGAGGTGGTCCCAAATATTCCAGTCGGACCGAACCGAAATGGACCGTTACATTTGACTTCGAACCGAAATTTCCAGATTCTTTTTTGTCGAGTGGTAAGCGCCCCTTGTTATAAGCTGTAACTCAATTCACTTAGTTAGGCCAGATTACCGGAACGCCCCGGAAACTGGTGTTCTATTTACTTTCCAACCGGAAGTCCCAGAAACGTTTTGCAAATGGTAAACCACCAATGAGCCCAAAACATCTCGCGGCTTTCGAGAAATGCACGGTAGTCGCTTATCCTTGTCATTTTTGGCGCGTAAAATTCCCGCGCTTTTTCTCCCAAGTGGTTTATTGCGCATGCAAACCCATAGACTATAGAAGACCATAGACTAACTTTAAATAAAAACAGAAAATGCTTCTCTTTTCTATGGGTTTACCGGCACAATAACCCATAGGTTTTCGACTAGTAAGCGTGCGCGTAGTACCTGAGCTATTTTATAAATATAGTAATATATATGTAATGACATTAATTGATCATCGCAGTTATGTACACAACTTAAGCAGCTGTGAAATTAAAGCCTGGGAAAAAAAAAGACTCAGGCCTGAACGGGATTCGAACCCATGAGCTCTGCGATACCAGAGCAGTGCTCTACCAACTGAGCTATCAAGCCAACTGGGAGCAGGTCATATCGTGAGCCCGTAACATGTAGTAATTTAGTATCACCCAACTAGTGGACTAATGCAAATGCCGCAATCTGATTGGCTACGCTACTAGAGGTCTATCAGTAATAGTCCTCGAGTAGCGAAATTCGTGGCGCTTTCTTTTGTTTTATTCCCAAATAAACCTTTCTTCAACTTGCATTTGCTAACTTTATTATTGCTTTTTCTGTTCGACTAGTTGGGTGATACTATAACCATTAGATTAGACCCTTTGCCCTCAAGGGCTACGGGTCTAATTGTTAAATATATAGTAATCGGGTTTCTTTTATTAGCGGCGAGTTATTCCAAGGAATTCTGGGTAAAAGTCGCGACACGTTTTTTTTTTACCAAACAGCGCCCAGTGCTCCTTCCAAACCAGAGCAGATTCTCTGTGCGGCAGTAGCAGCAACAACGAAAATACAACCCAAATTACGCTCAAGGTTGGAGTTCGTTCTGGCCTGGGATAATCCTGTTGTCCATTTTGGATCTGCAAAACACGAGCACTACAGGTTTGGTTTAAAACTATTTACTGGTACTATTTGCTAAGAAAATTGATCATTCATACATGTTGAAAATTGGAAAACTATGATAGCTCGCAAAAATCTGTCGTTTTAAAGTTGTCCAACGATGATTCACAGACAGCTTTAAATTTTATTCGGTTGGAAAATTTTTGCTCACTGCACCTGTCGGCAGACGTACTACCAATAATTGTCCAAAAGATGTTTGAGCAAGATATTGTTTTAATTTCTCTAGATTCTTAAACCATACTCTCAAACTCGTACATTTTTTTCAGTTCTTATTTCATTAAACCAATTACTGTAAAACTACTCTTCTATCTGAATCTGTACAAATCAAATCATTCGGTGTTTCAATAACTGGAAAGCCATTTAATTAATATTGAACTCCTCTACATGTAGCTCAGTAGCAAGCAACAAGTGTTGGGACATGGGGGCTGTTATTTATAAGCCGTTGTATGGATAAAAGTTTAAAGTAGTTACCCTGAGTGGATTAATGCAAAATGGTGCCAGTAATTCAATGAAACGAAACACCAAACTGTTTGTTAGGAATTCTTTCGTTTGTTGGTGTTTCTGTTGCTGTTTTCTTAGCGCTCAATGTTTTCAGAGTGTCGCTAGTTTGGGCTGGCTGTGGTTAAACCTGATATTTAACAATTATTCTACGAGCGCGCATTGGATATGAAACGATAAGTCAAACGAGGCGCATAACAAGGTATATGAACTGATAAATGAGATTGAGTGGGCCAATCAGAAGGCCAGTATTCGAGGTTGAACATTTAATAGTTACTATTACTAATAGTCCTCTAGTAGCGTAGCCAATCAGATTGCGGCATTTGCATTAGTCCACTAGTTGGGTGATACTAATAATTCTTATTATATGGCTGGTTCCGTGAGCGAACAAGATGAGGTGAATCCTGTGTTCTGATTGGCTACCCGAGCGGCCAAGATGGGTCTATATTGCTTGCTCGGGATTTTCTGTGTTTTCCCGCGCAACGAAACAGAGCAAAATGGCCATATAATAAATCCTCTATTGACCAAGCTTGTTCGCTCACGATATATGGGTTATTGACCAAGCGTGAGGTCAAGATAACTGGATATTGGCCTCGTACGTTTAATACGTCTCAGTCAATAAAAACGTAAAAAAGAACTCGACCAATATGCAGCCATCTTGACCTCACGCTCGCTCAATAACGCATATATACATTCACTTTACTGCTTCAGGTTCTATACGCGTTTCTTTGGTCATCACGGTGATGCTGGTAAAGCCCTCTGTTGCCATGCCCTGGTCCATTATCCTGAATGGGAATCCAAGATAAATGCCTGGCAGAAACCCATTCTGCAAGATTAGTATGTATGAAATCACTGTTTACTTTTAAACCACATAAAAAGGAGGAACTCAAAGAAAAGAACTCCGTCGTTTGAGTTAGTTATATAAATATTGTGGGGATAGTTTCTAAAGTAACTGGTGCTGCGTCGGTGGGAAGTTGAAACACAAGAAAATGGATAAATCAAACGAGTTGATTAAGTAAGTTATACCACCGTAAGGTAAAAGGGAGGTGCTGACGTTTCGAGCGTTAGCCCTTCGTCGGAGCGAAGGGCTAACGCTCGAAATTATATGTTTGCTGCAGGTATATGTTTGCTGCAGGCGTCGTACAGTTTCATTTTTTATTAGACTTGCGCCTTTAGACTTAATGAAGAAAAACAGAATGTGAACGCAAATGAGCCAATACAATTATTGCAAACTTATTTTTTTCACTGGCTAAACAATTTTACATTGAGGTGGTATTTTTACACTCCATGAGAGAATGAAACACCTATTAAAGAATTGAAAAACGCACCGAGTGCATTATTGAGTGATACGGGTACGCGACAATTTCCAAGGGTATGACAGAAGTGCTGTAGAGAAGCACGAGGCATGGCATTACCTTTTTAAGAGGATATACTGTGGTGTTTTTTATGCCAAGTTTTATAATAGTGTATGAAACCAAAATAAAATTTTTCCCAGGATATGATTTTGAAAAAGAATGAATGGAAAATCATATATAAAAAAGCATATTCCATGTGTTTATTATTTTTTTGGTTTATTGGTAATGAGCTTTATGTGGGAGAGTATTTTTGGATTAAAAATATGCCGCCATCAAAGCAATGAAGACCAACCCGAACCGTGATGACCTGGCCATGTCATAAATATTCACACCAACTAAACGTGTTTAGTTAAACTAGGTTTTGAAATTTTCAAAACAGCCTCCCAAACGATTAGAGTCTAATCTTTACACATAGTGAGAAAAAGAGTCTAACTGTGATTCATTATAAATAACTTTCAAGTCAGTAGAGAATTTACATGGCGCTGTTTTGGGCAAAAGATTCCAAACCATGTTTAACTAAACAGCTTTTAAACATGTCTAAAAAGCTCCGGTGTGAACGCAGCATTAGTCTTAAATCAGTTATTTTAAGATGTTTGCATTTAGGTGTACCTAATTGTTTGCAGTACATTACTTCGCTCGGGTTTCTGATTTACCAGCAATACCCAGCAGTCTGTGGTGTTATCAGAACGCTTTCTCTTCCCCTCTCCCTTTGCTTATGTGACATCTGTGTCACGCAAGAAATGAGGCAAATAAACAGGCAGCCATCTTAACCATTTTGCAATATTTGACACAGGCTAAGTCACATGAAGTAAAACAGACTGTATAATTGAATCATTTCATTTCAGCTCATTACCGTCCTGGTATAAATCAGCACTTTTCAATGAACTCTACTTTGTAGCGGATGGAGGAACAATATGGCTGGACGTCAGTCAGAACACAGAAAACAACAAGAATCCCATTCCAGACTTTGTAAAGGAACATGGTAGATTTGCATATCTAGAAGGTACATATTGCTACAAAGTCCAATGCGCCTGTAAGCCATTGTAGCGGTCTTTTGACCTTGTTTGACCTTTTACGGATTGTATCGCTTGCTTTAAAGGTAAAACAGCAGTATTTTCATTTAGGGACTGTGCAATAATTTCAGGAGAGGGGGGGGGGGGGGGAAGTTAGCCTCGCAAGGAGAAACATTACCCCTCCTCTCAACAAAGGCAAATTAGCTCTGACCCCCCTCCAAATCAACAATTATCACGAAACCCCCATATGAACCATGTTTTATTCATATTAAATCAGTCCGGAAAGTAATGAGTATAACTTTTACTGAAACATCTTTGGTATTTGAATCTTAAAGTCAGTTTCCCCCCCTCCCTAAGGTTGTAAGTTTGCATTGTGTCCCCCCTCTCGTTTTACCCCCACCCCCCATGCTAATTATTGCACAGTCGCTTACTAGAGATGCCTTAACAGAAACGCATTCTTGATATGGAAATCATTTAGATATGTGTTCTTGACCAAACCTGAGGTCAAGATGGCTGGATAATGGCCCAGGGTTTTTTGTTTCTTGACCGAACAAGCTTGGTGAAAAAAAAGATTTATTATATGGGCAAAATATTACACGATTGATTTATTTTCGAGCACGGAGAAGAAAAGCCAGTTGGTGGCACGTGTTGTGTTTTGCTTTCAAAACTGCCGGCAAACGGCCTCTTTTTTTCTTGCAAAAAGTAGAAGGGGCCCAGCAGGTCCCAACATTCGATCAGCAGATGGCTCTAACATTACTGCATTTACGGAAATGTATAAAATGTATTTGAAATTAAAAAAAAATAGATTGCTTATTTCGTTTGGCAGAGCTGTCAGTTAAACGAGAAACCGTTTACCTTATTTTATTTTCGGCTCAAAAAGGACTTGGACTACGCTTGGTTTTCTTGGACTTCAACTTCTAAGGACTAACAATAGCTTTCCTTATTTTTTTCGCACCGCAGGTCATGAGTACAGAATGTACAACACCTATGATGTACACTTCTATGCATCATTCGCTCTCGCGTTGTTGTGGCCAAAGTTACAAATCAGCCTTCAGTATGACATTGGTAAGTTGTTGCTTGTTATAAATCAAAGGCTCCTGTGAGCCAGCTCATGAATGAATTGGATTTGTGAAGAGATTGTCTAAAACGAATACCCCTGTACGACCCTCTGTATAGCATATGTGACCTCTCACGCGAAAACGTTCCTTACGATTTGCCGTTTTCGCACGGATAGCCGTTCGTATGCCGTGCATTAGCCGTTCGAACGGATTGGAAATCCGTTCGAACGGCTTGGGCTATCCGTGCGAAAAAAATTTGCATCCGTTCGAACGGCTAGGGCTATCCGTGCGAAAAAAATTTGCATCCGTTCGAACGGCTTGGGCTATTCTTTCGAAAAAAATCTGCATCCGTTCAAACGGCTTGGGCTATCCGTGCGAAAAAAATTGGCATCCGTTCGAACGGATTGGGCTATCCGTGCGAAAAAAATTGTTCATCTGTTCGAAAAAATAATTGTCATCCTGTCGAACGGCTGACGAGCTATTCGTTCAAAAAGTCAATCGGTTCGCTCTGGCGGGAGTCACGCGAGTCAAAAAATGTAAATCATTTGATACAAGCGAATTTGTTGACAAACCTAGAGTGAATTGTCACGGGGGAAGGTACAATCACTGGACCCCTATATGGACCCCCTTATGGACCCCTATATGGACCCCCTTATGGACCCCCTTATGGACCCTTGTATTTCGGTTAGCACCACAATAAAATCGTTTCTTTATAATTATGTAGCATATATATCTCATATTATCTGGGTATGTTCCTTTATAGAGCAAAAATTACAAACAGGACACAGCTTTGTTTTGTTCATTGATAACGATAAAATCCAATTATACTTATCGGTCGATTACAGTTACAGAGTTTTGACAGCACATTCCTAAACTACAAAGCCGCAATAATATTTACTGTAACAATAACATGTAATGCTCTTGACTAAAAAATTAATAAGTAATTTAACAGAAACCAGAACCAAAAGATTACCGATTGTAATAAACACGCCGTAAAGTGTAAATGAACATAAACCGGAAATGACTGCAAAAAGAGAAGTCATGTATAGTTCCCGATCGACCAAGGTTATATAGACTGATGATTAAAAATTAGTTATGTCCCGCGCTACCGGCAGCGCGTCAGAGAGATAAAAACGTTTGTAGCAAGGATAAAAAGAAGTAAGCGCACGTGCATCAACTGTTACAGATTTTTAATTTGATACTCTCGCATTTGTAACTTAAAAAGAATATGATCTACAGTCACTTCCGGTTTACGTTAATTGACATTTTGCCTTAACCAGCAATATGTGTGTGACGAGAAGAAAACAAGAATAGCGTGTTTATTACAATCGGTAATCTTTTGGTTCTGGTTTCTGTTAAATTATTTCTTTATTTTTATTCAAGAGCATTACATATTATTGTTACAGGAAATATTATTGCGGCTTTGTCGTTCGGGAATGTGTTGTCAAAACTCTGTAAATGTAGTCCACCGATAAGTCTAATTGGATTTTTTCGTTATCAATGAACAAAACAAAGCTGTGCCCTGTTTGTAATTTTTGCTCTATAAAGGAACATACCCAGATAATATGAGATATAGATGCTACATAATTATAAAGAAACGATTTTATTGTGGTGCTAACCGAAATACAAGGGTCCATAAGGGGGTCCATATAGGGGTCCATAAGGGGGTCCATATAGGGGTCCAGTGATTGTACCTTCCCATAAGAAACACTCGAAAAGAATCAACCACAACTGTTAAAAAAAACCACGGGACTAATGAAATACGAAAACTGTAGCACAAACAAAACAAATATATGTGTTATAACCAATAAAAACTAAACAGAAGCTAAAACATACATTTCGTTTCGTTAAAGTTTGAGCATATAAAACCATCACCAAAATTTATCCGCGTATAAAGTTCAGTTTCTTAATTTACAAGAAAACGAAAAACAGAATACTTTTGCTATATCAGTAACATACAAGCGACCATCATTAGACTCAGCTACAGCGAAAGGTGAAACACCAGGCCCCTGTGGGGTGATTTCACTTACAAACTTGCCATCCAGTGTGAACTCTTGCAGTCTATTGTTGTCACTGTCACACACCATCAGATTATTGAACATGTTAATAGTGACTCCACGAGGATCATTCAACTGTCCATGACCAGACCCCTTAGTGCCAATATTATACAGAAACACTCCTTCCTCATTAAATACTTTTACACAATTAGCCTCGGGATATGATACGAAGAACCTGTTCTGGTGAAAAACAACAAATAAAGGTGAACTATCGCACCCCGGGTCTCTAAAGCATTTAAGCAATTTTGTCCCGTCAGAGGAAAGAACGTTGATTGTCTTGTTATCTGTATCAGTCACAATAAGCTGACCATCTCTTCCTACAGACATTTTCCAAGCATTCTGCAGCTGCTTACTAACAATGTGTTTAATAAACTGACCACTTTCAGTAAATAAAGAGATTTTATGATAATGAAGCACAATGACCTCACCACTCCTGCTGAATGCAACTGATGTGGGATAACCAATTCTCTCAGCATCAGGCCCCTTCGGACCAAACTCTCTCAGGAATTCTCCTTCTGAACTGAACATCTGGATTCGTGGGTTACCCCAATCTGCCACAGCAATGTTTCCAGTTCTCTTGCTCACTGCAATGTCCCATGGGAAGACAAACTGTCCTTGACCTCTCCCACGTGAACCAAATGTAAACACAGTTTTGTATTGATGTGGATTCACTTGAGCCCTCCACAGACTACCAGCCAGCGGCTTACCATTAACTCTGATGACTAGATCATGTTGGCCAATACTAATCGGTCTGTAAGCTACTGTGTAGTTCCCGTTTTTGTGGTTTTCAATCTTCTTTTCTATTTCGTTATCTTCGTTTGTTTGGATCTCTAATGTAATGACATCGTCCTCGCAGTAAACTTGTTTACCTTCAAAATCTCTTGTCGTCACTGTGAAATTACTTACTTGGCCAATTTCCGCTTCCTTTAAACCATTTCCTTTCGCCAGGCACTGCAGTGGATCAGTATGGCCGGTGACAACTACATATACTCGACCCAGAGTAAGTAACCGTCGCATATTCTCTATCGTCTGTTCTGCATTTGTCACGAAATGAACATGTGGTAGTTTATGATCCTTCATTTCAGTGTTTGCAGTCGTGAGTTCTTCACAGCGTTTATGATAATCACTTTGTGTTTGCACAATTTCAGCGCTTATGTTTCTTTGTATTATGACCTCGCCATATTCTCCTGAACTTCGTAGCTGAGTTGTTAGTAACTCAGAGCTATCTGTTCTAGTTGCGCCGTCACTCTCTAGCGTTTCATCAATGTGATCTAATTCAGTCAGGATGGCCGCTTCATTTTCGTCTAAGATTTCTTTTATTCTGTTCGTTGTTGCTCTCACTTCCCTTTTAGCAGCAGCGACTTCTTCTCTTCTCTCAGCTAACCACTCTGCTTCTTTCTTAGTTTTAGATTCACGAACAGCAGCTTGTGCCTTGACCTTTTTTGCATCTTCCATAATTAGCATTTTTCGCTGTTCGGCTTCTTGCTCGATATCCACAATTTTATGTTGGTTATGACTCACAACAGTACATTTCTGGCAAATACAGACTCGGCAATCTTGACAGTAATATTCTATGGCTTCTTGCTGGTGGAAGTTCTGTGCACACATCACGGGCCGGCGGATCAACTCTTCCACATCTTGTGTTTGTAAATTCTCAATCAAAACATTCCGATGAGCTCTGTTAGGTTTCATGCGTTGATGAGCATCAAAGCAAGCTGCACATAGAAAGTGCTGGCACACAAAACAGTAGCAAATTGCCGCGTTCTTTTCTTCACAGTTACTGCATTTCTGTGCCTCTGCACTCTCATCTCCAAGCGCTAGAACATCCACCAATTGATTGAGATAGAAAGGTGTTGGTAACTTGACAAATGTGTCTCCTTGAGGAATTTGGAATGATGTTCGACAAACAGGGCAGTCGACTGTAGTCTTTAGTTTTCTTCTTTCGACGGATGCTAACTTGTCAAGACACTGCAAACAGAATGAATGTAAACACGGCATAGTCTTGGGTTCATTAACTGTGTCTAAACACAGTGGACATTCGGCTTCCTTCTTGAGCTTTCTGATCAGTTGTTGAACATCCATGGTGGGTGTGAATAACTGGGTGCAGTGCAAACGATGCGTGACTTGACGGGGCTTTTTTTCCGGTATAACAAGTTTGTACAGGAATATGAATCGACGAGGTCACGTGATTTATTCAGTGAGTGCGTTACTATACCAAAATAGACCTCCAAGAAAGGATATGTAACTCATCCAGAACTTAGAATGATGCTGATGTCAGTTTTACTGAAGTTTTGTATATAATTAACTTTTCCGAAATGTTCTAAGCGAGTAAGGAATAGCTTGGATTCAAAGTCACTGATTGTAACTACCAATTTCTTAATAAGAAACATTCAAAACAATTTCGAATGTAAGAAAGTTCCCTTTTCACTTGACTGCGATTTTTGTTTTCTAAGTAGAAACGTTGCAAACCTTTCCAGATAAATTTTGCAGCTGCATAAATTTTTGTTAACGACCTGGCGAGTATGAATGGAAAAAGTATGGCTAAACATGCCTTGAATACTGTCCTTTGTTGATAAGTATGGTTTAGTTTTACTCATAATTAAGCCGAATTTTTCCAGCGGAAATGGATAAGTTTACACCCGACACCTCTGGAGGTTGACTTGCTCAGTCAAAACGTATCATTGAATTTCTAATAAAACCATTTCCTTCTACTAATACTAACGTGATCTCAGAAGCTGCTATGATTCTCTTGTCAGGTAATGGTTTTGAAGTATACAAGAAAAGAAAACTACACATTTTAATCACTCACTGACACACACATTTAATCAATACAAACATCCTGGAGTTGTTTTCGTCTAGTGACCCTTTTAATAACAGCCTCTCACGCAATCAGAACCGCCACAGCCAGATGTTCTTTACTGTGCGGTTACACGTGCCTGTTTCTGCCAATTTGAAGATGGAATCGAGTCTGATTCAAATGCCGCGCCCAACAGCAGGTAGAAAAATAGCTATTAGAACTTTTTATAAAGATGGATATTTCCGAGAACAGTTACGCGCATTCTGGGAACTTAAAACATGCAGACAGGAATAGACGAATGAGTACGATCACTCAAGCAATGAGGTGAGACGTGTATTGACTGGGTTCAATCAAACAGTGAGTTTTAGATAGGAAAAAATACGGCGGAAAATCAGTGAAATAGTCAAATATTTTGGAAAATGTTTATAAACAAATGGTAATTGGTAGAACGCCGTCTGTTCTAACGATAAGTTGCGGGACAGAAATGGTTGTCATTTTCATGCCATAAGGCGCCGGTGTTCAGTTTTAGTTTTTATTATGCTTGCTTTTTTTCTGACAAATATTTTTCTACATTTAAGTACATTACAAGGGAAGAAAGATGAAGCACGGAGGTAAATTACACAATTGATGAAAAGCAAAATGTGCGCTGTGAACAAAGCTTTCGAGTTGGTCACTGACACAGGCAATTAATTGGCATAAATATGTACATAGAAATTATGGAGCAGTAAAAAGTAAAGTGCGAGTAGGTCACAGAAATGATAGATATATTACATATCAATCAAACTAACTGGCCACAGGCAGAGTACACTAAGAAACAAATTCAGTATTTAGGAGATAAAGTTTGTATATTGTTCATAAAAACGGTTATTAGATAGTTTTCCTTTTAATTCTAAGGGGATAGATTCCCAGATTTTTACGCCTTCTTAACGGAGCTCAATATTATTTGTAAGTCAGTACCAGTCGGGATTCCGTTCCAAGCATT
The DNA here is from genome assembly GCA_949710005.1 of Ricordea florida. Lineage (NCBI taxonomy): Eukaryota > Metazoa > Cnidaria > Anthozoa > Corallimorpharia > Ricordeidae > Ricordea > Ricordea florida. Next base: position 42,711,510 of record OX453273.1, read on the forward strand.
CTACTGTCACGGCCCTCCTTGAGGCCTCAGATAGTTGGGCCTACAATATTGACCACATGTGGTGTGATCAATGGTGATGTGTTCCTAGATCTAAATAACCAACCTCGTCGCGTTTGATACGGTCACAGGCGGCCCAAGCTCATTTCATGAACGCGGACGTGACTCTTGCTTGCGAGCGGTTTTGTGTTACAAACGATTATTTTCAAAGGTTTGTATGGGATGTAAACGGTTTTTCTTAAAAGAGAGAAAAAATGTAATTTTTTAAAATAAAATCAAGTTACCTTATTGCTTTGTTGTATTCTTTGTTGTTTGCTCGCGTCTCAGGCCGTCTTGAAGCGTTTTCGGCGAGTTAGCGCTATTTTGGTGTTCCACTGCTAAAAGAAAGATAAGGCAGAACAGTGATTCCCGGAGTGTCCGTCGCTCGAGGCGAATAATTCCGCTGGAAAATTACCCCCGGCCTCAATTCCTTCAGAACTTCAAAGCAGAGATGTTGCAGTTCCATGTCCATTCACTCCATTTGCAATTCCTCCCACAGATCGTTCACTAGCGATGCTTTCATCTCTTGCTCGATCGGCTTCCCAATTTCAAAATAGGCTCGTCCAAACTGGCGTGGACCCGTTCACCGATCGCATAGTATTTCACCCGCCGTTGCTTGTGCGAGCCCATTTTTACTAGCTTTACTTTACCTCCCCAGATTTGCTTTATCAAGAGTCCGAATAATGACGAGTTGGGAGGGCAGGCAAAATTTTCTTTTCCTTTCTCTGTATCAGAAATTATGTCACGAACTACTATGCGATCGGTGAACTGGTCCACGCCAGTTTGGACGAGCCTATTTTGAAATTGGGAAGCCGATCGAGCAAGAGATGAAAGCATCGCTAGTGAATGATCTGTGGGAGGAATTGCAAATGGAGTGAATGGACATGGAACTGCAACATCTCTGCTTTGAATTTCTGAAGGAATTGAGGTCGGGGCTAATTTTCCAGCGGAATTATTCGCCTCGAGCGACGGACACTCCGGGAATCACTGTTCTGCCTTGTGCCTTGTGTCACGGTACGTGTTCTGCTGAATAGGCATCTTGGCCTTCATTACATTTGTTTCTCGGTATACGTTTTATTTAATACTTGAATATTCAACAACTTCGAAGAAGGTAGTCACGGTTTGACCTTTTCAAACGCTTATAGTGGTTGGTATCTCCCGTGGGACTCTCGCTGCCTGTCATCTGGTCATGTAAGCACATGCCCCTGTTCATCAAGTTAGAAACGAAATACTCTCCATCTATCAATTAAAACTGTTGAATTTCGATCCGTTCTGTGTTAAATGTTATAGCCAAAATAATTCGTTGTATCTGTTTCTGTTTCTGTTCTATGATTTCGCTTCGCTAAACAGTTCTTAACAAAAGCGGTCTTTTCTTCCTTCATTATCAGTCTCGCGCAGTAAAAGCATAATTGAAAGCGAAGAAATCTTTCAGAGTATCTTTACCTTGATAACGCTTCGCAAGAAAATTCTAAACAAAAGCGGTCTTTCCTTTGCTTTGTAACAAGTCGCGCGCAGTGAAATCATAGAGGTAAAAACAAAGGGAAAATTCTTGTCGAATTTCTGTACTACGATTTCGCTTCGCAAGACAATATTGTAAACAAAAGCGGTCTTTCCTTTGCTTCATAACAAATCGCGCGCAGTGAAAACACAGAAGCAAAAACAAACATTTTCAAACATTTTCGTCAGCCGTGTATCGTTTGACTGCATCCGTTCAAAAATTTTCGTCAGCCGTGTATCCGTTTGACTCATCTTTTCAAAAATTTTCTATATCCGTGTATTCGTTTGACTGCATCCGTTCAAGAATTTTCTTCATCCGTGTATCCATTTGACTGCATCCATTCAAAAATTTTCTTCATCCGTGCATCCGTTCAGCTGTTCCGTTTCGAACGGCTTGGCTATCCGATTCTCATCCGTTCGCTTGCTGTGCGTTCGCTTGCCGTGCGTTCATTCCTAAGGAACGTTTTCGCGTGAGAGGTCACGTATTTCTTCCGTAGCTGAGTATTCTTTCATTATTTAACTCTATAAAGCTGTATTTTGATCAGCTCTGAACAAGAAGAACACAAGCCACGGCGGGAAAATATATACGTCTGCGTTGGCACGCTAGGCTGACGCCATTTTGTATGATTTTGCATTCATTTGTGTGATTGAGCAAATTTCTGCCACAGTACTACCCGCAAAGTTTTTGCCCAGATAGCAACGCCACAACATTGGATATATAGAATACCTTGTAGGGGAGGTTCGGTAAGAAGCATTTAATCAAATTTTAATGCATAAATTAATTGTCTAACAGAATGGAGTGATCGAGTGAATTCGCGGTCCACTCCTACAGCTCATTGCATGACTACGTCATTCATGAGCTAAAAATGACTACATTTATTACATAGACGTGAGTGTTTTACCGGGAAATTACACCACTTTTAAAATTCAAACGAAATTACATCCGGGACCGTAGTGGCGTATATTCCATAGCCTCACTAGTGAGGATATCGATGACGTCATTTTCCGCCATGCACGATTCAGTTTGTGGACAAAGCTGCCAAACGAACGTCTTAATGTGTTTTTGTCTACATAATTACACTTTACCTCGAAGATATGAATTCTATGTTCTAGTGCTTGCCACTCGAACGTAAATTTCATATCTTCTCGCCATCGTGTAATATTCTCTACTTATTGAATGTTCTACATGAAGCAATTACGGTAATCACGTTTTTGTGGTACATGAAGATACCTGGACAACTGTAAAGTTGCCGTCTGTAGCTGACGATTACAGGTTGATTCTTCGCTGTCAGAATAGTGACCGTTACCAACTTTTTTTGTGCTTGAAAAAGTTTTCAAAGTTTATTAGTTTCTGAAGAGATCTTTGATAAGGTTTTGCCAAATCTGCCCTTTCTGGTTTCACACAAGTTAAAGATATCTGCCAGGGACAAACTGTTGACGTCTGCAGATGAGAGTAACTGTTCATTCTTTGCTGTGATAATGGTTACCAACTGCTGTCGGGCTTTTAGTAGGCCTCGCTTGTGTCAGTCGTAAATATGATGACACATCTTTATTGGTTGTTAAGTACTTCAGATTAACAAATGGGCCAGTAATTTCTTAACAGAGTGATTGGTTAGCATTCCACATTATTTTGAATACTGTCTTGTTTTTGAATGACAACAAGGTTAGCTCCCCGAGTGAGATGCACATACCCAGTCCTCGCTCAGTCTCTCCCACCTGAGTTTTCTTGTTCTCTTTGTGCAATTTTTCCGCCTACCGTAACATGTAAGGTTGACCTTATCCTTTACTGGTGTGCTGCTCACTTCAAGTGTGCAATTAATATTGTTTGTCATACGTACAGCACAGATTGTCAATCAAACAGACAATCAGATGATTCTGACCATGATGAACGGACGTCACTGCAGGAAGAAAGTTCCCGGATGTGTACCGCATGATGTCGGTGATCCAGGTCAGTAGAACAACACTGATTACACCATTCTAATAAACTGTTTAGTTTCTTATTTAATAAATGAAAGATCCTCGCAGTTATGTAAGCAACATGGTCAGTTGGAAAGATAAGACGTGAAAACATTCAGGCTTGAACGGGATTCGAACCCATAACCTTGCGATACTGGCGCGACGCATTGTTTAGTTTCTTATTTCCCGTCCGACCCAATTTTACGGAGAAGAAAAAAGTGTCAATCAGGGCGTAAAATTAACTTTTTTTTTCCGGTAGCCACTTGGCTCCTAAATATTTTAAAATGGTAGCCAATTCCAAAAAGTTGGTGGCCATTATGTTTAAATGAGCTCACATGGTCGACATGTTGTCAAACGCGATGAAAAATAAGCCCGCAATATGCACGTACGACAATGCAAAGAGGACACTAGAATGGTTCATATACAATGTGAAAGGTTACCTAAATACAAGATGGCGTCTAGTGAATTTACGTTCGTACATGTGCTGCGTTTTGGAACTGAGTTTAATGAGGAACTTTGCTGTAGATTTATCTTAAACAAATCTTCAGTTATCACTGGATCACTAGGTAAGATGTGATTAGAAATTCTAGTCGCCAATTTGGCGACTAATTTTCAGGATTTGGTCGCCAAAGTGAAAAATTTAGTCGCATTGGCGCTTGTATTTGGCGCAATTTGACGCCCTGTCAATATAGTTGGTTTATATTGTCTTTTGTAGCTAAAAGCATGTGATTAAGACTCTTATTTGAATAGAAATGTTTCACACCCAAATTTCTTAGCCTGAGAATTAAATCTGAAATGTTTGAGGCCGTCATTCCTCCATCCCTGATTTGGGAAGCGATTTGGGAAACATGTAGACTAGGAAGATTCGCCAGCGCAAGCGCGGTACCAAGATTTTTCCTGGACGCAACCTCCCTCGGTCGGCATATATGTGTTACTGACCAAGCGTGAAGTTAATTGACGGGATATTGACCAATCTCTCTTTTTTGGGGGTAGGGGGGGGGGTCTTATTGACCCATAAAATCAAAACGTAAACAAGAATGAGGCCAAGGAGCGTTGAACCTCTGTTGCTGTTTGTTAAAGACTCAGAAACCGACGGAAGGTTAGATTTGGGACGGATTCGTTTTAATGCAAATAGAAACCGCTGACTCACAAATACATCACACTGTTTAACCCTGACTTAACGGTAATTTGCTTTGTCTCATAGTAGTAACTGTTCATTGATTGACGTATTTCAGGGGAGGAACCTTGGGAGAATGTGAATGCCTACACCATCCATGACACAGCACAGTGGAAAGATCTCAACCTTAAGTTTGTTCTTCAGGTTTGAACCATGAAACCTTAAATTTTATGCATATTTTATTTGTATTAATAGCTTAGAAAACTTGTGTTTTGTTGTTTTACAAAGTGTGTCCAAGTCTATTTAATTGTGGAATGTTCAAAATCCTCTCTTTTCTTGCTTTTTCTTTTCAGCCACGAAACCCTTGAGACACAAGCGCAAAATCAGAAGCTAAGGGGTGGGATGGGTGGGGTGGAGTTGGGTGCGGCGGGGTGGGGTGGGTGATTGAGCCGTTCCCCGTCTCCTCTTCTTGTATTTCTAGCTTGCCTTGTTTGCTGTTTCTGTGTTGTTTGTACTAGCTTGTGTTGAGTAAATATAGATGCGTGGAAAATATAAGACGTTGATTGTACCCGCTGGTTTCAGGTTTACCGAGATTATTACATTACAAAGGACAAAGGTTTCTTGGAGGACATGTGGCCACTGGCTAAGGTAAGTCATGTTCTTAATCCTTGAGGTCTAGTCTTTGTGATTGTAAAGGTTAGTTAAATAGTTAAATAGCTTAGAAGATTTGTAGTCACCACGTTCAGCATTTTGTGCGTCAACAATAGGGTGCGACAGCGGTCAGGTTTCGCCCGGATTCCACCCTCGCATTATTTCCTTTCTTGAAAAGAGTGGTACATTGGCAGTAGAATCTTAAGGCCCCTATTGTTCTTACTCAAAGAACTGGAACAATCTCAGCCTAAAGTACGGCGTGGTTTCTGCAAGTGTGAAGGGTGAATTATAATTTCTGCATCCATTTATCATGGTTTTCTTGGTTTGTTATCATGTTTCTTTTGCTGCTCCTTCTTCTTCTTCTTCTTACATGTATTGTCATTATTATTATTATTATTATTATTATTATTACTATTATTATTATTCATTTATTTATTTATTTGGCTTCTAAATATTTTGATAATAATAATAATAATAATAATGATAATGATAATAATAACGTCTAGTAGCTTCAGCGAAGTTAGACCTGATGCTGAGGAAAGCCAACAGTTTTGGAAAGACATATGGGGTAAGGAAGTTTTACACAATGAAAATGAAGAATGATTAAAAGAGTTGAAAAAGGAAATAGTAGAAGCTAGACAGGAGGATATTGTATTAACAGCTGAAATGGTAATACCAAGGTTGAAGAAGATCTCCAGTTGGAAGGCACCTGGCCCTGACAGCGTCCAAGGCTACTGGATCAAGAAATTGACAGCATGACATGAACGAATGGCGGACCACATGAGTGATTTGATCAACAACAGGATGACAATTGGAAGGACTGTGCTGTGTCAGAAAGACCAAGAAAGAGGTAGTGCTGTTGATAACTATCGGCCCATATCGTGTCTACCACTTGATTGAAAACTGATGACAGGGATCAAAGCTGATAGTATATATGAGTTCTCTGTAGAAAACGATGTTTTGCCTATACGACAAAAGGGGTGTATAGAAAGAACAGAGGCACAAACGATCAGTTGTTGATTGATAAGATGGTCCTTGCTGATTGCAAGAGAAAGCACAAGAACTTGGCTATGGTATGGGTGGACTATAAGAAAGCATACGACATGGTGCCACACCCTTGGATTATTGAAAGCTTAAAAATGGCACAGGTAGCGGAAAAATATAATAACTTTCCTGCAGAAATCCATGGTAAACTGGAAGATAGAACTGACATCTGGTGGAGAGACAGTTGGTTTAGTTGATATTAGAAGTGGTGTTTCAAGGAGACAGCCTGTCCCCCCCTTATCTTCGTGGTTTGTTTGGTAGCTTTGACCAAGGTCCTACAGGATGCCAAAGATATACGTAAGGAGATGTCAAACTAAGTCACCGAGAATCACGTCGCCTTCGACGAATAATTGTTAAAGATATTTATTTTATTAACGTAACACAATTTTGTGTAAATTCGTAAATTTTGAGATAATACTGGCTCCGTTTACACGCCAGTATTTGTGATTAGGACCTGGCATTCATCTTAATTATAACGAAGCACTTACTCGCATGGATTTGGTCTCGATAAATGAACATCATAGTAACTTATGTAATAATTTTTTTAATGAAATCCTAAATGATAAAAGCCATAGGCTGCATTATTTACTCCCTCCATTACATAAATCTACTAGATACACTTTAAGGCGTACGAGAACCTTTGATGTCCCTAAAGTTAAAACGAATCGAGCTAAGAACACTTTTATTATATCGTCAAGTCTTAATGTTGATACTTTTTAGTCCATTTTTTAGAGTTTGCCTTTTTGCTTAATCTTGTACATAATTTTAGATTTTATAGTTTGCCAAATATTAATTTAATTGTAATTAGAGTATTAACATTTTGTACATAAATACGCAATTCAGCCTGATGGCTGCCATGTATTTTCAATAAAGTCTATTCTATTCTTCTCTTCTCATTCAGGAGTTTTAAACTGCCACAATAATGTTTTATTAGCTTAAGAAGAAAAGTACAATGACAGACGTTACAAACAATAGACAGAAAAATAAAAAGAAAAGTGAAACACTAAAATGAGGTTTAAAGAAAGTTCGAGCTGGGGAGCTAAGTTAACCAAATTGGTTTTCTAGTTAGCTCTGCCTTACATGTAAGGGTCCAAAAAGGACAAAGTAATGCGTTACTTTAATAATGTACTAAATTATATGCAGCTGACTTCATGACGGTACATTAATGGCACCTTGTAGCAATGATTAGGCATGTTTTCTTCTCTCTCATTTCAGACGGTCATGGCAAAAACCATGGTGTATGATAATGATGGTGATGGACTGATAGAAAACTCAGGATTCGCAGATCAAACTTACGACGCGTGGCCAGTGACTGGTCCAAGGTAGTGACAAAGTTACGTTATGATGTCAAAAGTCTACAGTGTGCAGCGTCTGGCGCGGATTAGCAGCTTTCTGCGGGCCTTCCGTGGCGTGGCGCACTGAACAGTAAAAGTAGACCAACGCACAGGATGCCATTGTACGGGTGGATTTCCACCGTCGTATAAATTTAACGAACGTATTGGCGTAAATGAAATTAGAGACGATGTGCGGGGGTTTCACGGAAACGTAAAACGCGAAAGCACCGTACGTTATCAGTAATTTTATTTATGCCTGTTTAGCCAGTCAAGTTCTCGTGCATACCTACGTTAAATTTGCCTGACGGTGGAAATCTACTTTTAATGTGAATCTGAACATCATGTCTGTACAGTCACAGTGCGATGTCAATAAATTCTAACTGTTTCTTTTATATTCTTTGTGGTTTTTAGTGCATACTGTGGAGGTCTGTGGCTAGCATCTCTGTGTGCCATGCAGGAAATGTCTCGGGTGTTAGGATTCCCTGAAGAGGGTAGAAAATATCAAGACATTCTTCAGAGGGGCAAAAAGGCTTATAACACGCTGTTATGGAATGGTATGGTAAACTATTTCCCTTTTGGAGTTCTAAACTTCGCTTTTGGTAGCGACGTTGTTTTTTGTTATAGATGCAATATTTTGTTGATATGAATTTGAGTACTAACCGCTTACTAACCGAGCGCAAGGACCGTACTGGGGAATATTGGCCCGAGGTCGTGACAGTGCGGACCGAGCCCAGCGAGGTTCCGTACAATATCAACCGAGGGCCTTTTTATATATAAGATATCTATATATATATATATATCTTATAGACCTAGCATGTGGGCCGTACAGGAAGATATCACCCAGTGAGGTCCCGGTTCGATACTAGGAAACTGTTGCTCTTCTCTGGACCAGAAATGAACACATCTGATTGACTGATTTTAGTTATTGACCTTTGGAATACTTTTGTCGTGTATTTAGATTTGTTACTGCAGTTCTTATAGCATTTTGTTTTCTGAGAACAACTGTTGTTATCGTGTTATCGACACAGTTCAGTTGAGCGGTGAAGAGAGACACGTCATCTTTGTGACTGCGAAAGGATAGGGTAACTTACGTTACTCATCTTCCGAGCATGGTATGCAGACAATGCTGCGTGACATGTTGTAACGTCACATACACTTTCCTATTTTTACCCAGTTGTCAAAGTAGTCTACCATGAAAAAGTGTTATTTTTTGGAACCTAGTCCGTTAATAGTTTTCAACTAAAACGTCTGTTTTGAATGAAACGCTTCGCCACGTGTTTCTCGTGGAAACACGTTGTAAAACTGAAAACGGTTTCCTCATTTTGCACCAAACTGAACCTTACTACATTTGCAAGATTTTCTTTTTTTTACTATAGTCTATGTGTCCCTATTAATATTGTGTTGTATTTCTTAGGAACTTACTACAATTATGACAGCAGTACCAGTAAGTATCACGACAGCATCATGGCGGATCAGATGGCAGGACAGTGGTACCTGAAGGCATGTGATATTGGACAGTCACCCAATGAACAGGTACACATAGAGCCCTACACTTGTGTCATCACTGGCATAATTACAAAACGCTGTGGACTATACTCAGTCCCGTTAATGGGATTTGAAACACATTTAGTGAATTCTCTAACCTGATAAATATTTAATAATAATTAATAACAATAATTTAAAATAATAATAATTTATTTATTTTAATTTTTTAACTTTTTAATTTATTATTAATTTATTATTATTATTATTATTATTATTATTATTATTATTAACTCTAATTTACCTCACGACGTTGACCCTGAATGGTGATCGCGACGTTTCGACCGCTTACTGCTGGTCAGGTTTCTGGTTTCAGGTTTGTTTACTTCCACACAATAAAACAGAATATATTCAAACGTGATAGATAACTGAGGGAATAAAATATGAGGAGGTGTGTAAACGAAAACCCATGGGGTTAAAAATTGTTTACACACCTTGTCTCGTATGAGAGGCGGACATTTGTCGAAAAAAAACCCAAAAACTAGAGCAAAAGTCAACAAAGAAACAAACTCAAAAGTTAATAAGGTTAAGTAAATGATTAAACAAATAAGTAATAACTAAAGGTAAACGAAAAAGAAAATGAAAATATAGAATATAAATATATAGAGAGAGATACAGGGCTGCAAATAACATTTTGTCATTGGTCCTCGGCCTACCAAAATTAGCTCTTGTCCGACGAAATCCCAACTGTGGTCGGACTTGATGTTCGGACAATTTTTTACCATGTGTTGTTTAATAGTAAAGATGAGTAAAATTCAACCTCCTCCTTTTTTTTGGTGATGTCCGACTACATTTTTGTTTTGTCCGATCAAAATGGTCACTTTTTCGGACGTATGTTTTGTAAAGAAAAAAATATTTGCAGCCCTGAGATATGTATGTGTGTGTATATATGGTAACTATACAGGAACCCCCCCCCCCCCCCTCAGGCTTCGGATGTCAGCTGGTCTGCAGGGTAGGGTTGTTCGAAGCAGGGTTAAGGTAACCCTGGGTTAGTGCGAAATTTAAGTACAGATATGAGAGCTTAAAAAGCACATTCAGTATAATTCTTTGGAATACAATTTGATGATTGTATGCTCTGAATAAAATAGAGAAAGTTATCGGAGAAAACGCTTTTTAACAAGAAGAAAAGAAACCCATGTTGAAAGTTAACCCTGGGTTAGCGCTAATCGGCCTTCAAACAACCGGCCCCTGGTGATGGGGTCGATTAGCAGTGTACACCGTTAGTACACCGTTATTTAGTCTGCTATTTCGTTAATTCTGAGCTGTAAAGCTCACAACTGTGGGATAACTTCGCTGTTGTTTCAGTAATCCACATTGATTTATTCCCTTTCTCTTTGTCGTACCTTTGCCAATGTCACCTCATTTCAGATCAAATTTCACGCGTTCTATCCTTTTCATTTTGTAAAGACTTCAAATAATAAAAGCAGGCAAATATTGTGCGTTTTCTACCTTCCTCCCTCCACTCCCTGCTTCAAGCCAGAGAGCGTGCTCGCAGCCTAGGTGCCATATCCCCCTAATTTGTTCTTGTGCGTTGGAAATAAGATTGTGCGTTTCAATACGGAGCAAAGACGTTTGCTCATGTTATTTGGCTGTAGTACATCTTTGCTACTTATTTTGTTGTGAACATTAAGAACTGATCACCCCAACAATCCTCAATTTGTAGGTTTTTCCCAGAGAGAATGTGTTGAGTGCACTGAAGACGATCTACAAATACAATGTGCTTCAGTTTCAAGAGGGAACCATGGGTGCCGTAAATGGAATGAGACCTAACGGACAGGTGCGATAAGTACAACAAAGCTATATGCCGATATCCGGGTCCTCCGCAATTCAGCTACTAGCTGCGAGTGAGGAAACGTGGCACCCATTCGTTTTGTTTTTCAGAGCGTCAAGTGTAGTACCTATTTTAAATACCTGTTCTGCCTTTATCATTACAATTCAGTCAACTTCAGTAGAGTTACAGTAATAATTACAATAACATTAAAGAGAACGACAAGGACGACGACGACGACGACGACGATAACTACGAAAACAGCAATAACGGTAACTGTTCATGATGATAATAGATGATAGTAGATCCTGGTCCGCTGGAGCCCATTACTGCGAGCGTTTCAGTCTATTCCCTATATGGTCACTACCCCATCACATTAGGAGATAGTGCTAGTTTAATTCCTGTGTCGCGGAAATATCTTGCACCTACCAGCCAAACAGTCAGTAATTTGCATTATACTCTAATCACATTGAAACGACTATAGAATATTTTGTAACTAATCTAAATAATCACAAAACTGGGAATAGAAGCGGGCATCTCGTTATCGATGTGCGTTTATTGATGCACAATATGAAGCGAGCGTTACAGCATAGTAAACGCCGCGAAAGAAAAAAATAAAAATCAGAGTCGAAAGAGATGCCTGGAATGGCCTTCGCATAACGTAACAAAACTGTGATAGTCTGGACACTAGTCTCTGTTGACTTCTGCAATAATCACGTAACATAGTGTACATCTTCTTGTGAGATAACGTAACGTTACAAAATATATTACATTTTCGTGAAAGCCATTATGAATTAGTATATACCAACTCAGCAACCTTGGCATTTTGAGCAATCTGATTGGCTCTCCGCCTCATGATATTCAACACTATTCACCTCCTGGGAGATGAATAAGTTAGGGGCTTCTGGGTAATCCTTGTGCCACGTAGTTTTTGTTTGGGAAAAAAAAACAAATGGCATCCAAGCTACCGAAATATGGCCATCGTTGAATCACGCTTTTCGGCTATATCGAAGAGGTTTTACTAAGGAAAATAAGCAAAACACTAACACGATGAAACGTTGACCAGGGCAGGACCAAAACATGGTGTAAATGAACGACACAATGAAACTGCATGTAAAAAGTAAATTCCAGTAAGTCTCTTTGTTGTACGAATTACGCTTCAACAATTGAATTTTTTCACCAGTTGTGTTATCCTGGGCGTCGTCGATTTGTTTGCGTAAGCTTTCTACTGAGGTTGTTTCATTTGTATATACTAAAACAATTATTCTCTTCAGTCTCGGCGAATAGTTGCTTTAGGAATACCAATATTCTGCCGCTATTCACCTCGATTTCTGAGAATAATTAACTATCCATATCTCCATGAGTTTATTGTTTGTAGACGTCTTGATCTTCAAAAAATGCTTTTTGTTATCCAAGGTTGATACAAGTAGCTTACAGGCTGAGGAGGTGTGGACAGGAGTGACCTACAGCGTGGCAGCAGCGATGATCCAAGAGGTAGGTTATCATGTGACTTGCCGACCCTTCTCTCCTTCGAATCCTCTTCCCAGGCTCTTTTTTGTATCTTTTCTTGTCGTCGACGACAAGACCCTGGCAACGAGATTAAACTCTATCCTTACGTTATTACAAAGCTTAAGGGAAGAACGGCGAATACACAACACTAAGTTAATGCACATGCAAAATACTGGTACAGTCTGGTAGGTTTCTTTACTTTCCTCTAAAATAGAACAACTTAAAATGGCCGTTTTCAAGTTTTCATCATCTATGTTTTCATGAAGGCGTGAGTGTACAAAGACAGAATTTCCTGGAATGAAACCACACATTTTCATATGGATTCGTTCGAAGGGACCGTACACGTTTGATATATTGACATCAAATTTGAATGAACACAAGTACTGTAATCCCAACAATTGGGTTGATCACACTCAGGGTTAGTGATGTCATCAGTGGTTTTTTTGACGTCCCCAGAATTACACACGAACTACATTCTTAAGCGTTTATCCGAATTATACGAAGATCTGACCAGTTGCTCATGTATTACAGCTACTGAAAGAATCTTGTTGTTGCTTGGGTGCCTTTTTGATATGTTGAATGCATTGTCCAGTGTCTTTCCTCTCTACTTCTGTACCGTATGGTTACCCTTTACTTACAGAACTTTTCCTTTCGAAGGGTCTCGTAGAAGAAGGCTTTCGCACAGCCAGCGGCATTTACAACACTTGCTTTGAGCGACTGGGGATGGGTTTTCAGACTCCAGAAGCAATTGTCGCCAATGGAAATTTTCGTTCCTTAGCCTACATGAGACCATTGAGCATCTGGGCAATGCAGTGGGCATTACAGAATAGAAAGGAGTGTGAAAGTGCTAGCTCCAATACGAGAGATGCTTCACAATGCAATGGATTTTGTAATGTTTTAACCTAAGAAGCACTAAGTTAAACCTTGTGTAGTATTAGACCAGTAGTAATCAATTACGAATGTGTGAATTATCTTTCAATGCAGTCAAAAATCATTCTACTTTCCCTGGTAATGTAATAGTACTCCATGAAAATTAGAAAACACTACGGAAAGACACTGCTACGAACGTTTGTATGGCATCTCCAGGAAACTCGATTTTAAACGTTTAACAATTTTTGACCAAAACTGTGCTTGATTAATACCTTAGTTTGTCTTTCTGGTGCGGGTTTCTCGACAGTTCCCAAGTGCTACCTGAAACGTTTTCGCGTTTTAGTTATTATCTAACGTCGAGTAGTGTTGATCTCCTTCATAGGAACCGGATGAAAAACTGTAGATATATCAGTTGGGATTTCCTTTATATTTATGAAGTATTTATTTTTATTAATGAGGGATGAAAATTGGGATATGCCAGTTGAATTTTTAACCCGTGTATAAACTGCATGTCCTTCTTAGCTTTATATCCATGATACTACAAATATCATAATTTAATGAGGGTAGAAAATAACAGATGTTTTATCTATAACACGCGTACCAAAGTAAGTTATTGGTACCAGAACAAATATAGTAAAGGCAAGTCAGGAGGAGAGAATTTATATTAGCAGCCAAGAATATTCATAAATGTTATCCAGGTAAGATACGCGGTGGGTTCTTTTGGTCGTATATTTATAAACACTTTTCTGTCGTTTTTGGATCATATTTTCAAGGGTAAGTTCAGTAAAACTTTACAAGTGTAGTTATTCTTTTAGAGTTTGCAAACAATAGCTAGACTTTTTAAATTACCCTTGTGAAAGGTTAATTGAATATTCCCCAGGGGCCGGTTGTTCGAAGGCCGATTAGCGCCAACACAGGGTTAACTTTTAACATGAGTTTCTTTTCCTATTACTAAAAAGCGTTTTCTCCTCTAACTTTCTCTATTTTGTTCAGAGCATACAATCATTAAGTTGTATTCGAAAAGAATTATACTGAATGTGGTTTTTAAGCACTCGTATTTGCATTTAAATTTCGCACTAACCCTGGGTTACCTTAACCCTGCTTCGAACAACCCGACCCAGGTGTGTAGCAGTATGGAGATGATCTTATTTGAGATGTTTATTGTGTGTGGAGGTGGGTGAGAGGTTTGGCTACATAACTGACAAACCACGTGTCAATAATGATATTTTAATGATTCTTAGTTTAAACATTGAACATTGTCTTTTTATGAAACTTCGAATGAGAATAGGGCACAACTAAGAGAGCCTGTTCCTTTTTGTCCAATTTATTTATTTACTTGAGTAAATAATGGATGAAGTATATCAAAGAAATGATGGATGTAGTATATCAAACAAACGTGATTTACAGTCTGCGGTTTCTTCTCGCAGCGCTATTGTGGTGTACTTAAGATATTTATCCCGAAAATTTCACTAACGGAAAACAGAAGAAAAAGTTTTCCTTTCTTTTAAATTGAACTAGTGTTAAATAGCTAAATTACCCAGGTTTCAATCAGGAGTGCTCAACGAATGTTTTTTCTAGAAAGGTGTTTTATTGCATGTTACGATGTTTTGCAATCTGCGGAGTCGTTTTTGGTTAATAATTAACTAGCGTGGGAAAAAAAGAGCCGCTCCTCACTGCCAGCAAGCAACGGTTATTCAATTATTTTAGCCAGCAAGCAAAGGCCTATTTACTCAGTTGTTGCCAGCAAGCTTTCAATTCCAAGGAAAAACTCCCAGCCAGGATTTTTATTGCGTTGTTTTGCCAGCGGCTTATTTTGACTTTTCAGATCTGCCAGCCAGGAAATTTATTTAGAAGTTGCTTTTTGCCAACATCTAATTTGAGTTTTTGTTATCTGTAGCCTGGATTTGTCATATTGGTGTGTTATGCATGTAATTTAACATTTGCACATCCAATCTTGTGCTAGCATATCATACATTACTAACCTTACATAGATGAAGCTTTCATCATAGTGACCAGCCTTTAAAAGAATGAGCCGGCCTTTTGTTTACAACCCTCTGCTATTCGAGTAGAGTTTTATTGGCATTTATTCGGGTTCCCTGGTCCCCCCCTTGTATTTATGACTATCACAAGGGTATTATCCTCAGACTAAACCCTGTGCACTCGTGCCATTTGTGGGGGACTCCCCAGGGATTGGTTATCCCAGCTCGCCGTTTTTCCCTTACAAATGATAACAAGCTAACAGACTTTAGTCTTTGTAGGGGGTATCATTGGGTCACCAACCCAACTCATTGTGGCCAGGATGTTATTAGATGAAACGAATTTAAATAATGGCGATCATCCACTCTCGCACCACAATCGGAGATTAACCATAAAGGACAATTTCAACATGCCCTATCTTTTAAGTTTTACTTATTTTTTGTATGGCGAATAAATCATAAGGAACAAACTTAATATTGTATTTTCTATAGAGATAAATAGTGGATGCCAATCTCCACATGCCCTCTTTTAGTTTTAATCATTTTTTGTTTGACATTGTGATCATCACAGGGAACAAAGCCCTTTCTATTGATGTGCGCGGAAAATCGGTAACGAATTATCTTTACGGAACAAAAGCAATGAATGACTTAAAGTGACGGCAGAACAATAATTCAAACAATGCCGATAATCTGTATTTACCCATAAACTGTTTGGAAACGAGGCATCTCGTGAAATAGTCTTTGTATGAAAAAAAAGTGACACGCCTTACTTGCCAGCGTGGGTATTGAATCATTTAACGTGACATGACTCCTAAATTACATGATTAGAGATCTCTAGCTAGAGAGCACTGCAAAAGGCTGCAAGTCAGCTAGAAATAAAGCATGCCATTCTTTTCCCAGCAAGTTTTTATGCTTTAATTCAATATGCGAGCAAGTTTATCGGTATTTCAGAAAAAAGCTAGCAAGGTTCTGGCTCAAACGGAAATTTCCCAGCCAGCTCAGTACGGTCTGCGGAGCGGGTATTTGGAGGAGCGGCTCCGCTAGGTACTCTTGTTCAATCTTCACCTTATACTCAGTGAGCTGTAAAAATACACAGCAACTCGCTTGGCATGCTGGGCATGCTCAGTGCGTGCGTATTTTCAAAACAGACAAGTCACGTGTTAAGTAGTGTCAATTGTATAGTTATTGAATATATTTAAACGGTTATGGATAATTCCCTGTATCAGCTGGAAGTGCGGGGGAATAGTATCAATTTTCCTCGGATGTTTCCTTTGTACAGTATTAATTCTCTAATATTAAATTCAATGATTAGAATCTTCACCGAATCCGTCATACGTTTGGAAACAAAATGAAACCAAAAATAAAGCCAATAACACCTCAATCTATTGCGTAGCTAAAGTATCTGTAGTGGCGACCTATAGAAACAGTAGATTCGGTTACACTAGACCTCCTGCCCATGGGCAAGCTTGGGATTACGGCTTGGGTTGGGTGTACCCCATCGGTGTACCCTGGGTTATGATCGACTCCCCGTTTGCAGTTATACGTTTGTAAATTATCCAAGGGGAAGGTAAGCGTTAACTTGTTTTGGCGGGAAACGTGCCTGTAAACATGGAAGATCTGAACGATGAACTTTTCTTTGGCTTAATTCCGGTCATGATTGATGTCATGATGTCACGGCGCTTCTCTTAAATCGTCCACGTCAATTCAGTTAAGCGATTCAGCGCTTTCTTTTCAGAGGGCAACGAAGGTGTCGACCTCAGTGACGCTTTCTCCAGTCCTTGCAACTCCTCATTAATATTTTAGACGCCGACGTGCCGCTCGCCAGCAAAGGCGTGCTTGGGTTTTTCAACGTCCGCAGAACGTAACATATGCTCACATCATTGCGCGAAAGCTAGCCGTGTTGTTTACACAGTTCATCACAGCACGTGGTTTCCTTGCGTTCGGAAATCTTGTGATTGGTTGAGCAGCTTTGGGGTCTTGTTAACCATAAGACTTACATCTGGAACCGTCATGGGCAATTCTTTTGTTCTTTTTGACGTATCCATGGAAATTTTCCGGAGGCAATTTCACTTAGGGCAGATCGGTTACACACAAAAAATTGCTTCCCCGCGGGAAAAAGCCACTTACCCAAGGGCAACATGGCTAGAGCAACCGCGGCTAGTAATGAAGTCGTTCTGAACTAAGCGCTTATTCCCAAGATCCGCTTTATAGTTTTGACTCCCCTTAGAGGCCTGGGAAGAAGGCGAGAGGAAGTTTCAGGGAGGGGAGGAGGTGTATTTTAGTACTGGGAAGCGCACTCAAGACAACGTACAGCGAATGGTTTCACACATATTTTTGGGACTAGAACTTTTCTTACGTTTTTCGAATGAAGCATTCGGCGGGATTAAATATTGTCAGTGCCAAAATAAAAAGCAGTGAAATGCCGTTTCGCGTTGGGATTTCTTCGATTTCAGGGACACTAGCTAAATACGGCCCTATTAAAAACGAACCTCGGACTTCAAACGAACTTTTGTATGTACATGTAAATACAAGACCAGGATAATCGCTAAAGCAGTTGTAAATGTTGTTTGCAGATGTTGATTTGGCTTTTGCCAACAGTTTAACAGCAAACGTGTGGTGTTTTTGTACAAGTTTTTGCTTTTGGCAATTAATAGTATATTTTTAAGCCTCAAACGCTTGAAAACACAGCATATTCTCATGCGGTCACCCATCCAAGTATAACACCGTCCAACAGGGCTTAACTTCGGTGATCGGCGGAGCACCGGTGTTTTAACTGTGGTATGGTATTCATAGGAAGCGATTGTTTTTTACATAGGTTTCATACCGAAATACACTGAGTATTCCAAAGGCTCATCTGTCTGGTAACTTTCGCCACGTTCCTTAATTCACTCATGATTTCTTCTCCTGGTCGCATTGACTAAGCATGGCCAGGAGCCCATTACCCGGAGCGTGCAACTGCTAAAGGTTCATGCAACGGCCTTTTTTACAAGTGAGGTTATTTTTAAAGCGGCCTCTCCCGCGAAAAAAAGTTGTTTCCGCTGTTTCAGTTATCTCATCGGAGCTACTATTCTCTGTGTAAATACCTTAACTATCGTTAGAAATGCTGTCCGAACACTCTGTTGAAGACTCGTGTATGTCGGCTATGTTCGTTGTCGCTACAGCCGGTTATCATGTTACATATCAATCATGCACTAGTTTGTGATTGGTTCTCCCAAACCCCATTCGCGGCAGAGACGATCTAAAAATAACCTTAAGAAAATGGGTAAATCAAACGAGTTGATTAAGTAAGCTATACCACCGTAAGGTAAAAAGGAGGTGCTGACGTTTCGAGCGTTAGCCCTTCGTCGGAGCGTTAGCCCTTCGCTCCGACGAAGGGCTAACGCTCGAAACGTCAGCACCTCCTTTTTACCTTACGGTGGTATAACTTACTTAATCAACTCGTTTGATTTACCCACTTTCTTGTGTTTCAACTTCCCACCGACGCAGCACCAGTTTCTTTAGAAACTATCCCCACAATAAAAATAACCTTACTTGCGAAATCGCCGTTTCACAGACCTTGTATGGGAGTTGCACGCTCCGGGTAATGGGCTCCTGGCGTGGCAGGTTACTGTAACTGGTTAATTTTTGTCAACTGATTGTGACCATGGGTAACCATGCCTAATAGACTAGTGCATCCCACGGAAACGCCCCTAGGCGTCTTGTTTATTTATTTATTTTACTGTAACTGGTTAATTTTTGTCAACTGATTGTGACCATGGGTAACCATGCCTAATAGACTAGTGCATCCCACGGAAACGCCCCTAGGCGTCTTGTTTATTTATTTATTTATTTGTCCACGAGAGTCAAGCACCCGTCACGTGGTCTAGTAAGCCACACATGTACGCATTGCGGACCTATTTTTAAGACGCGCGTATTATCGGTCAAATGAGGCGGCTGTACTTGCACATGGTATTTTTTCTGTTTCATTACTCGAGGATGCCTTTCTGTCTAAAAGATGGGATTTTTATTAGTGATTTATAAAAGAAAACAGTTGTTTGGCCACTGCAGAATCTAAACAGTCCATGAGTTGATGAAACATCTCCTGGCCGTAGACGGACTGGGACTGAGACAGCTTGTCCCGCACAAACATCCACAGTGGATAACGATGAACTGGGTCCGACAAACAGAGCTGAAATGACAAAGTTGAAAGGAAGAAACTCTTTTTAACAATTAGACTACAAGTTTCAGTTAGCACACAACTTTCAATTTTATACCAGTATTTATTGATTTTGTAACGTTTAAAGTGCATTGTTTTGTTCCAAGCGCAAGCGTGTTCGCTACTATCGCAAATAAGTAAACATCTACTAGTATACTAACGCAAATGCAGCAATCTGAGTGGCTGAATTACTGCACACTATCAGCCATTGGAGTGCAGCACTTGGTTGAAGATCGTTTTCAAAATGACGACGTCTTCGCGCGTTAGCGAAGTTGCCAAGGTAGATTTATTTTGTGGTATTTTTTTTTTTACCAACAAATTATTCGTTTACTATGATATTTACTAAAACAATAAGATTATTCGCTATTGATTTCTATGTATATCCATAGAAATCTCGAGCTCATAATCCAATTGTTAAATAGATAGTGTGTAGGTTAGCCAATCAGATAGCAGGATTGGAGGCAATATGCAAGTTGTTTACTACTTATGTTCAGAAGTTGAGGTTTGAAACTGAGTGGCGTAAAACAAGTTGAAGCCAAAATGTTCTTTGGCTTCTTTTGACTATAAAGTAAAGTTCCTAGACAGTGGTACCTTTCTCTTCCTTTTGTACTCTTCTGAATGTCCTTCTTCAGCTTCATTCTCTATAAATAGCACTAGGGAACTGTGAAAAAAACAATAGCAGAAATGTAGAAAACTTAGATGTGGTATGATTTGGACGGGCCCAGGAACTGATGATAGCAAATCTGTCTTTTAAACTCGTCTGACAGTATCGGCACAGCGACATCAAGAGTCCATTGTTAATTATTGACACATCAATACATACAGACAGACAGACAAGGTGGGCTTTTTAGTCAAAATGTCAATTACCAACGTACATCGAGAACTGAGATCAGGATAAAAGGGAAAACAAGATTGACATAGCGATACCACGACTACACTGATAACAACGGTATATTGATAACAACAGTATATTAACAACAACATAACATTAACAACAACACCTACCCACCGACATCACCACATTAATATCAGCACACCACCAACACAAAGACAACATTACTGCATTAATATCAGCAAAACAACAACACAAAGACAACATCACTACATTGATAGCACAACACCACCAAACCATCGTCAACATCACTGCATCAATATCAGCACAACACCAACAACACAAAGACAACATCACTACATTAATATCAGCACAACATTACTAACCAATCGACAACATCACGACATTAATATCAGCACAAAAACAACACAATGACAACATCACTACACTGATATCAGCACAACAACACCAACCTGTTGACAACAACACTACATTGATATCAGTACAACAACAACACAAAGACAACATCACTACATTGATATCAGCACACTGATACAAAACTGACGCATCGACTGCATCAGAACAACGATAGCATCGGTACATCGACAGCAACAACGGCAAATCGACTACATAGACAATCACAGACAACAACTTGCAAAGAAGGCTTATTCAGCAGTATTGGGGCAATTGGAACTTTGCAAACAGAGAGCGCTATTGTAATTCTCACCATAAAAATAACCGCACATTTTTAGCTACAGACAATTGCTTGCTTTATAAAGAAAAATCATACCGACCATGCTTACAGCCAGCGACTATCTATATACAATCTCTGACCAATAGATAGTTTCAACCTTCCAAGATTTCAAATTTCCTACAAAACAATCTTAACTTAAAACCATAATTTATATTGATCCTGTCACTCTCCCAAATCTGAGTACCGATTCCGTCTGATGAGATGAATACTCTAACTCAAGCTTGGAAAAATTGAAAGTTAAAAATGAAATTCAGTATCACAGAGTTAACAATAGCGGGTTACGACAGGCTTTCACGCAGTGTTTTGATGCATGGCACCTTCTGCCATGTTTCATTCCGTTTACTTTCCTTATAACTGGTTCAGAAAGAGAGTGTCTTTGAATCATCTGAAATCCTATCTTACTCGGTGTGTGTCCCCTCTTCATTTCTATGGATTTCGTGTAGCACATTAACAGATGCATCCAAAATGACTGCAAATCTGTCCGTGATGCATTTGCTGCAATAAGAGCAAAGCAAAGTAGGGTAAAGAAAACGCAGAGGTGAGGCCTTCACCTTTACAGTAAAGCTAAAGTTAATGGTAAAGGAGTGGGTAGGGCGAACAGTAAAGGATAAAATGTGAAGAGGTACACAGTAAAGTGGTAAGGGATAAAAGGTAAAGAGGTACACAGGTACAAAGGGATAAATGGGTAAACTAAAGAGGTTAGGAATAAACTGTAAAGGCGTGGAAGAGTAAGGGTTAAGGGATAAAATGTAAAGTTATCTATGAAACTGAAGAATCTAAGGAACAAAGAATCTAAAAATCAGAATTTAAAAGAGAGAGCCTTATTTGCAGTCCATACAAAAACAAGCAAAGTAACCATATGAAAACCTGGCATATATATTGAACAAAATGCGATCCTTACTCAGTATTAATGGGCAACAGACTTAGCAGAGAAAGAACAGTCAGCTTTCTTCGCTCAAGTCTTGTCATGGCATCCATCTAAAAAGAGGATACAGAAAAAAGAAAAATATCAAAATAAACGACTCAGCACCAAGAGGCATTTTTACTCGTCACTTTTTAATTTTTCATGTGAAGACTGTAATAAATATTTCTGTTGAATACTACTATTTCTTACACGTCAACGTGTTTCTATAACTCGGCGGAAACACGGTTTTCTATTTCTTAATTATTACACGTAACACGATAATTTTATTCCATAAAGCTGATTTGTAGAAATCTATACGCTTTACTTTCACCTGTGAAAAGAGCGTATACAGCCAATCAGAATGGTGTACAGTTGTTTCACGCGTGAAAGTATAACCAATCAACGATAGTATAAGGTCTTTCTGAGCCAATCAGAATTGTGCATCGTTACATTCAAATTACTTTTGAGATTTGGCGGCTTTTTTAGCGGCGAGCCTCCTTGTGTGAAGGCGGAGGAAAGCTCTCGGTTTGTGTCGGTTGGTTGCTCCGTAGATGAGTTTGTGGAGCATCAAGAAAACAAAAACACATTAAGCAAAACACAGAGAGATGTCTCGTTGCTCAAAATTTTTTAGTTTCAAGGAACGAGCTGAGAGAGATTGAAAATATTGATGCAAAAGATCCGTCGACCTATTAATGGCCAATTTTCTACTTCAAGGTTGAAAGAAAGACGGGAGAACAATACGAACACTCGTTGTTTGTATCAACAGCCCTCACTCGCTCGTACCTCGCTCGTTCGAGTCTTTGACACAAACAACTCATGAATACAACCCCGTAGGTCACACTTTCTGTGACGTAAACTATATTTATTTCATTCGTTCTTAAATTGTACTGGTGAATATGTGTCCATGATACGTGCAAGATATCTGCTGTTTACAAGCACAAGAATTTTAAGTTAAGTTGAGGCAGCTGTTGAGTCACGGCCTACCTTATCCAACCAAATATCAAGTAGTTTACCCAGAATATCACTCGCCTGGAAAACACAGTAAAAAAAATTACACAAATACAATTAATGACAATAGAAATTCTTTACGTTAAGGAGGATTTTCAAAAGACAGTTTCTTCTGAACAGCTGTGATCTCTCTCTTTCTCTCTCGCACAGAGTAATTTGTCACTGGACAGCTTGCCATCGGATTCATCGTCACGGTCTTAAACACAAAGCGTTCTCGCGTTCTCTTTCTGTCTCTCTCATCTGGGTTTGTGGCGCTCAACAAACCTTTGAAAGCGGGGCGGGGGAGCTAGTTCAAAGGGAACAAAACCGGGAAATGTGAAACATCAAGGGCTAAATGCCTACTTAACAAGGAAACCTTATTGAAAGTCCAACATGCTAAACATTTACTATACAGTGCAGTCCACCCTTTCAACCAAGATTTGGTGATTATTTTCAGTTTTCAGTTTTCTAAAAGTTGTAATACATTGTTTACCTTTTCAAAGTCTCGCTAGAATCGGTCACATAGTCCCTTTAAGCCTCTCTTTCTACCTTAATTTACGGCTGGACAGTTCAGGTCCTACTAAATGGTTTAAGTATCCGTGTGAAACTGGGCATTGCCTTACCTGTTTACCTAGTTGATGCGACATGTTGTCAATCATGTTTAAGAACAAACTACAGTTGTGCAATACAATTTCTCCGATGACACAAAGATAGACGACTAACAAAGGGGTGTAATCCTCCCATATGTCAGAGATTTGCTGAAGGAAAATGGCAGAAAGGTCAACACTGTCAGATGAGAACATCGTAAAAAATGCTTTGTAAACCACTGCTTCGTACTAATCAAGAACTCGGGAGTAAACAGAACCAAAAAAGGAAAATTTAAAACTAGTCTACCACTTAGACTGCTATGAAGTTCAAAGAGCAGCATCACCATTCAAACAAGCCATAAGAAAAAGCTAAATTCGTGCAGATATCTCAACTGTACCAGTTTTTTAGTTCATATAAAGGAGAAATAGAGAATAAAACTTGAATCTGGGGTTCTGCAAACTCTTGTCACAAAAAAGTACGTTCCTGTTTCCAACGTTTCGAAGTCATTTTGAGTTATCTATCAATTAACCAAAAGCACGGCTGTTAGAATTTCTTTTTTAAAAACTTGTCAAGGTACTGCAATTTCAGCCACGGAACTTGCTGAAGATAAGATTTTGAAAGAAATTATTCGCTAACAAAAAACCAAAAATTAACGAGAAGAGGTTCGAAGTCTTGTTGACTTCGTCTTGAAATGGTCGTTAGAAATCAGACTTTCAAACGACGTGTCTCACAGCCAATTTTTTAAACTTTGTCACCAAATGTATTTCGAAATGTTATCTTCCGCAAAATTCGTAACTGAAAGATTGCAGTAAATTTAGAGTCCAGTGTACGTGTTACTGTAGAGAGCTGACATTACTCTTGTAGCAAGTAAACAAATCTAACCTCAGTTTCCCATATCAGGTGCAAAATCGTCATCAACACTGGCGAGAAGCGCTGAGCACCGTCTGTCGGTGATATTTTCACTATCGCCTCAATGACCTAAAAGGATTGAGAATTGAATTTATCAACCATTTGTCCGTGCTAGAGTTTTTAATCCGCGTGGAATTTCCTACCCGAGAGAGCACAATTCCTCCTTCTGGTTTTAAGTCTCCAAGCATCTGTGTGAATGCGCCAACTAATGGTTCACCGTAAATCTGCAAAACAAAATTTCGATTTGTTAAATTTGTGCATGCTTAAGTACGTTTAACAACCGAAAACGTTCGGGAACGAGAAGCTTACGTCCTTAAGAAAGGGAAGTTTTGCGTTGCCGAAAACTTCATAAGCAGAGATTTATCACTTCTTATCAAACTGCTCCTTGGAGATGGAGTGGCTCGGAAAGATCTAGTAATGAAGGCTTAATTAGTTTCTTATGGTTACACACTCTAAAGGGCTGAACTTAGCTTTGAGGATCAAAGCAGGAAGAGGTCGTAAAGCCATCTCATCTGAACTGTTAACCACGTATTGAATCAAGGGCGTTAGGTCGGAAGCGCAGGCTGTGGCAGCTTGCTCTTGAACTGGTATCTCGCTTTCATTGAGAACACAACACACACTATCCGTTACTGAAGCTCGAACCGAATAAAAAAAAAAAAAAACCTAACTATTCCTCAGGTTAGGGGACAGGCAGATGTTCTGGCACAAAATCATCAAACAACGGAAAATGGCAAAAATTAACATTTTAATCGCGTCAAGTGCAAAGTCACAATGACGTTTTCGGATCTTGTAAAAAAGTATCTCTTAGAGGCTTACGCCAGCTTAAATTTCACTGGCTTGAATTTCGAACGAATGATCATACGCGTGTTACGTTAAGACCAAGGTTCAAGATGGTATTCAAGTTCACAAAGTAATCCAACGCGAAATAGTCTCAATGTCCAGCTTAATACTAACAAAAGTATTTCAAATGTTATTAAGGGAAAAGTTGTAGCATACCACGTCGCCACTTCCACAGGACAACAGTGAGATGTATCAAGTTTGGCGTGATTTGGTTATGTTATCAGATCTCTGTTATCGATATAGGTTGCTTCATGTCAAGTTCCATAAAGAAAGTAAAGTAACAGGTGTGACTGCTTCAACAATTGAACTTATACAGGGGAAACTGGTTTTCGCAATTTTCCTGGTTTCACTGAGGGAATCCACAACTTACCTGGAAAAATTGCCATTCATTGAAAAGAATATAAGACTCGACGATTGCAAAGCAAGTTCTGAGGTTGTCAGAGCCTAAATCAGGAGTATAAACCTGTAAATCTGCAACGTAAAAATCGAAAATGAATAGGGAACATCACATGGCCGCAAGGAAATACGAAATTTCTCGCCGAGTGTTGAAAATTTATAAAATTAAGAGAAAACGAGGAAAGAGAACATAACCCCGTCTGATATGATAGGAGAACAGAATCTATTTTTAGCGCGGAATCTATTTATATCTCATTCCATGGCTGCGCGGTTTCCACATGGCGCATTGAAATTACAACCGCGTGATGAGAAGGATATCAGACATTGGTCAGTTAAAATAGTTTCCGGATCTAAAAATAGATTCTGTCCCCATATCATAGTAAGAGAACCCAATATGGACGATACATTCTCTTACCTCATTTTCTCTTCATAAAATTTAGTGGCATACCGAGTACCGCGCAAGTGATATCACACATGTAACATTTTTACCAGTATACCTCTAAATTGAATATAATAAAATCGTATCCTTCTTCACGTTGATATCTAGTGAATTAAACGCTCACAAAGAGCGCAAGAATGAAAAATGGACGAACGAAACTGCTTATAGTGTTGCCTATGTTCTGTTTTAAGATTCTATTAAGTTTCTCAGAAGCTTGTTTTCTTACATTTCATAGAAACAGAGTAATATATGGACAAGAAAGAATAAATGGTTTGGTTTCTAAGGAAACTTGTGCTGCGTCGGTGGGAATTTGAAAAACCAAAAATGGGTTTACCAAACGAGTTGACAAATTAAGTTGTACCACCGTAAGTTAAGAGGGAACTTCATGTTCGGAGCGTTCGCTCCTTGTCAGAGCAAATCGGGGAAACATGACGTATATATGCACACCATGTCACAGTAATGCATAGAACTCAAAAGTATCGCATAACTGGTATATCGATCAATTCCCTACGTACCCAGCAAAGATGGCATATTGGCAAACAGCTGGAGTAATTCAGATGTCATCTGTGAAGCATTTATCATGACTTTTTGCCTAAAAACAAAACCATAAAAAAGTTACAGGGAAATCTGAGAACCATTTCACTTCTGATGTCTGAGTAGTACATCTCCTTTGTGAGGAATGTAGACTTCTTCAAGGAGAATCGAGTGTTACATCGATTTAATATCGTTGAATTGTCATTACCTGTTTGCTTAATAATGCACTGATTACGTGAGAAGCTGCGTATTGGTCAACTCTGAGAGAGTAGTTTTGTACATGTCTTTATGTCTATTTGGACTCTCAGGGACAGTTATTTAAACAGAGTCCGTAACTGACCAATTATGTGGTGTAAACCAAATTGAGAGGTTGAGTTGGAGCAGCACAA
The DNA here is from genome assembly GCA_949710005.1 of Ricordea florida. Classification (NCBI taxonomy): domain Eukaryota; kingdom Metazoa; phylum Cnidaria; class Anthozoa; order Corallimorpharia; family Ricordeidae; genus Ricordea; species Ricordea florida. Next base: position 42,738,577 of record OX453273.1, read on the forward strand.
ATTCAAGGTAAACAACGGTTTTGTTGAGTTCGGTCTAAGCCTCGTTGAAATAACTGGCCCATACTTTGTTCCTCAACCTACTTTGTTGACGACAACACCCTCCTTTTAACCAACTGTTCAATTTCCACGCAGCTTCCTTCATATATGCCTTGCACTTTTGTTTTTAGTTTGTTTTTTCTTTTCTTTCAGTTCTCCTCTTTAAAATGTAAACAATAACTGCGAAAACCGAAACCTTCCTATTATTTGGAAGTTTGAAACAGGGTGTATTTATTGGGCAATTCCACTAAGCATGCAATTTATAGAAAAGAAAAATTAGCGAGGCCTTGACAAACTACCCATGACACATCACGAGTCGGACACCTACCAACTTAATAAGCCAATCTTTTAGAAGGTGATTTATTTTCCCTTACATCTGACTAGTAACGACAAAAAAATGAGTCCTCGAGGGGAATCAACTTTCTTACCATAACTCCAAAGCATCATCCATAAGGTAAACATGTTGTGGCTGGAAAAAAGAAAGAAATGAGAAGAAACCTTTCATCCAACGATGATGAGAAATTTTTGATTAGTTTAAGGTTTGAGATTTACGCACCAAAATGATAATGGGGTAAAATGGAGTTTGGTAATTCCGGCATATTTAAGCACAGGTAGCCCAAGCGCAGTACGTGACATTACAGAGGATTGAACCAAGTTGTCGGTGTTTCTACAAGCCGTTTATAGATATTATTGTCGGACGGCGTTGCCGAAGAAAAACTGAAAATAATGCGAAATAAAGTATTATTTCCTTAACTCTAATGTCCCTTGGTGAGTCTTGGCTGGTTTAAAAGCCATTTTGTCAATTTTTCTTCACCTGAAGTACTGTTAACTACATACAGATGTCGACAGTAGACAATAAAAACGCAGAAAAAGAACTCGGCCATTATGCAGCCATCTTGACTTCATGCTTGGTCAACAATGCATATATACAATACCTTGGTAAGGTCAGTGCTAAGCTGAATAACAGGCAGCAGAAAAGGGTACAAAGAGTTGCTGGATGCACCAAGACCCTGAGGAACAAAACAAAAACATAAGAACATAATGCGATAAGCCATCTTCATTCTGATTTTGCAAACCTTTCACTCTCACATTTAAATCCTAGTATGCAGGATGTTTGTCCCATGAACCTAGTTCAATGGCCTTGCTCCCACGAGTCTCCTATTGCTCAGTGGTAGAGTGTCTGAACTAGTTATCTTTACTTTCAAGTCCTAACAGTATGCAGGATGTTTGTCCCGTGAACCTAGTTTAATGGCCTTGCTTCCACTTGTGTTCTATACCTCCTGGTAGAAAGTAATCGGAAGGTCGTAGCTTCGACTTCTTTCGGAAAAGATAACTCACTTTATCAATTCGTTTGATAATCCCAATTCCTTTCAGAAGAGTTTTCTTGTTATAGTGCTAAAAATACATCTTTCACAAACTATGCAAATTTAAACAGAGAGAAACACAAGTGTCTAAACCCTTCTCTAGTAAGCAGTTTGTAATGGTTGTCTTCCGGCACTATGCATAGTAATTTTTTACCTCTACAAGATGTGTCATGGTGGACACAATAGCACACTGAAGCATGTTATGATTGGTAGATTCCTGCCACAACACAGGAAGGTACTGTAAGAGAGAGGACGCAAATGGACAAATCTACAACAGAACCAAAAAAAAGAAGAAGAAATAAATGGCCAAACGCACACGAATCAAGAGAGATGTGATAATGGACAGGATGTGTAAGAAATCAGTGCACCCAGAATCAGTGGGACGTGTGAAAATTGACGAAAAATGGCAGGGTCAGTGTACTCAAAATCGTGAGAATCGGCGGGCTGCGAGAAGATTAGTGTACACAGAATTTGCGGGACGCATTGGAGTCGGTGGTAAGCGCGATAATCGGCGCCAGGGTGCGCCAGAACTGAGACATGTGGGAATAGACACGAGGCATTCGCTGGGCAATCGTGTCCAAAAAGGCAGCTAGTACGTAGCAATTATGGGATAGGAGGGAATTGGAAGGAAAATCAGCGGGACAACGCAGAGTTGTTGGTATCATATCGGCGTCCCGTGGATTCCTGAGGATTCACAGATCTTAACTCTTAAATAAGATATCGACTTCTGATAAACTTCAAAAACTGAGTTACTAGGGAAATCAGAATTTTAGGCGCCTTACCTTGTCTCCAACCCGTTCAATTAAGAGCGACAAAACATGAAGTACTCGCATCTGAAAGGACCAGTAAATGCATAATATTGAAAACGACTGAAGTGGGAGCAAAACTTCATCAAATGTTACCTCTGCCATTACACCGCAGCACAAAAGAGAAGCTTTAGTTTGCTTTGACTAATACTATTTGTACTATCACATGAATGTAAAGAGAAAAACAATACAAATGAGATAGCGACACTGATAGGAATAATGGCAAAGTAAAGTGTAACCAAGGCTAAGTGTTTTCGACGGACATAAATACATGTTTAAGTGTTCAGTGCAGGTAATTCTGACCAGGATCTTATTTCTAATTTTTATTAGTAGAAACCAACTCGCCTTTTACACCGAATTCAGCAATCTGATCGGCTCACGTACACAATATCTATTCTGTGATAGAAAGCGAGTAGCAAAAACGGCCGTGCCTCGATCAAAACGATGCACTCTAATTGTTGAAAAATCAACAAAACATTGGTAACAAATTGGGAGCTGTATGCTAGATGGTTTCTACTGTAACCGTCATTATTAATAATCTACTAGTATACTGATGCAAATGCTGCAATCTGATTGGCTGAGCTACTGCACACTATCAACCAACAGAGAGCAGCATTCGGTTGAAGATCGTTTTCAAAATGGCGACGTCTTCGGGTTTTAGCGAAGTTTCGCAGGAAGATTTAGTATTTTGGCATTTTTTTTTTCACCGACACATGATTTGTTTATTAGGATTTTTACTAAAACAAAAGATTATTCGCTCTCGATTTCTAGGAGGTGATTGTTGATTCGGCCACATAGAAATCTCGAGCTCATAATCTAATTGTTACTAAACCAGTCCTCCACGTTTTAGGAGTTAAAAAATTGACTCATAAAACTCGAACTCGTAGTGCAATTGAGTGTAAAGATTATGAAGCAACAAAAAATCCTGATTAGACATCACATTACAATATTTGCCATGAGCAACTTGTATGACTGGTGTATGAGAAACGCACACCAGTCTGTTAACAAGAGCAAGACCACTTCATACGGGTGTCTTGCTAACAAAGACCCTTTAAGACCCCCAAGACCCCAAATCTTGAAAACAAAGAATATATGGTGGCGATTTATGGGGTGGGGTCTTTGTTTTCAACGTTTGGGGTCTTTAGAGGGTCTGGGGGGGGGGGGGGTTAGGAGTCTTTGGGGTCTTAGGGGGTCCACCTCACTTCATACAGGTCGATTAAACTTGTAAAAATGGATCACAGTGAAGGCCATACCTTAGTATCACATTCCTGGACTGATTTTAAGAGATGAAACAGCGCTACAAAACTGCCTTCCAGGAACTAAAGACAAGTCAAACAAACTCGATAACAAACCATAACAAAATAAAGAAAAGAACATGTATGTACCCGGACACTAGAAAAAATCACAATGAAACACGACTTTGAAAACTCTGACAAATTAAATTACTATAACCGGTTAGTCAAACGACTAAGTTTGAAAAATACAGCGGCTTTTTGGAGTTATTTTGTAATACAAACATCTTCCTACTAAAAAAGAAGTATCCGATTCACACTACTTTGAACCAGGTATTTGCGTGGTGAGAAAGGTTGTATACCTATTTTGGCCAATCCCGAGTGAGCCGGAAAATATTTGATGGATTTAATATTGTGCATTTTTCTAACGATTCAAATGTAAACAAATCTCACCTGGAGAAAATCATCAAGGACAAAGTCAACATCATCTATAGTTAAATGCAATGAAGGAAAATTGTGTAACAGCAAAACTAGACGAAGAAACTTTTAAAATTAAGCCCGGAATTATTTCTTATCCTGCATTAAGCAATAATTATCCGTAAACGGGAGAGCTTAAGAAAAACAAGACGACAACGTCGACCCGAAAGGCACCAAACACTAGCGTTCATGCACCAGCAAAATATAGTCTGGTACGTTGACTTGCCATCCTCTACAAAACAACAACACGAAGTGAGGATTATTCAAGTTTTCAGGAAGATGCGAGTGCACAACGGCAAAACTTTTAAAAAAATTAAAAAAAATGGGAATGAAATGCAAAAGCCGGGTAACGATTGAAAAACTATACACTTTGAACGAAATCTGCAAACAAAATGAAATAAGCTCACCGCTACTGGCCTCTTGCTCGGCATCGTCATCGTGTTTGCTTAGCTCTATAATACCAGGAGCCCAATGGTAATGGGCTCCTGATAATACCTAAATTCCAGACTGAATTATCATTCATCCAGCTACAAACTGAAACCAAAGCTAATCGGCTTTCTAACAGCCTGACCTCATTGTTGTTTATCCTTTTAAAAACAATTAAAAAACAAAAGGATATCAATCTTTAGAGTGTTTGCTGCAGTCAAGCGGACCTGTTAGAAACGACGGACATTAAAACATTAAAATAATTGCAGGATAACTGAAAATGATATGAATCCAGGAGTCTCAAAAGGTGTTGTCGAGTTCGATCGTCAGGCTTTTGGGCGTTTGACAGAGACATAGGACACTTACCAAAAGTCAGAACTGACCAGCCGGGCAGGTCAAATTCAAAATGAATTAGGCTTCTTGTCACTGCTATACATGCTATGTAGAAATAAACTGATCTGGCTGTACAGTTCTGGCCCCGGTTGCTCGAAAGATGGTTAATTTAACCATATGTTATTTGGTAACGGTTGGTTAAATTTACTAACCGTGGGTTAACTAACCGTTGGTTAAATGTGCGTTGCTCAAAGGTTTGTTAAGCTGACGTCAGCCCCTGGTTAGCAAACCAATGGTTAAATAAAATACCCCAGACTTTAACCATCTCCGAACAGGTTTTACAAGTTTTCCCGTAAAATTTTTTTACTGTCTACTTCCACTTTTAGCAGTAAAATGGCTACCGAAAATTTTTCTCTTGAGCTTGAACCTGTTGAAGTCCCTGCTGCAAACAAAACCCCCTGCAGAAAACGAAAGCCAAATTTTTCAATGCAAGAGATTGCAATAATAACTCAAAAATTTGAGGAAAATCAAGCAGTACTAAAATCGAAGTTTACCAACACAACCACTAATAAAATGAAGCAAAGTTTGTGGGAAGAGATGACAATAGCAGTAAATGCTGTTGGAACTGCCCACCGAAGTGTGGCCGAAGTTAAGGAGAAGTGGACAAACCTGCAAAGAACTGCAAAATACGAACTGTCAAAGTTCCGCAAGGAACAAAGGAAAACTGGCGGTGGCCCGCGGCCAACAATGCCGTCTCCGAGCACGGAGAAAATTTTGGATTTGTTAAAAGACACACCGTCTTTCAGCGGTTTGCAAGGTTTTGAAACAGGTTGGTGAAGAACGAGTTTGTTTACTTATTAAAACAATAGACTGTCATGTGACTAGCAACAGGCTCTTTTGCTCGTGATGGTAACGCCTTGGCGTTGTTGATGATGTTACGGTGTTTTGAAATGTCTACAGCACAGAAACTGAATATTTTGAAAAACTGCTTTTTGGACATCGAAGCAAAAGATAAGTATTTAGATGTTTCAGCATTGTATTTAGCAATAAGAGTTGAGCATATGAGTGTTGGAGACTTAGGTAATACGCTGCAAGTAACACTTTCCTTTCTCGGCTCTGTAGTTAAACGACTGGGAACCATTTTGCTTTACTTGCATTAGCTTTTCTCGTGTGATTTAATGTGTTGCTATGTTGTAACCATTTCAGGGGAAGAAAACCTTTCAATGGATATGGTGCCAAATGAAGCAGCAGACTTTCCCATTTCCCCCGTCATAACAATCAACGACGCCGACATGTCAGCTGCAATGGGCCATGAAATTGAAAGACTGCATTTGCCAGATATGTGTCCACAAGATGAAATTTCTCAGACAGAACCAAACAGTGCAGCACGCAGAGGTGCATGTAAGAAAAAGAAAGTCGCATCAGATGATGTGCTTTGTCTGCAATATGAAACACTGCAGTGCAAAAAGGAAACATTACTTTTAAAAAAGGCAAAATTAGAGCTGCAAATTAAATTGCTTGAGAAGCAGTTGTAGGGCATTGTTCAACTTGAAAGTTCGACAATTCCAACCCAGCACCTTAACTTTTAAAGTTTGGATCATTGAAAATTAATTACCTCACTTGACACAAAATTGTAATTAAATGATTTGAATTGAAGCTAATTATTAAGTCTAGTCCACGTAAGCAAATTTTATTTTTAATTAATTATGTGCATTTATTATTTCACTTGTGTGGATGACAAAATTTGCAAGGACTAGCTTGAAAAAAAAAAAAGAAAAAATGCATTTCAAAAGTACATTAATTGAACATTTTGTAGTGACTGTTTACAGGTTTTGCAGGCTTTTCTCTGCAAGCTTTTCACTGTTAAAAGTGATATCTTTGCATGAAAACAGTTAGGCTGAGGTTTGAGATTCATCAGTAACAACCAAAAATGGTCTAGGCTATTTAGTTGTATACTATGTGGACAAAAAAATGGTTCCCAAGAAAAAAGCTTGAGTTTAAGCAGAAGTTGTCACTTCACAGAAATGCCAGCTTATTTACTCATTCATCAGTCTAAACCCAAGTCAGACTTTTTCATTGACAGTTTTGATGGTCGTGTTTTCCCTTTTTGGCTGTAGTTGCAACAGTGGAAATAAAACATTTGGCTTTTGGATAACCTTTAGTTTGTTTTTTTGTTTTTTATTCCTAATTTGCCTAATCCGTAATCGGCATGCGGACATTACTTGAGAATTACTTAGCTGCTCTTAGCCAATCAGAGCATGCATTACATGCTACAGACATTAGCCATATAATTGTGGTCTTTAAAAATTCAAAATTAAAGGACTTGCTTTTTGAAATCAGCAACAAAAGACTATTCCCATGTAACCCAAGTGCAAGTTTTTCATTTAACGGTCCACTATTACTCAGATTCAATTACTAAGAAGCCTCGGACAGCTGGATAAAGGAGAAATGTTTCCAAAGACTTGCTTAATTTAGGATACAGTGTGTAATTGCAGATTGACCCTAATATCAAAATTTAAATTCTCATCTGTTTCTCCTAAACATACACATATTCTGTGGAAGTAAAAGGAAGAATTTGTTAAAAAAATATCAAGCAAATTTATCTTGTGATTTTGTCCTTATTTCTCGTTGCTGCACTATTCTATGAAGTGTTTATATTATAAGGCGATTACTGGACACTTTTAAGGCTGAAAGGGGTCAACGACAGTGTGAAACTCAAGTAAGATGCTCTGAACTCCCATGCTACTTACTAAATCAGTCACACACACCCTGCATTCTTAACTGAGTGAGTATTTTACAGAGTTATTCTGACTCACAAATTATTTTTGAGGTAAGATATTCTGGGCTGTTACGTTATAATGAAGGATTTATTAAATTAATGCATCAAATTAAGGCTTAAAATTTGTATGAGGAGATGGGAGAGCAAATGCCCCTTCCAAATTTGAAGAAAAAGTGATTTTTTGTATTGCAATGGCTCTATAGAAAGCCAACAAACTGTGCAGTACAGGATCAAAGTCACTTCCATTTTCCAACTCAGCGATTGAGGTGATGTGGTCAACACTTAACATCTGACCAGACAGTCTTGGTGTACAACTTTTCCCAACGTCCCCTTCTTACCTCTCCAAAAATATTACAATTACAAACAGGCAGTGAAATTATAAAGGATTTAGAAAAATGTGTTGCAAATGTGATCTCGCAGCAACCTGCCTTGATCAGGTCCATTATATGGAACAAGCTCAGGTTGGTCATCATCAAAAGGATCATCATCGATATTATCATTGAGTATAATAGATATGTTGTGCAGCACTGCACAAGCACCAATGAGAGTGCACACCTTTTCAGGTTTCATGCGACACTCAGAATGAAGTAAGTGGAAGCGTCTCTTCCATCGACCAAAAGTTTGTTCAATGGCCACTCTAGTCTTGCAATGAGCCTTGTTAAATGCCTCCTGTTTTGCATTTACAGCATTTTGATATGGTGTAATTAAAAATGGCTTGCATGGATAGCCACTGTCACCCAGTAGATACCCATCTTCAAATACATGGTTGCTTTCAAGCCTGTCATGTATCAATGAATTTGTTAAGACAAAACTGTCATGTGTAGAGCCTGGCCACTTGGCAACCACATTGGTGAAGAGACCTGCAGAATGCAAATCAAAAATGAAATATTTAACAAGAGATGCAAGGTTTTTGCATACTGAATTATAAATATCTAAAAAGAATTTGTTACTAGGTTGCAGTTAGGTGAAGTGAGCTTTGTTGAAGTACGTTCTTGCTTGGGATGAGCAGGATTTGCATATGGTGTTATCAAGTAAGGCTTGCATGGACACCCACTCTCCCCCAGAAAAAACCCAACTTCAAATGAGTGGTTACAGGATTCAAGGCTACCTTTCACCAGTGAATTTGAGAAACTATCATGTGTAGAAACAGGCCACTTTGCCACAAGAGGCCTACATTAGTTTAAATTTATTACTTATAGCAAATGAAGCAATTTGAAGTAGAGATCAAAGTATGGGATTTTTGCCATCCTTCACATCATTATGGATTTTTTTCATTATATGTTGTAATGTTTGAGATTGTAAATCTAAAGAAAGTTACCCTGCAAACAAGCCAAATCTAACTGACATGAATTTTCACTGCACTTTTGCATTATTTGGAGTTAGGCAGTCTTGGATATAATTCTACATAATAACATATACTTGTACTTTAAAATTCTGAAAATAAGCATGTGTATATGTGTCATTATGAAAAATTACACTGAAAGGATAAAGTTTTTAGTTCATAAACAAAAGAATGGAATTTTCAAGCGATTAAATGATCATTAAATCTTTATCTTAAGATGACTTGTATTTCCCTGAAAAATTGTATTCGATCTTTGCATATGATCTTTCCATTTCTGGAATTTATACAGTCCCAGCTTTAAGTTCATCAATTATCAGTCATGTGACCAGTTTGTTGCAAATGGCCTATTATGAATGTAAATGTCTTATATAAATAAGTCTTACATGTAAATATTGCAGCATTACAATTATTAATTATTAACACAATAAAGTGGTTCTGTTTGAAAGTGTTGACTTACCTGAGCACTTGACCAATAATTTATGTGTGGCTGGGCCAATTAGACAAACTAACACAACACAACTTGCGCTCAAACTAGAACATGTGGTGAAAACTCACAATGGTTCAAAACTATCACTTTCAGACAATATACTGGAACTCGTAAAAAGCTAAACAATCTCAATTAACGAGCAGTATATACAATAGTGCTTTTCAGTGTTAAGGGCTGGTTCACACTTTGACATAAGCATAAGCATAAGCATAAGCATAAACATAAGTATAAGCATAAGCATAAACATAAGCATAAGAAAAATATGTGTGAACCGGGGTTACATAAGCATAAGCATAAGCATAAGCACAAGGAATGGAACTTTTCCCATTTTCTTATGCTTCTGCTTATGCTTATGTAACCCCGGTTCACACATATTTTTCTTATGCTTATGTTTATGCTTATGCTTATGTCAAAGTGTGAACCAGCCCTAAACAATATTTACAAGTGCATGCATGCTTTGTACATTTGAAATGTGCCAGCATGTTTTTTTAGAAATGAAATAAATTATATTTAATGAGCACATTAGCCAGAAGGGTAAACGGATATGTGTTTTTAAGACCTAAATTAATAAAAAAGGAGTCAGTGAAACTCGGAAATGGATCACTTAATACCATTTTGCGGCGATTCATAAACATAAACATCACATTACGATCTATTTTACGTCGGTCACGCAGGTAAAATTGAAGTTTAGATGGCTCTAATTGCGTGAATAAAATAAAAGAGAATGTATGAACGTAAAAGGTTGTCAACTTACCAAATTTAAGCACCTCTGTTTATGTACGCTCAGCCAAGTAAACCATTGAAATTCACTTGCGTGACGGGCGTAAAATGTGCGAAATACTGGCAATCCACTTACCTCTATGGTCACATATCGCTTGGACATTTATCGAATGAAACCCCTTTCTGTTCACGTAGTCATTCTCATTTTCACTTGGACCCTGTACTCTAATGTGTGTCCCGTCAATGCACCCGATGACTCCGGGAAACCCTCCCTTCTCGAAAAATCCTTCCTTGATTTGTTGCCTTTCCGCCACCGATGCTGGCCATTTAATAAAGTCGTGATGTTTGCGGGCAAGTGCAGTTGAAACCTGACGTATAATTCTCGACACAGTACACTTTGGAATTCCACCGACAGTATCACCGATCAACTCCAAGAAGCTACCACTTGCAAAGAAACGGAGAGCAACAAGCACTTGCGAGTCTGGTTGGAGTGCGTGATTTCTCGCAGTTTGCCGCTCAATATCTGATTTTATCAGGTTTGTTATGAATTGGATGGACTCCCTACTAAACCTGTACCTCGATATAATTTCACGTTCACTTAGACCTTCTATTAGATCCTCTTTCAAGTTAAAACTCCTTGGCTTTCGACCCATATAAACATCTCCGTAAAGTAAATCAACCGCCATTTTTTTATTGTAACCTTACATCAGCGATTTAACGGACCTCGCTAGTTTGGTTAAATTTAACCAAGGTTTGGAGAAAAGTTAACCCATGGTTAGCGCTCGGTTAGCGCTAACCAACTTTCGAGCAACCCAAACCAACCCGTGGTTAAATTTTAACCTTGGGTTAACGAATTTAACCATTGGTTAAAAGTTAACCATCTTTCGAGCAACCGGGGCCTGATTAATAGTGGAATTCTCTTTACAAATGGACTGGTCTGACCGGCCAGCTCTGGCTAATGGTAAGCGTCCATAAATTTATTTAAAACACAAATATTAATTAATTATTAATATATTAATCAATATATTAATATTTATTAATTATTAATATTATTTATTAATTATTATTATAATTATTTATTTTTCTGTTGTCGAGTTCGATCTTCAGGTTTTTGGACGTTTGAGAGAGACAAAAATACCACCACATGACGGCGCATAACTCACTTGACACTGACTTCCGCTCAGAGGTCAATTCAATAATACTTATTAGCGGGAGTAAGGTCATTACAGAGAAATATCGGACCGAGGTCTTGATGTATTGACCTAGCGATAGCGAAGTCAATACGTCAAGACCGAGGTCTGAGATTTCCTTGTAATGACCGAACCTACGAGGTTAATAAGTTATTTATTTATGGCCTTTTTAGCTCTGGAAAAAAAAAACCGGAAGGGTTCTTCACTATCCGCTTACGCGCGCAAGAGGTCATTCGAGGTTCGTTCTCTAGCTCCATTGTCCAACCTTCTAATCGCCACACTACAGTACCTTCACATCAATCTGGATTCTATCAAACTTTAGTTTGTTTATTGGACACGATAACTTACCACGAGATCTTCATTTGCAGTCATCAACTGTAGAAGGACATGATAAAGTAGAGGCCTGTTCGCTCGTGAAAATCTGACATTTATCCACTGCCCTGTCATCCAGATAATACGACGACGGAGAATCTTGTTCCTAAAGAGTCATGGGTAAAGTCAAACTGCAAGTTGTAACAATCACTGACTAAACATGTATCATCACTGACTAAACATGTACCATCACTGACTAAACATGTATCATCACTGACTAAACATGTATCATAGATTACATCACGGTCCCGCTTCTTAAAACGCACGACAACTTATTTGGCCCTGAAAGCTATTTTATGATCGCACTGTTTAACCTTTAGTTGGGATTTGAGGTTAAGCAATGAAATTGCCGGTTAACCATTTCAATGCCACAGGTGACCCATGTATAAATTCTCCCTATAATTCCAATACACTACCGTACAATTCAGGCTGTAACGGGATTCGAACCAATGCTCTAACCAACTGAGCTATCAAGCCAACTGCGAGCTGGTCATTTGTACGATTGCACCGGTATCGCAAGGTCATGGGTTCTAATCCCGTTCAAGCCTGAATTTTTTCAGGCAACTGAGTGCGCCCATGGTCTTGAGTACTCCCTTTCAAGCCTCTTATTTTTTTTTAAGTCTTATCTTTGCAAGTGATTACGCTGCTTATATAACTGCGAGGATCTTTCATTTATTAAACATCTTTCTACCGCAGTGCACATATATGAAATTTTTGTATATATACATAAATTTCTTCATCTTTAACGGGTACAGTGCGAACTCACAAATGACCAGCTCTCAGTTGGCTTGATAGCTCAGTTGGTTAAAGCGTTGCACCAGTATCGCAGGGCCATTGGTTCCAATCCCGTTCAAACGTGAAGTTTTTTCAGCTATTATCTTGGCAATTGACTATATTGCTTACATAATTGCGAGGATCTTTCATTTATAAAGTAAATTTATATAAATAGTTTATACTGACCGAGAAGAGGAGTCGCCCAGTTCTTGAAGGAGTTGATTTGTGAGCCATTTGTCAAAGTCGACTTCATCAAAGAGATTGTACGAAGCAAGTCCGCAAGCAGTGTACACTGAAAGGATAAAAATGAAAAGGGAGAAAAACGACGAGTGGATAAAATAAGCGGCATTAATAAAAGTTCTCTTTTGACATCTGGAGTGGCTAACATAAGGTGAACCATGGGATCTTGTGAGAATGTAAACACATGCATTTACCTGCATCTCTCCGAAGAAGGAAATTCGAGTCATCTGATGAAGCATTCGAACCTAAGGAAAACAAACCAAACTACGGTCTGTTCTCTCTATCTGGAACTCAGTTTTTTTTTTAAATCCCCGCTATCTCAAAGAATAAAGTCGAGGTTCTGTGGAATGATTTAAATTGTTCTCTATTATACTCCCCTGAACTATGACTTTGTACCTTTGTTTGGATTCTATGGAGAGTAATCGAAAACTAGACTATCAAAAGCGTTGTGGGACCTCGTTAAGAATCAACTTAACAGTCTGAAATATTTGTGCACACCAGTGACCATGACCATGAAGATATCTAATGTTATTTACCGGGCGGAAGTTTCGGGCACAGTTTTTTTCCCATACGGACCGACCTAGCCAGGTAAATAACTTATTTACATTTTTGGATGTCTTCTTTTTAAAGTAAGAAAAGAGATAGGAAATTGCTACAGCGGCGAAAACATCCCGCTCGTGGGCCGTATCGTAAAAAGCTGGACCGGTCACGCGCGCGTGATTAGCCAATCAAATTCGAGCATTTAGGATTCCGTCCCGCTCAGATGCTTGAGAAAAAAATGAAGAGATTTTATTACATTATGACCTTATGGTGAACTTGTCCCAGAAAAAATTTAAATTCTACATTAATGCAAAGCCTCTTCTGTAACTCTGTTCTTGTGTATGTGTTGTTAAGTAAGGGTTGCACTGGACGAAAAAACCATCAGGTGACAACGATGCTGCATTGCATGTTTTACCTTGCAACACCTGGATCATATCGGTGATAACTGGTGTGACAGTGTTGCGGAACTCACTGAGGATGCTTAGAAACAGGACTTCTGTACATTGCTGTGGAGGCAAATTATCAGGTAAAACATGCTTATTAGCTGGTGAGTAACAGATACCAGCACAAGGCACGTTAGAGAGTGAGAAAACTACGGGGCTAGGACAGGGAAATTTGTCTTGCCAATTTCTTGATTAAGTTTTTGCAAACCCATATGCGGAGGGTTTCCGAACTAAGTGGGTGCGGAGCGGAGCGACGCACCTCCTGAATGGCCCAGTTACGCGAAAATTCAGCATAGCTTCTGCAATAGTTCTGTTGTATCAAGCAAATACCTCTCACCTAGTTTGTCAGATCGGACTAAAAATACGCAAATTTGTTCAAGGATTTACCAGAAAATTAAACAGGCCTTTTGCTAATGGTCCGCAGAGGAGCAGGCTTGGATAGGTTTTACGCTTTCCATGTGAAGGTTTATTAAAAAATTGATTTAAAGATAAGAAATAATTTACAAAATTAGAAATGGAACAATTAGATAATTTGAATACAAAACAATTAACTTCACTACTTTCATGGTATAAAATTCAAGGTAGAGCCGGTATGACTAATAAAGAAGCTAAAATTAATGGATTGAGAAATATACCTGAAATAATTAATAATGTTCAACAAATTGTTGATAATAAACGAGAAATTTTTGCGACGATGGATAATACACCAAAAAGAAGAGCAAACCAACCAATACCACCCCTTCCAATTCCTAATGTTACAACGTCAAGGACTTCAGCACAAGATGATATGATGGGTTCGACAAATGAATTTAATCCAGAAACACCACCGCCAGGTCCACCGCCGCCGCGACCAGGTCCACCGCCACCGCCCAAACCAACACGGCCACCGAGACCCCCACCACCGAGACACCCTCCACCACAAGCGCCAAAAATTAAACCCCCTCGTCCACCACCGCCCAAACCAACACGACCACAGCCACCCATTGCAACAATAAATATTAATAAAACTAAACCAACAAAACAAACCTCTTTTATAGGAAATGTATTAAACAAGTTTTGGAATTTTGTAAAACCATATATTCCTGAAAAAGTAAAAAATAAAACAGAGGAACTAGCTAAAAATTTTATAAAAAGATATAAAAAAGTAAATGAAATCACCCAACCTAAAAATCAACTAAAACAAACAAAATCAAAAAGAGATTATGAGAAGGAGGGTGCAAGGCCTAAAACAAAAATAAAGGCAAATATACCTGATAGCAAGAAAGATGAATTTAATGAAGAAAAAGAAGAAGAAGAATTCGCTATCAAAGAAAATGTAAAAAAATTCAAAAATGGTTATTTGAAACAACATACTATAGATGGGGAAAAAGGATATTCTATTGAAGAATTCATGAAAAAAATAAAAAAAAAAGTTATAGGTATTATTATTAATAAAGATAAGAAGCCAACTAAGGTTAAGATTATACTATCAGCAAAGTTTGTAAAAAAATCTCTTTTACTACAAAACAAAAATATGGATGAAGTAGAAAAATATTTTCACGCTAACCCAATAATAATTACTGAAGAAAGTGATTTAACAGAAAAATATAATGATATAATTAAAAATATAATTCATGAGGTTGAAAGATTTCAAGAAAATACAGATTCTGGAGTTTTTGAATTTGATTCTGTAGCACGCTTTGATATTGGAATCGCTCCTTATACAGTTACTTCTGGTAGTTCATATATACCAACGCCAAAAAGATTAGCTGCAAAAAAAGCTACTATTAACATACAAAATAAGTGCGAAGATTGTGGACAACTTACATTAACAGAAGCGGTTTTCCCAAGAAAAAACCATAGGGAGAGGGTAAATGATGAATTGTTGGAAAATTGTAAAAAATTAGACTTTTCTGGTATTGAAAGTCCAATGAAATTAAAAGATTTTAACAAGTTTGAAAAACAAAACGAATACCCAGTTAATGTATTGAAATATGATAAAGAAGATGATGAAATATATCCAGCAAGATTAAGCAATAAATGTTATTGTAAGAAAGAAGAAAAATGTAAGAATTGCGGCTGTATTAAAAAAGATTGTAAGAAAAAACAGAAATGTAAGAAAGAAGGTTGTATAAAACATGAATGTGAAGAATGTGGTTGCAATAAATGTGATTGTAATAATTATGAATGTAAGTTATGCGATTGTAATGTTATAACGTTAATTTTAATAAATAAAGGTGAAAAAACTCATTATATTTTAGTAAAAAATGTTAGTAAACTTTTATCGTCTGAAATTGATAAAAATAAGAACAAAAAACATTTCTGTATTAGATGTTTTAACTCATTTTATGATGAAAGAATTTTGCAAGAACATAAGGAATATTGTGATTCGCACGGGGAAGTTAAAATAAAAATGCCAAAGTATAAAAATGGCGGACCAAAATTTATTTACTTTAAAAATTTTAAAAATAAAATGCGATTACCTTTTTGTATTTATGTTGATTTTGAAAGTTTCCTAATTCCAATACATTCTTGTTCACCAAATGAAATTAAAAGCTTTACTAAAAATTACCAAATGCATAAACCATCAGGATTCTTCTATTCTATAAAATGTTTTGACGAAAGTATATTACCAAATGATTTTAAAAAGTGTGTGAGTTATACCGCAAAATCTAACGATGAGGATGTAGCGCAGATATTTATAGAATATCTTGAAAGAGATGTTAGGAAAATTTTTATGTTAATGGAAGAAAGAAAGAAGAAGTTTAAATTTTATAATAAGAAGAATATGCTAGAATTGGATAAAAAAGATTATAAAAATGCAACTAATTGTCATATATGTGGTATAAAATTTGATGAAAATGGTTATTTTAAAAAAGTAATAGATCATTGCCATCTTACTGGGAAATATAGAGGAGCAGCACATAATATTTGTAACTTAAAATATACGATTCCTAAATTTATTCCAGTAATATTACACAATCTTTCAGGGTATGATTCACATTTATTTATTAAGAATCTTGGAAAAACAAAAGGTAAAATTGATTGTTTAGCCTGCACCGATGAAAAGTATATTAGTTTCTCAAAGAAAATTTTAATTAATTATGATAATGAAGAGGATGACGAAGATGACGAAGATAACAACACAGCCCCCATTACTAGAAAAATAAGATTTATTGATTCTTTTAAATTTATGCAAAGTTCTCTTAGCGGATTGGTTGACAATCTTACAAAATGTGGTAATTGTGAATCGTGTAAACCGGGAAAATGCTTGAAAAGATATATGAAAGATGGAAAGATTATTAGCTTTAACGGCGTTGGTAATTGTGATCAATGCAAGAATTGTAAGTTGGCAGGAAGTATGTGTTTTTCTCCAATAGATAGAAATATGAAAGAAACTAAAAAGCATTTCTCGGGAGAAAAGTTAAAACTGTTGTTGAGAAAGGGGGTGTTCCCTTATGATTATTTTGATCGCATTGATAAACTTAATGAAACAGAACTTCCACCAAAGAAAGCATTTAAATCAATTCTTAATAATCAAGATATTTCAGATGAGGATTATGAGCATGCTAAAAATGTGTGGAAAACATTTGATATGAAAACAATGAGAGATTATCATGATTTATATCTAAAAACAGACGTATTACAGCTTGCTGATGTATTTGAGAACTTTAGAGATGTATGCATTAATAATTATGGTTTAGATCCTGCTCACTATTTTACATCGCCGGGATTATCTTGGGATGCAATGTTAAAATTAACTAAAGTTAGATTAGAATTGTTTAAAGACGTTAATATGCTACTTTTTATTGAGAAAGGGATTAGAGGTGGGACATCACAAATATCAAAAAGATATGCTAAAGCTAATAACCCCTATATGGTAGATTTTGAAGTAAATAAACTTATAAGTTATATTATTTATCTTGACGCAAATAACTTATATGGGGCTGCAATGAGCAAGAAATTACCTAGAAAAGGATTTAGCTGGATTCCAAATTCTATGCTTAAAAATTGGAGAAATATGTCTTGTATACTTGAAGTTGATTTGGAATACCCAAAAAATCTTCATGATAAACATAAAGATCTACCTTTAGCTCCGGAAAAACTTACTGTTAATAAAGTTAAGAAATTAATACCAAACCTATTAAATAAGAAAAGATATGTAGTTCATCATGAAACTTTAAAAGATTATGAAAGTAAAGGACTAAAAATAACAAAGATTCATAAGGGAATTATGTTTGTAGAGTCTGAGTGGTTAAAACCTTACATTGATTTGAATACTAAATTGAGAGCACAAGCAAAAAACGACTTTGAAAAAGATTTCTTTAAACTTATGAATAACTCTGTATTTGGTAAAACAATGGAAAATATGAGAAAAAGGATAGATGTTAGATTAGTTAATAATATAGAATCGGCTAAAAAATTAATAAGAAAACCAAACTTTAATCATTTTACTATCTTTTCTAAGGATCTAGTTGCTATAAATATGAAGAAAACAGAAATAATATTTAATAAACCAATTTATGTTGGGTTTTCCATTTTAGATTTAAGTAAACAAATAATGTTTGATTTCCATTATAATTATATCAAAGAGAAATATGGAGAAAAAGCTGAATTACTTATGACTGATACCGATTCTCTTGTATATATTATAGAAACTAGAGATTTCTACAAAGATATAAGTTCAGATGTAAGAGAAAAGTTTGATACCAGTAATTATCCTAAAGAACATCCATCAGGTATTGAGGCGGGTGTAAATAAAAAAGTAATTGGGATGTTTAAAGATGAGTTTGGTGGAAGTATACCTACTGAATTTGTAGGTTTGGGGGCTAAACAATACGCAGTATTAATGGATAATGGTAAAGAGATAAAGAAGAATAAAGGAACAAAGAAATTAGTTGTTAAGAAAAAAATAAGTTTTAATGATTTTAAAAATTGTTTGGATACTAAAGAACCACAAATGAGATTACAAAATTTAATTGGTTCAAAACTACACAATATTTATACAAAAACAGTTAATAAAAAAGCACTATCTGCTTATGATGATAAAAGAATAATTTGTAAAGATGGAAAAAATACTCTTCCATATGGTCATTATAGTTTAATAACTGAATCAGGGGGAAGTTCAGTATCATAGGGTATAACTTGTAATTCTTCCCTTACAAACCCGCGTCTCGGTCCGTCTAATAAATAATACAAAACAGGTTGATTAGGTGAAATAACGCTTCTAGAAATATCATAAACTTTGATGCTCCAAATAGGATCAGTAGCTCGTCTTTTTTCTCCCCCTTCAAGTTCCCCAGGTGATAATAAATATCTAACTTTAACACTAGGAGGCAATCTAACCTCATCAGGTCCTACCACGCGTTGGTAATTTTTAGTTTCAATATCAACCTCTTTCATTTTTATAGCTTTAACAGGTTCTTTACCAGTTATTCTCGTGGGTGTATTATTCAAAGTTTTTAGAATATCTGGTAATCTTTTCACCCATACTCTTGACCTTTCATCCTGAAGCATTTCTTGTGCATATTGATGACTAAATAATCTTTCGCCTAATATTCTGTTTGCTCTTTCAACAAATGCTTGAGCTCTATGATTTCCAGCTTCACCCCTCTGGATTTTTACATTATGGTAATTCATAAGTTTTGTAACCTCACCCATAAATTCTTTTCCAGGATCAACCATTAATGTTTTAGGATATTTTAACTTCGCTTCGCGGTCTTTTTTCCTGGAATATATTTTTTCAAAACCATTTGAAATTTCTAGACTTTCTTTTGAGGTTAATGGTTCAGCATCTTTGTATCTCGAGGCAACATCAACCACAACTAATGCGTATTTATATGTTTTTCTTCCAACTCTATCATGAGGTAAAAATAATAAATCTGCTTGGTGAATCTGATTAGGTTTATCCACAGTCCAGTGTGGTCTAGGAATATATTTTGGCGGTGGTAGATATATTTGCCATATTGCCTGTTTCCTAAGCCATTGTTTTGCTTCATCTTTGCCTGATTTGCTTTTTTGCGCTAATTTAGAGATAGCAGAATATCCTTTCCAATACCCTTCAGTCGAATAATATATTCGCTCGAATTTTTTTGATAACCTTCTTTCGTTACTCATTTAAAGATTAACCAAAGTATCTTATAAATAAATATGGAAACCGTATCTGAAAAAATTAACCCAAACAGGATTCCAAGAGATCCGCTGGGGTTGAAAGCGGAATCAATATTGAATAGAATTACACTAAATCCTTCATCAGCTAATCCAGGAGAAACATTGTATATAAATATTCCTAAACTTTCAGAAAATTTAGTGATTGTGCCGGGAAGTGTCTCTCTAGTATTTAACTTAAATGTTGTGGGTCATGAAGATAACACCCTAGTGAATAATGTAGGCAGTAGCCTTGTATCCAGACTCAGGGTTCTTTTTGGCGGTGAAACACTACAGGATACTCAAAGATACGATCTATTTCAAACATACCACGACTTATTCTTAACAGATGAAGAACGAGAGGATAGATTAAGACAGGGTATTTCTTCTGAAAACATGAGAAAGCTACGGACAAATGCAGGCGATAAGGTAGACACAGATTTGAAGGAAGTAGCTCTTGCGGCAGTACACAATACCAAGTATCATATCCTACTAAACCATCCTATTTTAAACGATCATGGGGTTTTCTACCCAAAGGCATTAGAACATCAACTAATCTTTGAGATTACGCTGGCCCCAGTTAACGATATTGTTGTTTATTCTGACGCGACTAAGGCCCCAAATTACAAAATCACAAACCTTGAGCTGGAATATTCTTGTATATCAAGCAAATACTTAGCTCGCGAGGCTCAAGCAGCTTATCAGAACGGTAAAGGATTCTATTATGAAAATGTCACCCTACACAAAACTTTCACCATATCCAGAGATACAGACAGCGTTATAAACCAGCATATTAATCTACCTAGAAGGACAATCACAGGCATATTATGTTTGTTTACATTGCCATATGATAAGGGAGCACGAGATTCTGAGAATTTTTTCAATCCTGGTATCACCTCAATCAATATCGATGTTAATGGGGTGCCAAATCGTTTCTACTCTAAGGGAATGGTGCCTTCAGATCTTTGGGAGTCAGTAAAGAAACGTTTCAACGATTCCTCCCGATGGTCGGTAAATGAAAAGGATTTTTATAATAATAAGTTTGCATTGTGGTTAGATTTGAGAACTCACCCAGATAATGATATTCATGGAGGAGGGTTAGAATTAAACAATGCACAAGATGGTGTAAAAATTGAAATAAAAAGAAAACTTAGTGGATCTGATATTATGACTTGTTACATGTTTGTGGTAGCTGATGCGATAATGGAGGTTATGAATTCAAACTTAAGATCAATCATATACTGACCGAAGGGGAAGAACTTAGTTAGTCGGGCAGAGCCCTCCCCGCCACGCGGAAATCAGTCTAAAGACCTCCTCACTACGTGGAAAAGAAAATATGGAAGAATTAAGAGATAAAATTCCTTTTCACTGCATTATAACCGGGCCAACAAATTGTGGAAAGACAAAGTACATAATAGATCAGCTAAGAGGTCCATTTCGAAAATTGTTTGAATTCATTGTTTTAATATGTCCAACTTATTCTAAAAATAAAACCTATCATAATTTTGCTAGAGGAGATAAACGTTTCTTTATTTTATCACCGGATTCTAGCAACATTGATGAGATTAATGACTTATTAACTAGCTGTCAAACGTTATTCTCTGGGACAAATACACTAATAATTTTAGACGATTGTGCTGTTTCGTGCGATCTGAAAAAAAGATCAAACAAGTTTATAGATTTAGCATTTTCTGGAAGGCATCATGGATTATCAATGTGGGTTCTAACTCAGCAATTAACATCCATAGCAAAACCATTCCGTGAAAATGTAGCTTGTGTTGTTACTTTCCATAATCCATCACAAAAAGGTATTAAGATGTTTTTTGAAGATTATGGAGGTGATTTAGACTCTGAAACTAGTAAAAAGTTTGTAGAACTGCTGAAAAAAGAAAAATATTCAAGACTTTGTTTATCTTTACGTCACCCATTTAATTGCTATTTAGAGATCCCTGAGGTTATTTTCGCGTAACAGCGGGTCGGTAAATTCGGAAAACCGTTTAAAAGAATCAATGTTGTATTACAAATTTAAAATATGTCAGAAGTTGAAGATTATATTAGTGAGATAAAAGATGAGGTAAAAACTGGAGTAAAAGATAATTATAATACCGAACGAAGAGAGGAACATGAAATTGAGATAAAACAAGAATCACTAGCCATTCTCGCAGCTCTTGGAACAACAAAGGAATATTTGGGTGTTGATATGAGTCTTGGGGATATAAAAAAATTATCTGTAAAAGACATTGAAAAATATTTTAATAGATATCAAGCAGTATTGGGTAAGAAAATTAATGGCGGATTAGTAGATTCATCTCTTCAATTAATTTCTAAAGTTATTTCTTACATTGTTCCTGTGGATGATATAGAAGCTCTTTGTGTGGATTTGAAAAATGATGATTTGGTTAATCGCGAACTGGCAAACATTGTAGGGCTCTTAGCATTGAAAGCAGGAAGATTGGCAGCACTTGCTAGCGGACTATTCCAGGTTGCTAAACACGTTAAAATAGGAAAAATCAGCGAAGCTCGGCCTGCTCTTCAAGCAGAAATACAACAAGTTACAAGTAAAAATATAGATGATTCTAAAACCCAACCAGCTCCGCTGAACACAACTGAGCAGGCTATTGAGCAGGCTATTGAGCATACTAATTAACACAACTGAGCGGGCTATTGAATAAAAAAAAAAAAAAAAAAAAATGTTGGTAAAATATAAAAGAGATATGGAAAATGAAAATCAAAAAGCTTTAAAACTTATTGCAGATGTTAAAAGGATTCTAGATCATAAAAACCAACAAAATAAAGAAATTAAAAAATATATTGAGATGCTAAAAGAACAACTACGTATCGGTGTAAGCAAAACTTATCCAGATACTGATTTAAAGATTCTTTACTTTGTGAAATAAAATAATAATGTCTGACCAAACTGAACAAATCGAGCAAAGCCGGAGTGAAGGAGGAACAGAAGTTATTGATCGGGATGAAGACTCTCCCCGCTTTACGGAACAAATTACAATGGATCCTTCTCCTAAAAAGAAAGATGCAAAAAAGAAAGAGAAAGACCCTAAAAAGGTTGCTGCTGGTAAAAAATTAGCTGAATATAATAAAAAAGCAAAAGAAGCGTTAGCTAGAGAGGAAATGAAACGAGAAAAGGAACAAGCTGAGACTAAAAATGAAAATGGAAAAGCGTGGCTTCCGGAGCTATCTTTTACTACTATATTATCAATACTTGGAATAGGTTTTACAGCATTTGATATGTTTATGAGATACCGACCGAAGGAGGATGATAAAAATAGAATACCTGATTTTCCGCGGAGCGGGTCCCAGCCTTCGACTGATTTATCCCAATTTCCTACTAGATCTGTAGGACCATCTACGCTGAAAATTCCACAATCAAATATCCCCACCCAACCCCCTCACCCACCCCAACCGCCAAAAAAAAGAATGATATGATTTCAGCGCAGATGGCCGGCAAATTCGAGCAGAGCCCACCCCGCAAAGCGGAAAGCCGATTTAAAGATTTCTTTCTGATGTAGTAAAAAATCATGTCAACCGAAAACAAACTTGTGAAAACTGTTACTGATTCTGCAGTACTTATTGGGTTAGCGGCTGCTGTTGGATATATAGCTAAAAAAGCAATGAGAGAATCATTTATGAACGACCCATCCTCAAGTATTACAAATTATGCAAAATGGGTGGCTGTATTGTCTGGAAGTATGTACCTAAAAACATATTTAGAGGATCAAAATATTTTACCAAAATAATTATGGCAACAATAGCAATGATGTTAGGAGGAGCTGTATTAAATGCGACAGCTTTTGTTGGTGGATCATATCTTGCAAAATATCTATCTGGAGATAAAACAGATACAGAGAAAATAAGACACGATAAGGCATTAGAAAAATATCAAAAAGATTATGCAGAATATCAAGAAAAAAGACAGAAACTAATTGATTGGGAAATGAAGAAAAAAGATGAAAAATATCAAGCAACAAAAAATCTTTCAAAAACAGATGAAGCTTTAGAATTGTATGCTCAAATGCACGAACCAAAATTTGCAGATTATTATAGACCGAGCAGTAATCAAAAGACGGGGGAAATGTTATATGTTGGTGGTGGAATGTTGGCTTTGGGGTATGCAGCAAGTAAATTCTTTTAAAATTATAAAAACATTAATTGTTTTATAATTAAAGCATTATAATTAAATCATTTTAATTAAATCATTATTTGATACATGTTTGCCCCAAGTTTTTGTATTAATATCATCATGCAATAAATTTAAAATTTTTAATATTTCTTTATTGCCATTTGTGGAAATAAAAAACACTCTATATAATTCATATAATTCTTTTAGTTTTTCTCTATCTTTTAATTTAACTGCTAAATTTCTTAACAATAACATGTCATCAATTGTAATTTCTTCTTCTGTATTTAATTTTCTTAGTGTATAATAATAAAAAGAATTAAACAAACCCATAAATTCATATATATTTTTTGAATATTGCTTTAATTCGTTCTCGCAATGACATTTTTTTTTCATTTTTTATTATTTTTTTATATCTTTAAATCATAAATTCCTTTTTTTTTTTTTTTTTTATAATTTACAAACATAACTTTTTGGTCTAAAGATTTCTTACTGATGAGTAAAAATTATGGCAGAAGGAGGATATTTACCAGAAGTACCAGACAATGATCCAACTGAACTAAATGAACCAAAAGATAATGATGATGCTGATGGTGATGATAGGGTGGAAATGAATACAATAACATCCACAACTTATGAAAATCCTGGTTATGATATGGAGAGGGATGAGGAAACTTCATTTGGAGGTGAGAAGCATCCACTGTTACGCAGAAAATTAAATACAGAAGAAGAATCAGAAGAAGAAGTAAAAAAAGTGCGTCCAAAAGCAAAAATAAAAAACTTTATTTCATTTTTTAAACGTATTCGTAGTGGGATAGAATTACTAGCAGTTAAAACCTCTAATAGAAGTAATGCAGCAACATATGTTTATGTAGATGATGAATTTAGAAGATATGATGAAAAAAAAGGAGAAATAAAAGAAAAGCTTAAAGATGGAAAATTAAAAGATGATTTAGGTCCAAGTGCAAACGAAATGGTTGAAGATAATAATCGAGAGGTTGAAAAGATAAAAGAATCACAAAATAAAAAGAAGGAGGAGAAAAAATTCATTGAGAATAAACCATTGAAAACTCCAGAGGAAAGAGCAAGAATAGAGACTTTAGATAGAGAAATTGCTGATGATGATAATGAAATAGCTACCAAGAATCACGAGAATGAGCAAATCTTAGAAAAAATGTCATTGCGAGAACGAATTAAAGCAATATTAAAAAAGTATGGGTTTACAGTATTTGCTGTTGTGAGTGCGGTTGGTTTAATCATTGGCGTTATAGTTTCTAATCTTTCTAGAGGCTTATCCACATTAGGAAAAGGTGTTGGAAATGGATTGAAAGCTCTTGGGAAGAAACTCGGTGAAATATTACCGGGTATGGTTGGAGCAATTGTAAGCTTTTTATTCAAAACAGCTGGTGAGGTTATTGGATTTTTAGGTAATAATGCTTGGCTTTTGATAATGGCTGTGGTTTTATATTTTGTGGACCGACTAAAAGGAGGAACAAGTGTAAAGAAGAGAAAGTAACAAATTTTCAGCGTAGCTGGGCGGCAAATCCGGTCTAAAGATAACATGTTGATCAGTAAAATACAATATGGATGACTACAAGAGAATTTACGGTATAGCAGACCACGAGCAAATTCAGGCAGGGCCCTCGATTTATCCTAATTTGCCTGTTAATTCAGACCCTAGTTCCTCATTTCCGCGGAGCGGGGAGACCCTTCAGGCCAATCAGTCGACCAATTTCAGATTACAAAAGTCATGCGAAGTACTACAAAATCTTGAGAAGGAAATTAAACATTACGAAGATGTTAGGAAAAAGTATAATCGAGCGAGAGGAATATTTACAAAAATAAGTGTTTGTAGTGGGATATTTTCAGTTATTCTATCTACAAGTGGACTCGGAACCTCTCTTACTGGTTTTGGTGCTGTTGTTGGTATACCATTAGGAGCTGTGGGGGGTATTTGTGGGGTAATATCGGTTGGATTCAGTTCCGCTTCTAAAAGACTTTCTCATAAAGTTAGTAAACATGAACAGACAGTTTCTCTAGCAAAAGCAAAAGTAAATACCATTCACGACTTGGTTTCAAAGGCACTAAAAGATAACGCTATATCAGACCAAGAATTTTCGTTAATTTTATCAGAGGTTGATAAGTTTGAAAAACTAAAACTAGAAATCCGTCAAAAAACTAGGAAAGATACAGAAAAAAACTTAAATATGAATCAGATAAGAACAGAGGTTCGAGAGGAAATATTAAAGGAATTGGTAAGTCGAGATCGCTGAAAATTTCATATGAGAGAACTGATGTGGGATTTAATTGTTTTGCTGGTATTAGGAAAGAGCGGTATTGATTTCGCTCGAAGAGTTAGCTAGCAAAGCTAGTTTAAAAACAACATTTTATCAAGGTAAATAATAAGATGTCATTATTCAATGATTTCAAAAATAGGTACCCAAGTGCTAATCTTGATAAATTTGCATTTGTGCCTGATTCGAATGGAGGATATATTAAGTGGAAAGTTTATGGAACAACAATTATGTCAAATGATGACCCTACTGGAAAAACCTGGACTGGCGATCTTCCTTCTAATTTGAAAACATTATTATGGAAAGATTTAGGCTTAGAAAAAAAAGCTAAAGTTGGTTCGTTTCCAAAAAGTTTAACCACGACTAATCGATCTTATCCAATACCTGCTATTAAATTTGACGACTTTACATCTGATGTAACAAAAACTCTAACCTTTCTAGATATATACGTTTCAAATACTAATAAATTCACAGCAAATATGAGAAACATATTTAAATCACAAGTTGTAACATTTAATTCTGCAAAGGAATGTAAAAGATGGCAGAGTAGGCCTGATATTAATTATTGGCCTCAACAACTTAACTTTGCGGTTTGGTGTGCAACATCTGGGTGCGGTATAAGTCTTTTTGAGAGTCTAAATTATCCTAAAGTAATTAATAGTTTTATAAAGTTTCATATATATTTCACAATAAGAAGAATATTATATGAATTGAAACTACCCTTGCCAGATGAAAAACCTTTTTCGTTAACTAATAATCCATATAATAAAATTGCATATAATAGATTGTGCAAAGAGTTTGGTGTTAGTAATAATTCTGATTTTAGATGGAAAGGCGGCAGAAATCATGGTTTGGGTGATATATTTATTTATTACAGCTCTGGTGGAAATGAAAATTTATATATTGTTAGAAATTATGATCATGATGCGAATACTTGGCCCGGGCAAAATAAATTTTCTGATGAGGGTTATAAAGACGGAGATGGAAATAAAATCTCATTTATTAGAAATGATGTATTTAGTGGTTTCAAATATGTTTGGTTCATACCTATGGATGGATATGGACTCACTAAAGCCGGACTTGGTAGATTGAATCGATCTGCTGAAGCTTTTGTTTACTGTATATTAGGTGCGCAAGTTAACACTAGAAGTTCGATTTACGGTAATGGTGGTGGTGCAATAGAGACGCAACAAGAATTCTTGGCTTTATTTGAAAGTAGTGTTATTGAAAACGATATTTCAAAATCTATACAAAATTATCAATTAGCAGTACAGGAAGCGAAATTAAGACTTGATTTAGCTATTGCCCCTGGTGTGTGGTTGATGCCAAGTAATATGATCATAAATACTGAGAGCGTAGTTGGTTATAATAATAAACTTATGAAAGCGAGTAATGATATGAATTTTGGAGTGAATAATTCCCTAAACACTGAAGCAAAACAAGTTGGAATAAGTCATAACTTAGGATCTTCAAAGGTAAAGTTACCTCATATTCTCCTGAAAGGCGGAAATAAAACGAATAAAACCCCGCAGGAACTAAAAGCCACAACTAAAACAGACATGATGAAACAGGAAAATAATATCGGTTCAACACAACATGAAAAGAATATATTAGCATTTATAATTGCAGCGGGTGGCTTAGCGTGGTATCTATTTCGGTAGTTCATGAGTATTTCACGTGATTATGATTGTTTGTAAATTAGTGTTCATGTGTAGAACAATAGATTGCATACTTTTACAACATAGCAACAAGCAAAATGTAAAGCGGTTTTAAAGTTTGAAAGGTCGGTTTCTAACGTCGCTCATGAATGTGATTACGTCAATGCAAATTACGGAGTAGCCGGTCTCGAGCGAATTCGGGTAGAGCCTTCCCCACAAAGCGTAAGCTCGATTTAAAGATGAATATGAAGTAGCAAGATCTAAAGACTAGCTTCGCTGAAAACAAATCGGTCTAAAGACCTCCCCACTACATGGAAAATGTTAAGCATAACAATGTATGAGTCTGAAACTAGGATTTATTTAGATCCCCCGCTTAAAAACGTTCGAGAGATACAACTCCTAGATTGTAATATAAAAACCAAAAGATTTATTAATTTCAAGGAACAGCAGATATTTTTCGATGAAAGGAATAATCAACCCATAATAACAATGCAACCTGGCACATATTTGTTGCGTGATATTCAATCGGTCTTTATTAAATTTTATGGGTCAAATATAACATTAATTGAGGGTGATACTATTGACTATCTTTATTCAAATAATAACTTCAAAATTAAACTTACGAGAGGGCTACAAATTGGTTTTGGGTTGCCTGAAATAATAAATCCAAATAAATTATACTCCATAAATATTCGGATTAAGGAGCCGTTAAGACTTATGTGTAGTATAGTGGATAATAAGTTTTCATATATGAATAAAACCAAATATGGAGAACTTGTGAAACTAGCGCCATCGCAACTACTTGCAAACATACCCTCAAAGGATTATCCAGCAATTCCAGTTCAAAAATATGAAAGTGTTATAAATCACTTTGATTTAAGTATATTAGACAATGAATGGGAAAAACTCGATTTAAAAGGTACACCCATAACTTTTAGTTTAAGATTTAGGTAAATTTTTTTTTTGTTATGTAACTATTATTTGAGTTATATAACATAATTAGTAGTAACAAAAATATAATATTATTCATCTGGTAAAGAATTAAAAATTTCTTGCTCCTCAATATCATAACACCAATCCACAACTCTTTTTGGGTTCCATGCTTTAACTATTAAATCATTATGCAAGTCTTTGTAAAATGCCTCTTTGTGTGCAATCTTATATTCATTTAAAAAAACACTTACATGTAATTTTTTAATAAAAAATTTTTTATCAAAGGCATCAATATTACATTTCTTATCATAATAAGCAAGATAAACACCGTTTTTATAAAAATGATCAAGTGATTCATGGTTTTCAAGAACCCAACAACCAAAATAATTATAATAATTATATTCTTCCTTAAAGTAGTATTCATTAGCATTTTCCAAAAGTTCTTTTACAAATTCATTAACGGATATACCATCAACAGCAAAATCTTTATTTTTATATAAACTTATAACTCCTTCAAAATAATAGTTATCATCCTTAGCATAATATTCAACATTCACACTTATATTATTTTTAAGTACTATACCACTTTTATAAAAATATATAACATCAGAAAAATATTCTCTATTTTTTGATAAATTTTTTAATAAATCTTCTTTTATTTCCTCAATAAAATCTTTTATTCTTTTTTTTTTTGTATTAGAATATATAAGATCAAAAGAATCTATATAATCTTCATCATCATAATCATAATAAGAGTTTTTATAAAATAAATCACCCATTTTTTTAATAATTTAATTTATATCTTTAAATCATAATTCATTTCTAATTTTTAATCTACATTCCTTACAAGAAGCTTTTTGTTTGCCATGTTCACATATTTGTGATCCTCCACAATCTTTGCATTGTTGTTTTTGCTTGCCATGTTCACATATTTGTGATCCACCACATTCTTTACAGCGATACTTATATTTATTATGTTTACATACTAGCGATCCGCTACACTTTTTACAAGCATACTTAATTCTATCATGCTCACATATTTGTGATCCGCCACAATCTTTACAAAAATATTTAAGTGCACCATGAATACAAATATAAATACTATTAGTAGTAACTTTTTCAATTAAATTAATAATTTCCTCCTTTTTAAATTTTTTAAACTCATTAATAAAATCTTTTTTTTTCATTTTTGATCTTCCTTTTATTTTTAACTCAGCCGCGATTCCTCTCAGTTCACAATTATATAAATTATTTAATTGATCTTCTAATTTTTCCATTTCTAATTGTTCCATTTCTAATTTTGTAAATTATTTCTTATCTTTAAATCAATTTTTTTTTAATAAACCTTCACATGGAAAGCGTAAAACCTATCCAAGCCTGCTCCTCTGCGGACCATTAGCAAAAGGCCTGTTTAATTTTCTGGTAAATCCTTGAACAAATTTGCGTATTTTTAGTCCGATCTGACAAACTAGGTGAGAGGTATTTGCTTGATACAACAGAACTATTGCAGAAGCTATGCTGAATTTTCGCGTAACTGGGCCATTCAGGAGGTGCGTCGCTCCGCTCCGCACCCACTTAGTTCGGAAACCCTCCGCATATGGGTTTGCAAAAACTTAATCAAGAAATTGGCAAGACAAATTTCCCTGTCCTAGCCCCGTAGTTTTCTCACTCTCTCACGTTTGTTTTGTCGTTCAAATCTTGTTCCATCCACAAGCCGAGTGAGAGACTCAAGACGTTTGGACTTTGTCACCATTATATATGTGCCTCTGGTAACCATTGTATTTTGAGCTCGTGTTTGGTTACTGCTGAATCAACTTCATAACCCCCTTCCACTGAACACTTGCCAAAATCCTCAGACTAGAGCCCCATTCCAGGTGAAGGAGATCACAACAGATGAGTCTTGAGAGAAGCTACAGCTTACTCCTCCTGGAATACACCATGGTCTCCCTCACCACCAAAATCTATAGGCTAGAGTTGAAGGTGCTCACAGCAAATAGGTCTTGAGAGAAACCACAGCTTAATCCTCCCGGAAAAAGCCATGGCTTGCTCACATCACGAAAATCTTCAGGCTGGAGCATGAACCAAGTTGAAGGTGCTCACAGCAAATAGGTCTTGAGAGAAGCCACAGCTTAATCTTCCAGGAAAAAGCCATGGCTTGCTAACACCACCAATATCTTCAGGCTGGAGCAAGATCCCGAGTGAAGGAACTCACAGCAGATGAGTGTTAAGAGGAGCCACAACAAGCTTCCCGTGGTAAAAGCCACGAGATAGCCTTTCTAGCAGAAACCAGAACATAGGCTCAAAAGGCTTTGCATTCAAGAGTCCAAAGTGATTAACTCCTAGAGAACACACAAGGTTGGCAACGTTTTAGTGACCACCGCTGGACACGCAGTCATATGGGAGCTGCAGGGGGGGGGGGGCAGTAGGTTGTGCAGCAGTTACTTGTAGGTCCAAAACCCAAACGGCTAGTGGTCCAGAGACAAAACTTCTTACTGACTAATAATTATTATAAATTATTGTAACAGTTATTCTAGACCTCCTTACCCTTAACTGGTATTTCCATGAATCACCCACATCTTCATTTACTGAAGGATAAAGTTAAAAAAGAGAATATGCACTGAAATTTGTTAGTAGAAACCCCTTTGCATTCCGTCAGAAAGCCTGCAATCTGACTGGCTAATGCACTTACTCTTATGTTGTTACAGTGATTCCGAAGATAATTAGTGGGCCCACAATGTAAGCGGTTAGTTGCACAAAACATATGCCTAAAATACAGTAGAGTTGATCAGCCATCTGGTATTGTGTCGTTTTTACTCACGGCAATTCGGTACGAGAGCCTAACACTCGCTATATATTCTGTGATAGGTAGTATCAAAAACGCCTGTGTATGGAACAAAACCGTAAAATTTATAAAAACAGTGGATAAGACAGTTGCATGCCGAATACATGTACAATTGTAGTTTTCACCAAAAAATTTGACTAATCGTTCTCATTTTCTATTGGTTGGATAGTCAACTCAGTGCTTCACGCCTTATTGGCTATCGACTCTTAGAAAACTCAGACTCCAGTCCTATTTTCGTTGAACAGAACTAAATATAATCTTATGTCTCAAACAAACAACAGCTTGAAGATATCTCTCTATGCTAGCACCACCATTCTAAGGTTGTTGAACAACTGTGTTTTCAAAATAATGTAATCCATTACATCTGCAGCAGTAGAAAGAGCATGGTGCCAACCTTAAACAAAACTGGATGCAATCACCCCATGGGTTCATGCTACTGCTTTAACCAAACAATAATATACGTAAATCTTTAGAATTATTATACAACATGTACTTGAGGTCCTTGCGTTTTGCATAAGGTAGATTTGTCAGACCAAACCTATTGATCTTACAGCGCTTACAAGCTACAGCATCATTACTGCACTCTGCATAATCATACAAAGAAAAGTGAAAAAGTGTCTGCAGACATACCAAAGTCTTCTGGATCTAATTCCCAGTTCTGCAAATCCTAAAACGTGAAAACGATTCAAGTATATGAACCTGGTTCAGTAAATAAAATGTACTGTATATTGATCATATAATTTTTAAGCACCATAACTAAAATCTCTGCCTGTAGATATCATACCAAGGGCTCATCATCAAGGGCTTATCTCAGGGCTGCTGTATAATACAATCTGCACAGTACGAATCTACTAGTAAACTGAATAACATTTTTTTAATAACATCTTGCTCCGAAACGGCAAATGGCTGACCCCTGAGAAACAGGCAACAGATAAAACTAAGGCACGGTTCAAACGTTGAACTTTACATGTGCCAAATCTAATGCAAATGAGGGAAAACTATAAATTTTTCACATTTGCATTAGATTCGGCACGTGTGCAGTTTGACGTTTGAACTGGGCCCAAGTGTTTGAAACAACATAGTCCTTTAATAACCGATTTTGTGCATTCTGCTATACAATATGAACCCATGAAAAAAGGATATACAGCATTTTTGTTGCATTGTCGTTAGGCATGACAGATCCAACAACACTGACACAACAGTCAGAGCAGGGCTCGACTTTCAGCAAAAAATCTTGGGGCCACCTGGCCTCCAAGTTTTCATTTTTGGTCGCCAGGACAAGTATTCTAGTCGCCAAAATTATCTCCAAGAAAAAATAGAATATATTACACTAAAGGTCGTTTAATCAACCTCAACAAACGATTTCATCGGCTTCATACGCGAACACGAAAGAATCAGAGTATTGAACTCAATAAGAAATTTTAAAACTAAATCTAAAAATCTTGGGGCTAGCCTGGCGACCAGGTGTGAAAACTTAGTCGCCAGTGAACAGGTCGCAACGTCGAGCCATGAAGAGGACCAAACAATACTTACCTCGGGAGTTAACAAGAAAAAGCGGGTTACAAGCTGGTGAGTTATTTCTGTTAATACTGCAGAGGTGAAAAACGCCATTTTTATCTACATGTACCAGGACAGAGACACTTGATTAGTTTGATATTCATACTTATTCTACAATACAGCAAAATTTTACAGACTAGTAGATACATTCTCTGCCAATCAAAACAAAGACATGTTTTGAAATTGGATGGAATAATACCTTTCATATGCATCCTTAATAATTTTTTCCTGGCCTTATTAAGAAGCAAAAAAAACAACTAGATAGACTTAAGACCAATTTTGAGTTCACAGGTGAAAACAGCTGTCTCCTGGCACTCTCAAATTTTTTGAGTGCCATTTCTCTAAACGTCATCAGTAACACCAAACAGACACACATCAGCTTGCCTCAATTTACTATTGAATTTGGAAATTGGGTAAAAACATGACACACTACACATTTCAAGTTCTCCTTCTAAATCACGTATCAGAGGCTAAATCAGCCATGCAGCAATTTGACACAGAAAAATCAAATACATGCAATTCTGTGTTTCAGAGAATTTTGTGCAAAACTAATACTAACCTGATGAGCTTTCAGAACTGCCTGCAAATAGGAAGAAGTCCCACATTCTAATAAAGAAACATAGGTCAAAAGTGTTTCAGTATGGAGAGTATAGAGGTTTGCACCTAACCCAACTGTTAATAAGAAAAACTAACACCTGTTTCATGTTTTAGGCTAGATGCAACAACAGTGTCAACAATTATCATCAACTTTAATCAATGCAATGCAGTTTCACAAATGAAACTTAAAATGAAAGGTTTTGGCCAGGAAAGAAAAAATACCTAAACTACTTGTGTATAAATTCAATATGATTAAATACACCCAAACGAAGAGACCTTTAAGGTTTTTGCAGGGAACATATTTGCTAAGTGCATGCTTGGTTATACATGCACTGCACATGTGGTATGATAATTATTTTAATAGCAACACTGCTCTTCTCCTGTTACATTGCACAGCACAAGAGAAAATTTTGCCCATTCTTATTACTTTTTAAACTTATAAGTTCAAATCATCAAATAAGAATAGTCTCACCTTCAGTACTTTAAGTTCATCAAATTACCTTTTATCTCTTTTGGAGGTTGGTATGCAGTGCACTTAACAATTCCTTTCATGAGTTTACAGCACTGTAATGCAAAGGTGTGGAAAACCAAGTCTGCAAAACATGACAACTGTACATGATTTTCAGCCAGACAAATTCTGCACAGTATTTAAAGAAAGGTTCAATTAAAGAGTGCTCCTCAAAATTACGCAGTAATTGACATGTATGTGCATGAACATCAAAAAAGAAAGAATATAAATAAGAATGTCAACAATTATACTGTACATTAAATGACAATGCTGAAACTGTGTGACAAGTATTGTAAGTTAGAAGAATCATGTGACATTGCATCAGACTCTCCAGAATCCTTTAAATTAAAGGTATTAGTTTGTTTATAATAATAATAAGCCGAGAAATTTCGAGATCTGATTGGTTGATAGTATTTGTGCATAACACTGGTATAACAAGGTTACCATGACAACACTGAAAACAGTTACGTTTTGCTTTTCTTTTCAAACAATGGCGGCAATATTCTCTGAAATTTCTGGTGAGGAAATACAAAAGCTCGCCAAAAAGCAATAAACAGAAATACAGTCAACACGACTAAGACATGGATGAATGTTTGGAAGTCATGGCCAGAAAGCAAGGACCTCAATGACAACATTTTCAAATACAAAGCGAAAAACAAATAATAGCATGACCTGTATGTGGTATTTGGAAATAATACTTGCTCCTAATATTTCAAATTCTCCAAATTTCACAGCTCGTGGTATTTGGGACAATTTTGAAGTATCACTTGCGGTATTATTGCCAAATACCACTACAAGTCATGCTATTACTTTATAAACTAATGGCTTACTACTGCAACAGTGGATTATTTCCTAAATTCAATTCTATTTGTTCTCTTCAAAGTGTGGCAATTTCTGCTTCTTCTTAGTGTCCTGTAATCTATCAATGAACAGCTAGTGAGTATAAGTTGTATATACGGTAAGCCAGTTAGATTGTAGGTTCTCTGATGACATTCAAGTTGGTGTCTAACAAAACTGGTGACTTATACAGTAACATTTCAGTTAGGGGTGCCAGATTACTGCAGTAACTGTATTTGAGTACCAATCAGTTCCATCACCAGCCATGCACTTGAGTCTTAGGCAAAGGATAAAAGTTATCAGTTCAATGCCTATGTTGTAGTTCAATTTTTTCCTTGGTTCAAATTTTATTTTCCTTTGTTTCAAACTCATTATCATACATTACCATACCAAAAAAGACAAGGAAAAAATTAATAAAATTTGAACCAAGGAAAAAATTGAACTACAACACTTACATCTATAGTAACTGTACCTTGGCCTTGGCTTGTAAAGACATATTTATAGCATGACTGTAGTGACCTCTCAATCAGAGGCACAAAAGATAATGGAAGGTGTTCTTGGGTGTCTATTAGCTGAAAACAGCGATATGCAAAATAGATCACATCAGGACAAAACAGATCACATCAAACAGTACATGGTTATCACACATCAAACAACAAGAGGAGAGCAGAAAATGATGCACAGCGGAGCACTTTTAGCAAAATGCTAGGTGTGTGATACGTGATAGAACATGTGCATCGATTGTTTAATACAGCTTCTCAAATGAAATTATTCAAAAAGAGAATGTAACGATGCAAAAACAAGCCATGTTTCATCAGATGCACTGTATCCAAACATGTCACACTGCCTGATTTCTTTTGCATTTCCCTCAAATATTATTGATGGTTTGAGAAGATAGGAAGAATTCCTGGGCTGAGCTTATGAATTACTATAACCCATTCACTCAGTACATGTATTTAGAAAACAGTCCTAAGAAAGTATGCGCGCTGATTGGTTAGAATTCGTGTTTCTATCACTCGATAGAAAGACAGAACTAGCACGAGCTGTTGACGTAAATGATGACACGAGCAAAGGGAATTTACATTTTGATAATCAAAGTTAACAAGTTGTTTTTCTTCTTTTCGTGGCGGTGTTTTCTAAAAGAAATAGAAAACATGTTCTTCGTGTTTCTATCGAGTTATAGTGTAACTGTGACTGGCGGCACAAATGATAGCCGTGGTGATGAACATAACAACAAAACGTTTAATCATACACAAGGCTGAAACAACTCACAAGTATCATCACAAAAATCCGTTAGAAATCCGTAGCACGAGAAAGAAAAACTAAAAACAAACGACTTACAAAACACTTGGGAAACTTGAAGAAAGCCTTAGTGAAACTTCAGGTAATTTCACGGTGGCCTCGTGCCCGCCAATGCCGAGGCCCCGTGCGCATGCTCCTAATAAACAAGGGGGTAAACCCGCTGGTCAGGATACCAGCAGTAACATATAGAAACACGAGTGAAAGTTTGGGAGAACTCGAAAAAGCTGTGGAAACACTCGCCTGCGGCTCGTGTTCCCACAGCATTTCTCGTTCTCCCAAACTTCCAATCGTGTTTCTATAACTCGATAGAAACACGTAACATGTTTTCTATTTCTTAAATGCAGCTGACCAAATAATCTATTTGCTTAATAACTAATTAAACTTATTTCTAGAGCACTGACCCCATAGAAATGTTTAAAATTACACCAGTAACATGACCTTAAGAAATGCCGGTAACTTATTGTTGGACATAATTTTTAACTGTATTGTAAAGATCTAGATGTATATGATCCTCTACTGTATTAGTACAAACGGCAGACTAAGCTATAGGGGAAATACAGGACAGGTATATTATTATTATCATTATCATCATCATCATCACCATCACCATTATTATTACAGGGTATTATCATCATTATCATTATTATTAATATTATTATCAAAAGCAAGCTTTATGTCATCAGTTCTTTTTCTGCCATGACAACTATAAATCAACATAACAGTGTTACCAGTCAAAGCAGCCCTGCCCTACTCACAATAATGTAACATACCACTTTTGTTTGTAATTTTAAATATTTCTCCAGCTTTTCTATTAATACATGGCTGCTTGCAGACTCTCTTCCTGCATTAAACAAAGAGCAAAAAGTAAAAGAAATAAGTTAATTATTCTCTGTACATATTTGTTTTAACACAAACAAAAGAAGCAGTATCCCACTGTAAAATGAGGCACAAAAAAACAAGCTTGTAAGACAAAACACCAAAGAGAAGCACAGAGTTTAAAAATAAATGAGGAAGGGGCAAGATATGGAAACAAAATAAATTTATGCACCCCCACTACATCCAGATGGCAACCACAAAGAAATGATCTATGAAACATCTAGATTAAGCAAGTTTTACCACCATAGGGTAACAGCTGCAGGGTTTTCAATAAGAATTGTAGCAGCAGGAGAATTGTGTAAAGTAACAGGAGAATATTCTGAAAGCGCACCATGTCTGAATTTAAAACTAGCTCAGGCCATCTAAATTTAACCGGAGAATTCTTCGTAGTACATGTAGTCGGAGAATTCTCCGATCTCTGATGCCTAATGAACACGGGTGGCAATGTTTCAATGTAAGTCCTTTGCTCTGGCAAAGGGCTAACATTGGGCTTAAGCTCAAACTGTCTGCAATCCTTTAAAAGCCAAAGGGAGTTACATTCATTTTATTAACTTGTTTGATTAATTAATTTTTTACGTTTTAAAATTTCCCACTGATGCAGCACCAGTCCCTTTAGAAACTAAAATGTTCATTAACTAGTGACCACAAAGGTCTGTCAACTCTTCAGAAACAATTTATAGTTAAAAACAGTTCACCTTTTTCCTAACACTGACAAATACTGATAACAAAGAACAAAAAACTTAATAGACACAGATACATACGGTATTGCAAGAAGATTGCAATCTTTTCAAAGAGTCCTTGAAGGAGGCACTGTGGACAAGGAAAAAAACACATCATTTTGCTTCAGAGAGACCTGTTGCAACTACAGAATAAATAATATTTATCATCAATCATAACAGTATTATTCATGACTTTTACAATTTCCTCAAACATGATAAATCCAAAAACTGCTGTACTTGTCACTAATCTATTCACTAACTTATTTTGGATACATGTAGTATCATTTGAAAATTGCCTGTAATAAATTGGAAAGCTGTCCTCTAAAAACTACAATACCCAATCATTTTCCATGCTTTCCATGTAAATAACCCAATTACTGGTTAGAATTGCTACTTCAACAACAACTTCTGGAGGATCTTCAAAAAAAACATACAATAATATTGACCCCAATTATCCCTCCCTGGGACCCAACTATCCAACCTGAGATCTCAATTGTCCTACTTGGGATCCCAACTGTCCTGCCTGGGATCCCAGAGTAAATTTTACTTGGATAAGCATGCACATTTCTTTTTCTTTATTATTCAGGGAAACTGTCCATTACCATAGGTTGAGACGCAGGATCAAACTCTTTATATCCATAATATATAAGCTTCCTCAAAACTAGTGACAGAAAAAAAAACAAGACTAGTAAGTTTCTTCCTTGTTGCAGGCAACTAAAATAATATTATATTGACACAGACAAAAAATAAAAACAGACATCCTACATGTTTTAGATCACTCATGACAGTGTGGACAGATCCCTCTGAATATACACCAATCAACTGTGTGATGATGTTGAGTGCTAACCAGAAGATCCTCTATTAGAGCTATGGAAGATTGAAAAAGATGGGGGGGAGGGTGGGGGTGAGTTGTAGGCCTCCTGTAACCCGGAAGCCTCCAGGGTGGTGATAAAGAGTATTGCTGAGAGGGCTACAAACAAGTATACATTTAAAACAAAAGCCGGCAAATACATTTATAAAATGAAACAGATATAAAGCACCCTCTGATTGGTCAAGCCAAGTACATTTATGACACCATAGAGCCTGCAGCCTACATGTACATCACACGCATATGCATCCAGGCTGTCACAAACAAATTTTCTTGTGCTAGTATGATATTGATGCTTTAAATTTTTTCTAAAGCAACTCCAAGTAATGACTCCCTATTCTATTGATCAACTTGCTTTAATTTTAGCCAAGAATATGAGCATTATAAGTCTGTGCTAGCTTTTGATTCTCTTGCATAGACTCTCTACTGCCTTGGCAAAACAAGCATTTTTTTTAAAAATAATTAAATAATTAAAATTATGAAAGAACATTTTCCATGTGGATTACTATTTCTTTAGTAGTGACTACTAGTAACACATATGCATGTGGTTACCGCTATATAGTTTGTTTCCCACTATGATAGTAAAACACACCTTTCAATGTTAATATGCTAAAATTCAGCGAGGCCAAAACTCTTAGGTCCTATAAAGAAGTAAAAAAAATTGTTGTTACATCAGATACCCTTCAAGCATGTACTTTCAAGAATTTAAATCTTCCCTCAGAAAAAGCTTCAATTGAATAATACTGTAGCATAAGCGTGATACAAATCCTTAATGCCCTCAGTACTCATAATTGTTACTTGACTGGTTTTCGTGTTAACAAACTAGTAAATGTTCTTAGGACCAAGTTTTTCTAATACTGATTGCCCATTAACTTCAGTTGGTAGAGCACCAGACTACCATCCAGGAGGTCGCAGGTTCAAACCCCAGCTGGACCAACACTCAGGGTCTTCAAATAATTGAGGAGAAAGTGCTGCCTTTGTAATGATATCCGCAATGGTTAGACTTTCTAGTCTGCTTGGACCACGACTATAAAACCTAGGACACATCTCACAATACTTGTTCCTTATAATCTGTGGAATGTTAAAGAACCCATGCACTGTCTCTATCTCTGGTATCATTATGTCATACATACGTACATGTTTTAACAATCACTTTTGAGCTATTTGGTGTCACATGTATAAATAAAGTCTTGTATTGTATTATTGTATTGTTGCCATGATCATCTTACCTCACCTAGAGTCTACCATTATTTTAACATTTTCACTCTTATGAGAATTTCAGAAAGTCTAGTTAATAGTTTAAGCCATAACCTGAGTTTAGGACATTACACATGATATCATGAATAGAATTCAGTGTCTCTTGTGGAGTCTAGTCATGAGTATTGGACAACTGTCACTGCTATCGAGAACTTGGAAGTGAAATTAATTTAAAGGGTTACAACTACGCACCTTTGTGGTATATAATTCCATGACCTGGATATCAGAATTTTGCCACACTTGCATGATATGTCCAAAGATATTAGAAGTTAGCTGCAAGAAGATATGCATTTCTAATCAATATTTTCATTTGCTATAAACATAACATTATTATACTTCACATCACACATTTTATAGACAATAGTTAACAGAAGCTGAACTACAATCTTAGGCAGAGCACTATCACTAAAAGTACTGTGCGAAGGAGTTTCTAAAAAACTGGTGCTGTGTTAATGATGGGAAATTGAAACACACAAAAGTGGTTTATCAAGCAAAGTGATAAAGCAAGTTTTAACACTGTAGAGTTCAAGGGGTGGTGCCATTAGAGCGCTAGCCGTTTGCCAAGTATTGCAGAGTTTTCCATGCACATATATGTGTACAATTCCCTTTGCGATACATTGTACCCCATCATTCATCTTTTACCTCTCTAAATAGCTGTTTGTCAGAAGTCAACCTCTTTGATGCCAACATCTTAACAACATGATTCAAAATCAGGAGGGTTCGCTCCTGATGCAATGGATTCAGACCTTGCACTTCCTGCAAGAAAAAAAAACCCATCAGTATAATAGCTACATGTACAGAAGAGAAAGAAAGAACACAAAACCACATCATACATTTCAATAATTGACAAACCAAAAATTATTTGTTTGTGGAGTTCAATTGTCTGGGTGTTAATAACTCGGAAAAGAAAAAAAAAATTAACAAGATTAAGAATGTTTTTTTTTAATACCTTTAAAAGCCCACAAACAATAACTCCTTATCAACAGACCTTTAAAAGCAGAGGAAACAGTTCAGGCCAGTCCCTTGTTTCCACTCGTATAATTTTTGAGATTAAAACAGCCACTTGAGTTGCCAGCTGAAAAATATTAAAGCAAACTCACAACATGACAAGGTCCCAGTTACCTTGATAGCTCTAACTGGGATATGACTTTTCATGCACTAAATCTTTCTTCTGAGGTTCAAATAATTATATGAAATTCCATATAATTGCATTTTATAATTTAATTAATGCCATCTTCTATGAGTATTAATATGAACTCATAAACTAAGTAACTGCATTTAGCTCCCAGTTGGTTTGATCATTATACATGCAGTTAAGTTAGTTAGCGCATTGCACCAGTATCGCAACGACATGGGTTCAAATCCCATTCAAGGGAGAATTTCTCAGGTCTTATCTTTGCAACTGTTTATACATACTGTAAGTGTGACAATCTTTCACTTATTAAATCTATCATCCATGGTACCATAATTTCCGGCAGATTACCCGCGCGTAATGTGTTCATTTTTCCGCAAACAGTTGTTGGTGCGGGTTATGGGAAGGTGCGGGTAATACAATAATTTTTAAAGCTACCAGTAAAGTTTAAAACCGTAAGCTAACCAGGAAAAAACAGAGATGATAAGATTCATCCCAAGACTTGTGTATTGCCTTATCTACTTCGCTTTCATTGCTTATTATAATAACAGACTTTTCTACTCTTGATGAAAGCCGAACAAATTGAACCAGAATCGATAGATAAACAAATCTTTTATCGTGTTTGTGCTATTACTTTCTTTCCTTGTCTATTTCACAGCTTGTTTCTTTCTCCAATCATTTACGATAAGTGTAGCCACGCGTAGTTTTGATTCAATATGCGCGGTGTAAAACGTGCACGTCAGAGTTTCAAGATGATTTTGGAAGTCGCTTTTCGCTAGTCAAATTAAAATTATTTATTTTAAAAGTACAGTTGTTTTGGGGTGCGGGTTATCTGCCAGTGCGGGTAATCTGTTGAAAGTTTTTTCTCGCTATTGGAAAAATTGACTGATGCGGGTAATCTGCCGTGCGGGTAAACGGCCGGAAATTACGGTATATGAAATTTTCATATATTCATATTCATATCTTCATCCTCTATGGGTATATTACGAACCCTAAAAGACTAGCTCCCAGTTGGATTGATAGCTCAGTTGGTTAGAGCATTGCACCAGTATCACAAGGTAATACATGTTGCTTTGAATCCAACTCAAGCCTGAATTTTTTTTCAGGTCTCACCTTCACAACTGCGTAAGTTACATACATAACTGCAAAGATCCTTCACATGCTAAAATTTTAATGCTAAGGACTATTTTCCAAAGGCTTGTAAGTCTTAAGTTTTTATACTACAAAGTTCCCCTGTACATAATAATTCTATTATGGACATGTCCATGTATGACATGACATCTATCTAAATGCACAGAGATCTAATGTTAGTAACCATGATCAAGCAATGCTGTACAAAAGGATCTGCTGTGCTGAGCATTCATTGAAATCTGCCATGAATTGAAGACCATGCACCAACCAAGCGTAAGAAAAAACAACAAAAAAGAAACAATCACAAAGGAAGAGGATAATACCTGGTCAACTGGTTCATGGAATGACAATGCTAAATGCTGTTTTATAAAGGTTTTCTCTTCTCCTGAAAGGGCACTACAATACAAGGAACGCATGCTTCAGTAAATTGCAGCAGAAATTGTCTGCAAACATTGTCTTCAGTAACCGACTGCATGGAAGAGCTGTGCCACAGTATGGAAATATAACTGACTTGATGCTTTTCTTTCATGTAATCTTACCATCTAAAGTGGATAGTTAAAGAAAACTTATAAGATCTGCAAAGAACATTAGAAAGTTATATGATATGTTGTGGTTCAATTTTTTTTTGTATTCATTGACAA
The DNA here is from genome assembly GCA_949710005.1 of Ricordea florida. NCBI lineage: Eukaryota > Metazoa > Cnidaria > Anthozoa > Corallimorpharia > Ricordeidae > Ricordea > Ricordea florida. Next base: position 42,781,551 of record OX453273.1, read on the forward strand.
CAGTGCCCTACCCAAAAACAAAGACAAACAAAATTTAAACTAAGGATATAAAATGTCATGTTACTAATAAAAACAGATTAGGTTGAAGGAATTTTCAAAAACATGAGAACAGTTCATAGAATTTGAAGCATGATCATAGTAAAGAGGTTCTCGCACTTTCCAATTCGAGGGTTCTGACTAGAGCAATTACTAAGATCTGTTAAAACACAGTTTTGCAAGAGAAACAAGTTTTCTAAATACCTAAACTTTTCATAAATTAAGTAATTGCCAAGCAACTAACAACTCAAAAGTTGTTAGTGTGCAGGAGAGACTTAACACATTTACTTTTGGAGAATGTTAGCTTTCTTTGATCAATGAAATACACTGTAGCAAATCATTACATAGTATCTGATGAAAAGCCAGTGTAGTGTTACCAAGCAAATACAAACACATTAATTTTTTGAGTGTATGACCTACTGGTACTGTAGACCATATGAATATGGTCCCCTACAATACAAGTGCATTATACAATGTAGCATTATCATAAATTCAGCTTGACTTTACATCACTTATACTTACAAAAATTTTATATTATCATACTATAAGCTTGGCTTACTGTGGAGCAGTTTTTCTCCAATATCTATCAACACCATTCTTGATGTAAAGAATAGCCAACCAGCGGATGTTTATATCCAAACATTGTGTTTGAAATATGGCCTGCATAGAGATAATTATGTCAAGACTTAGAGTTAAGTGTACAGTACGATATATTTACAGCTGTACCAATGCTGCATTGGCAAACATAACAAAAAAAAAACATATTGAGTACAAACTGTTTCAGAATTAACTTTCTCCCTTCATGTCCAATGAAAGACTGCACCAAAAAAGTATTTCATCATTATCATGATTAAAACGGGCTGTAATGTAAGAAACTTTCCAGTGATAACTTATTTTGTGGTATAGGGATTAATACTAACTGCTGGTCACATGTTTCAGTAAATCACAACACCCTGTCATTTTAATTCCATGGTTAATCTGAGATAATCTTCTGCTGTCCCAGAGTGGTACTCCAGGTTTCATTTAGCCTTAATGTTGGGTTAGGGGAGGTGTTGGTGCACAGTTACCGGTACCAAGTTGCTTACATTGATCCCTAAATTCTTCATTACATGTATGTATGCTTCAGCCATACTGTTTCATTCTTCAAAAACAAGTAATATTTCCACACGCATTACCCTAAACAATTCAGCTCAGCACGTGTAATGAAGTATTGGGAATGATTTCCGCACAGGTCCTATGCATGCTGTAGCCGTACAAGAAATGTTTGCACCCGCACTTCCCAAGACAATTCAACTACAGCATGCATAATGAAGTAGGGACCTGTGAGGAAATCTTACCAAGTATTGTGGAACCATTCCCCAGTTAGACTTCCGTCCCACTCCATGTTTCGTTATGCACACTGTGGCTGACATGTCAAGTGTAATGCACGTGTAAACACTTTTTGTTTTTGAAAAACGAAACAGTACGACTACACCACGTACAATTATGCCTTAAGTATGTGGTTGTACAGAAATCTAGCCTCGGTAGATTTTTCCTGTGTGATTGTCACGTGGAACTCACCATAAGCGTACTGTAGAATCCAGGCTGAGTCTCCCACAGCTTGAGTTTTCCTTCACCTCCTGAAATGAGTGACGGCTCTTGGCTGCAAGCATGGCTTAGAGCGTGTATCACCTCGTCTCTCCAACTTTCATTCATGGCCTAAAGTATGTGAGATTTCGTCGACTGCTACCTCCCCTCACAAAGAGCAGAAGAGCCAAAACGTGGATTTAAGCGGATGGAAAACCTGCTTTATAATATGCTTGTAGCACATTACAACTACAACTCGATCCTGTTTTTCCACAGTGTTATTTTTCCATGATTATAAAACTCCCCCATGACCATAACTGATCAGCAGTATCCTATTTCAAGTAAATTCATCAAGTAAGTTCCCTAAGGCGTACCCTCTAAAAAGACAGAAGGTTATGATCGAGTTCGAGATTTTTACTGACACGGGGGGTGGGGGGGGGGGTATGGGGGGAGATACTCTCATAAATTTCGGATAAGTCAGTGCCGCGAAGGGTCTAAATTAAACCCTGACCATTAAGGATGAAGCAAACCCGAAAAATGACACCCTATGCTGTTTTTGCAGCGGTAAAATGACAGTGTAAAGCTGTATTTGATGTATTGGTTGACGTGGGTTATTGTTGCAGCTCGCCCACCTCATTTATTTAGAGCTGTAAACTAATAGGGTCCACCAAAGTTTGGTCCAACTCTGGTGGCTTTGATTTATTATAGATAAGGCAGAAACCTTTGCTCGATTAAAAAGTAATACCTTCCTTTATACAGTAAGAATCTTGCTGTATTTACTAGTGACAGTGTAAAGCGTTGAGGTCCCTTTAAATTCCAAATGGCAAAAATAAAACGGGTGGCGAATGTTCCTTCAAAAACTCTGGGCCTCGCAAAATTTTAGTTTAACTTCACGGGTCTCGCAGTCTCGTCTTTTTAGCGGTTATGTGCGTCGATTTTTATACGAAAGGGTCTCGCACTAAAACAGTGTAAAGTATCGGTCTCCCAATCCAAAAAGTCAAAAATGTCTCGGACTCGAAAAAAAAGCTAGTCTCGCCGTCTCGCAAAGTATCGCGTTTTCCATTCGCCACCCCTAATAGACGATTTGTTGACATCGTTATATCACCCGGATGTCAACCGCCGTCACGTGAATATATGATAGACAGTTGTTGTTGCAGTTGCTGTTACCTTTGGACCACCTTTTTTAAATTATTATTTTCTCAGCTCCATTATTTACAATGTAGTAATTATGCACTTACTGCGATTTTCATAATTCTGCGAACTCCCGCGTTCAATTTCCAACCGCCAACTGGCGTCTTTGCTTCCGTCAATCAAACTTCGGATGTCGCTCGAATGGCAGTCGAACAGTTTCCGAAGCACTGACTCCGCCCAGCTGGATCAACACACGTGTGACGGCGAAGATGGCGGATTCTCTTGATGTCAGTTCTAGTATATATAGTTTGGCCGATTCAGAGTCTTTTGATGATGTAGCGATCGAAGAGAAGAGCCGAACTTACGTGGCATTTTCTTTCAATGGCGGATGGTCGACCTGGACTCGGAAAATGTTCGGAAGTTTGATTGACGGAAGCAAAGACGCCAGTTGGCGGTTGGAAATTGAACGCGGGAGTTCGCAGAATTATGAAAATCGCAGTAAAGTGCCACTACTCGAACCAGGGCCACACAAACAAATTTTCACACAAATTACCCAATCACGATGGAGTATCTAAACAATAAAATCTCTGCCAATATTTTATACTTCGCTTAAAAAGCACATAATTTGCTCCATTACTGTACCAGACAAAGCAAGATTGAAAAAGAATCATTTTAGACGGTAGAAACTCAGCGTCAAAATAGATTTTCAAAGTTTGTGTGAAATTTATTCGAGTGGCGTTGGCTCAAGTAGGCGCACTGAACCATTTATCTACTTACAATAATTTATACTTTGTAACTTTGTAACTTTATTTGATTTACCACAAAATACAAATAACGATAGAACAAGACAGTTACACAAAAGCAAATGAAAGTGGCGAGGAAGCGCAAAAAGAAACCATGAGGCTTATAGACATTGGGCTCCCTCAAAGTAAAAATAAAGTTAACAGTAACAGTAAGGCCAGGATCGAAAGTAAAATACAATGAAGGTAAGTATAAATTAACTATTTACATAGACTGAGTTGACAAAATATAAGGTATGGTACATGTAACAATAAGTATAAAATAGTATCAGACATGTGAAGAAATATAACTATTTACTACAAGATTTATAACTAATAATTCATATATAATTTTTTTTTTCAATTTCGTTTTAAATAAGTGGAGAGAATTAGATTCTTTAATATTATTTTCTAAAGAGTTATAAAAAGTAGGTCCTTGGAAAGTGACAGAAAATTTACGAAGATTTGTTCTACAAAAGGGAAGGTGAAAATCGTTCGCGTGTATAGTGGCATAGCTATGGACTTGTTTGTTTAAAGAAAAATAATTGTTGAACTTGGAAGGCAAAAGAGAATGGTTAAGAGAAAACATAAGTTTACCCAATTCTAGTTGTCTAATATCGGAAAGTTTTAGTAGCTCTAATTCTTTGAAAATAGGGTCTGAATGAGGATCGAAGTTTGATTTAGAAATAATTCTGATAACTCGCTTTTGCAAAGAGACAAGACGGCGAAGATTGGTTTTGTATGTAGATCCCCAGACAGTAATACAGTAATGAAGATAAGGATAAACTAAACAATAATAAAGAGTTTTTAGACAGGGTTTGGGTAGAAAAAAATCTTGCTCTATTAATGACACCTATTGATTTCGAGATTTTACGAGCTACTTGAGAAATGTGCGGTTTCCAAGACAGATGTTCATCGAGGACTACACCGAGGAAGACCGTTTCCTTAACCTGTTCGATTGTCTGATCATTTATGCATATTCGCATTGGAAAATGATACCTTTTCTGTCTAGGCTTAAATAACATAAAGTTTGTTTTCTTCAGGTTTAAGGAGAGTTTGTTTGCCTTAAACCAAGTGGATAATTTATTAAGTTCGGAATTGAGTGAGGCTGCCAGGTAGACAGGATCATTATGGGACATAAATAAATTAGTATCATCAGCGAATAAAATCAGCTCGACGAGCGTCGATACGTTATTTAAATCATTAATATAGAGCAAGAAAAACAAGGGGCCCAAAATGGATCCCTGAGGAACACCACAGCAGATAGTTTGAGGAGAGGAGCATTGACCGTTAAATTGAACGAATTGCAACCTGTTGGAGAGGTAGCTTCTAACCCAGTCCAGAGCCACGCCACGTATACCATAGTGTTCGAGTTTGTCAAGCAGAATATTATGATCGACGGTATCAAAGGCCTTAGAAAGATCAAGGAAAACGCCAACGGCATGTTCATTGCGATCAAGAGCAAGGGAGATTTTTTCATATAGACCCATTTCAGATGTGACGTCACGTCACGTGACTTTTCGAACTGGAGGACAAGCTAAGTGCAACTCAACCCATTGACTTTGTAACTGTTAGAAATGGGGATGTAACTACCCTAGATAAGATTGTGACATGCTGTTGTGCACTTGTTAATCTGTGTGACTCAGTTGTGCCATTTGAATAGACAGTTTTAATTCTGAGAAATCTTTACAATAATTAAATAGTTTGTCAACAATAATATTTTACTGTCAACCTTGACAGCAAACTCAATTAAAAACATGAGAATTACAAGGGAAAATGTGTTATATCTCGTGCTTTTGTACAGATTTCACCGCTGACGGCAGCACCCAATAGGCCTTTTTTTCAGTTACTGTTAGAGAATCCCGTCGCTTGCATCCAGCTTCGATGGCCCACAGAAGTGAAGCCACATGTGAGCAGCTCTCGCCAAGGCCAGCCATACAGTCACAGTGGGCACAAACCACTTTCCCGGACTTTTCACCCACGACCCAGGGAGTAAGAGGCTTTTCAGACATCCTATGAGAATGATTAACCTAAAAATGAAACATTATAGTAAATATAACCTTAAATATAACGATCAGCGATCGATCGGACGATAAACCAAAACAGATGCGAGACAAAAACATGAACAAACAAAACAGCAATGGCTTCCTCAATCTTACCTTCGCGATTAAGAGGCGATTTTCGCCAAACGTCTTGCTAAATACTTCTCGAACCCAACCATTCGCAAAATTTTGGTAGCAATCTAAGCTCTTGTAGTTCATCAGTTGATCTTGAGTGTATGGACTCGACGAAAATAATAGATACCTTCCCACATGGATGTACGTTACATCTGGCCAAGAATCCACATCATCCATCCACTCGTTTCGCGGAATTTCATAGGGATCTTGTCCACCTATATCTGCTAATTTATCTAAATATCGTTCTTTCGTTTCCTTAAGCTGTATCCCTTCAAAATAGCCAGGTAAGAGCCCTCGCTTTGTCGTCTGTTTTACCACCATTTCGTAAACAAACGTGAAAGGTTGTCCTCCAGTTCGCAAAGTCACGTGACGTGACGTCACATCTGAAATGGGTCTATAGGTCGATCAATGGTAACGAAGTTGAATGATTTTTCCTGAAGCCAAATTGATTATCACATAGAATTTCTAGTTTACATAAATAATTATAAAGACGGTTATAAACAACCTTTTCAAGAAACTTAGAAAAGCTAGGGAGAATCGAGATCGGTCTATAGTTCGTAAATAGTGATCGATCACCGGCTTTAAAGAGTGGTACCACGCGAGCAATTTTCATTTGGTCGGGAACAATGCCATGAGTAATACATAAATTGATTATATGAGCTAAAGGATCGGCTATAATTTGAATGGACTGTTTTATGATAGAAATGGGAATTCTATCATGGCCAGCTGCCTTACCTGGTCGAAAAGAATTGGAAATTTCGGATAGCTCATTTGGAGTCACTGGATCAAAAAACACCGACTGACAAAAGTGACCAGAAAGAAAACTGCGGTGAGAGACAGACGAGTGAATTTCTTTGGCTAGATTAGGTCCGATACTAGAAAAATAACTACAGAATCTATTAGCGATGTCTACTGGATCCGTAATTTCTTGGTTGTCAACTTTAAAGATGGAATTGATTTTAAACGCTTTCTTTTTTGTCTTAATAATTTCGTTCAGAACTCTCCATGTAGCTTTGGCATTTGATTTAGAAGCATCGATTTTCTTTTCGTAATATATACGTTTAGCAAATCTTAATGAGTGATTCAATTTGTTTTTGTAATTTTTGTAACGAATTTCATAATGCGAAGATTGATTAGTCAGGAACTGTCTATATAACTTATTTTTCGTTCTTATCGACTTCAGAAGTCCTTTCGATAACCAAGGCTTACTCAAACGGTAATTGCTCACCTTACTGAGTTTTTTTAAAGGAAAACATGAGTCATATGCCATAGAGTATTGTTTAAAAAAGCTGTTATAGGCATTATTTGGATCATCAAGCGTGGCATACTGAGACCTGTCAATTCTCTCCAAGTGCGATAGAAACTTAGTTGTGTTGACTTGATTTACATCTCGAACAAAAACAGTTTCATTTGATGCCGAGATTGAGGTGTCGAAATGAATAGAAAATATAGGCAGATGGTCAGAAATGTCAGTGAAAAACAGTCCACTCCTAGATCTATCGAAAATGTTGTCAATTAAAGTTGCTGAATGACAAGTTATTCTTGTAGGGCGCGTAATCAATGGAAAGAACATATTTGAATATAGCGCGTCTAAAAATTCACCAGTAATGGAATGGCTTTGGTGGTTCATTAGATTTAAGTTAAAGTCACCCATTAAATAACATACCTTATTTTCTTTTGAAATCTTACTTAATAGCTCATTGGTCATTGTTAAAAATTCATCAACATTTTGGTTTGGCGGCCTGTAAATCACACCAATAACAATGTTCTTTCCCTGGGGCTTAACAATTTCAATAAACAAAGATTCTGCGACGTTTGGCAACGAAAAATCAAGATCGCATCGAAATTTAAAATTCAAATTGCTAGAAACATACAGACCAACTCCACCACCGGATCTATTTTCCCTACTTTTATGAACAAAACTGTAACCGTCGATGTCGACTGACGACGACGAATCATTTAGCCAAGTTTCGGAAATACCAATTAAAGAGAATTTTAAATTTACGTTTGATAAAAGATCCGTTAATTTGCTAGCATTAGAGAGGGAGAAAACTGTGGTTTTGGGACACAGGAATTTTGTCAAGGATTTTTTAGCTTATAAGCTAAATTGGTTTTCAAATTTAATCAAGAATTTTGACAAGGATTTGTTAGCTTGTAAGCTAGGTTTGCGTCGAAGCGGTCAAGCCTTCGTCAAGTCTTAGTCAAGCTGTTGTCTGGTATTGTTGAAGCCGGTACCAAGTTTCCGCCCAGCCTCCGTAAAGTTTTGACCAAGCCCTTCATCAAGAGGGGCCGACAGGCGGAGCGAGCGGAAGAGAGCGGAGGGTGAGACTACCCCGTCTGACCAAGCATCTGCAAAGTTTTGGCGAAGCTGATACCAATCTGACGGTTTTGGGACACAGGAATTTTGACGGGTAATATTTCTCGGACAGGAGGATTAAAAATTTGAAAAGCGGCTTAAAGATTTGATATTTTTTACAAAAGTAATTATGGATCGGTTAAGAGAATTATATATTTACGAACTAAGAATAATAGCGAAAGATCTTGAAATTAAAGGAAGAGCAAAAATGAGTAAGCAAGAACTAATTGATGAAATTGCAAATTTTAAAGATGAGGAAATTACTGATTTAATTGAAAAAGTTATTCCCATTAGCAGAATTATTTGCGATCATGAGAAAATAAAAAAATTTTGTAGCGAATGTAATGGGTTTAATTGTATGCAGCATAATAAATATAAATATCGGTGTAAGGAATGCGGAGGATCACAAATATGCATACATAATAAACAAAAACAATATTGTAAGGAATGCGTGGGATCACAAATATGCATACATAATAAACAAAAACAACAATGTAAAGAATGCGAAGGATCACAAATATGTGAACATGATAAGCAAAAAGCTTCTTGCAGGGATTGCAGAATGAAATTATTATTAAATGATTTTAAAATAAAAGAGGAGAATGGGTAATTGTGTTATGAAACCCCTATTTTGGTTTAATAACAAAATTGATATTTAAAAAGATAAAATATAAAATAAAAAAATGGATGAAAATATTTTTCATGTGAATGAAATCGAATACAGAAATTCAAAATATTTAAATACTAATAAATTGGATTCTTGTGCTTTTATTAATTCAATTAAAGATGATATAATAAAAAGACTAGCAAAGGATAGAGAATGTCTAATAGGAAAAATAAATTTATGTTTTCGTTTTAGGCGGAGGGATGATAAAACGAATAGTTTTTGGGGGAATCAAACACCCCTATTTTTTAAAAATTTAAATTTTGGTGTTAATGGTATAAATGCTAATGATCTTATGGGAAAATTTTTGAGCGAAGATAAAAAAGAAGTTAGTATTAATGATTTTAATAATAAATATATAATTAGTGGTATTTCTTTTCAAAGGGATTATGATTATAATAAAGTAAATCATAAACGTAAATTTTATAAAGACTTACGCGACGAACTAGATATAATAGCATGGCATCCCAAAAGAGTTGTGGATTGGTGCCATGATATTGAAGAGCAAGAAATTTTTAATTCTTTGCCCAATGAATAATAGAATATAATTATGTTATATAACCTAAGTACTGGTTACATAACAAAAATTTATCTAAATCTAAAACTAAAAGTTATGGGAGAACCCTTCAGATCAAGTTTTTTCCATTCAACGTCTAAAATAGTTAAATCAAAGTGGTTTATGGGGCTCTCATATTTTTGAATCGGAATTGTTGGATAATCCTTTGAGGGTATGTTCGCGAGTAGGTGTGATGGTTTGAGTTTCACAGGTTCACCATATTTGGTTTTATTCATATATGACAACTTATTATCCACTATACTACACATAAGTCTCAACGGCTCCTTAAACTGAATATTTAAGGGGTATAATTTACCAGGATCTAAAACTATAGGAACTCCTAAACCAATTGACAATCCTCTCGTAATTATAACTTTGGTGTTCTTATATGAATAAAGATAGTCAATAGTATCAGTCTCAATTATTGTTATTTTTTCAAAACCAGGATCATTATTAAGAAAGATTGATTGAATGCCGCGAAAAGTATATGTGCCCGGCTCAATTATGAAGCTCTGATTCTTTCCATATAATATTGTCTGTTCGTCCTTGAAATTAATCAATCTTTTGGTTTTTATATTGCAATCCAGGAGCTGTATCTCTCGAAGATTTTTCAGCGGCGGATCTAAATAAACTCTAGTTTCAGAATCATACATTGTGATACTTAGCATTTTGTTTTGATTACATCACGTTCATCTTTAGATTTATATAATCAAAACATTAACGAAATAAAAACCAGGATAATAATCCTCCGGCAAGCATTAAAACAATAAGATTATTTTGATGAGAAGATGTTTCTATATTGCTAACTTCTTCCTCATTGTTTGATTCATCGCTATTGTTTTGTTCAGGTTTTCTTGGTTGGGGGTTGGTATTTAATAAAACCTTTGATTTCCCCAAACTCCCCGGTATTCCAACGGTTTTTGTCTTAACATTTATTGAATTATTTACTCCAAAGGTCATATCTTCTGTTACCCTTTTCAGATCATTATTGTATCCAATAACGGTTTCTGAATTTATAATTAAATTACTTGGCATTAGCCAAACACCTGGAGCTACAGCTAAATCAAGGCGGGATTTTGATTCTTGAACCGCCGTTTGATATCTTTGAATTGATTGGGATACATCATTTTCAATAACAGAACTTTCAAATAAAGATATAAAATTTTGTTGGGTTTCAAAACCACCACCCCCTTTACTAACAATTGAAGTTCTTGTATTAACTTGTGAGCCTAAAACACAATAAACAAAAGCTTCAATCGATCTATTTATTCTTCCCAAGCCCGCCTTTGTTAATCCATAACCCGATTCTGGTATAAACCAAGCATATTGAAAATCAACAAAATGATCATTTCGAAGCATTGATACTAAATTTCCCATATTTTCTCTTCCACCATCATCGTAAAATTTATGATCGCGGCTCGGCCAAATATTGGCTTCTGTATCATAACTTCTTATAACCCTTACATTTTGGTATCCGCCGCCCGTTGCTTGCGCGGCTTCACTTCCCGGAACGGCTCCGGGGTCTGCGTATCCTCCCCCATAATCGATGAATATATCACCAGCCCCATGGTTTGCGCCTCCCTTGAATCTAAAATCGGCTAAAGTTTTATTCCATCCCTTATAATCTTGATCATTACTTAACCCAAATTCTGCGCATAATCTATTATAAGCATTTTTGTTGTATGGATTATTTTTCAAAGAAAAAGTTTTTTCGTCGGGTAATGGTACATTTAATTCATATATTATTCTTCTGACGGTAAAGTAAATGTGAAATACGAAAAAACTTCTAATAACTTTGGGGTAACCAAAAATATCGCTTAAACTTACTCCGCATCCGGATGATGCGCACCAAACCGCCATGTTTAATTGTTGCGGCCACTGATTAATATTTGGTTTACTTAACCAAGCTCTAGTTTCTTTCCCGCTGGTAAACCCTACAGTTTGATTTTTAAAAACATTTTTCATTGTCGCAGTGAAACTATCTTTTTCTGAAACATATATATTCAGATTGGTTAATAATTTTGTTACATCAAGAGCAAATTCATTGAATTTAATCCCGGGTATTGGATATGTTTGTTTTGTAAATGATAAACTTTTTGGAAATGAACTTACCTTTACTTTATTTTCTATCCCCAAATCTTTCCATAATAATGTTTTCAAATTAGAAGGAAGATCATCAGTCCACGTTTTTCCAGTAGGATCGTCATCTGACATTACAGTCGTTCCATTAACTTCCCATTCAATATATCCCCCGAATGAATCATTAACAAATTTGAATTTAGTAAGATCTGCTTTTGGGTAGCGGTTTCTGAAATCGCTCAATAACATCTTATTCTTTGTTTTCCAATTTACCTGATCTTTAGATTAAGAATAAGATGTGCCCGCAAAACAATTACAACCAACATCTGTTTTCTCGTATACCAGTTTTAATGTCCTTTCCCTCCGGTAAGTTCTTTTAATAGATCTTCGCGAACTTCCCTCCTTATCACATTCATGTCTAAGTTTTTTTCCGCATCTTTTCTGAATTTTTGCCGTATTTCTAGTTTCAGTTTTTGAAACTTTTCCAACTCCGATAAAATTATGGTAAATTCTTGATCGGATATAACATTATCTTTCAAAGCTTTTGAAACTAAATCGCTAATGGTGTTTAATTTTGATTTTGCAATTGCAACGGTTTGTTCGTGTTTACTAACTTTACCGGAAAGACTTTTAGTGGCAAAACCAAATCCAATTGACAATCCGCCAAAAACTCCGCCAACCACGCCCAAAGGAACGCCAATAATAGCACCAAACCCCGTGAGAGAAGTTCCTAAACCGCTTGCTGATAGAATAACTGAAATCAAACCACCAGAAACACTAATTTTTGTACATATTCCTCTCGCCCTATTATATTTTTTCCTCACTTCTTCGTAATGTTTAATTTCTTTCTCGAGATTTTGCAATACCTCGCTTGATTTTTGTAGTCTGAAATTAATTGCGCCATCTCCGCTTTGTGTTTGAAAATTATTATTAGGTAATTGAGGATAAATCCCATTGTATTCGCCCATATTGTATTTTACTGAACGGCGCGATATCTTTAAATTTGTTACTTCCTCTTTTTTATACTTGTTCCTCCTTTTAGTCGGTCCACAAAATACAGAACTACGGCCATTATCAAAAGCCAAGCATTCTTTCCTAAAAACCCAATAACCTCACCTGCTGTTTTGAATAGAAAGCTAACTATTGCTCCAACCATTCCCGGTAATATTTCACCGAGTTTCTTTCCAATAGTTTTCAACCCATCGCCCAATCCGCGTCCTAATTTTGTTAAACCTTTTGAAAGATTAGAAACTATAACCCCAATTACTGTGCCAACAGCAATGATAACAGCAGTTACTGTAAAACCGTGTTTTTTGAAGACAGCCTTAACACGCTCCCGCAAGGACATTTTTTCCTGTATTTGCTCAGACTCGCGATCCCTTGCCACCATTTCATTTTCGTCTTCTTCAATTTCTATATTTAATTCCTCTATTCGTGTTCTCTCCTCTGGCGTTTTCAATGGTTTTTCCTCAAGAAATTTTTTCTCCGCCTTCTTTTTGTTTTGTAATTCTTTTGTCTTTATATTTTCGCGATTATTTTCTTCTAAAATTTCTTCTGCTCTAGGCCCCAAGGCATTTTTCAATTTCCCATCAGGAAGTTTACCCCCTGTTTTAAAATTTCTGAATTCGCCGTTTCTAAGAACATATTCAGCCGCATTTTTCCTACCTGGCAATTTAATGGCGGGTAATTTTATTCCTTGCCCTATATCTTTGAGATATTTTAAAAATTTTCGAAATTTTGCGCGATTATATACCACTTTTATCTCCTCTTCGACTTCTTCTTGTTCATTAGTTTTGCTCAACAATCTCGTTTTCTCATCTATACCGCCCAATGGAGTTTCTTCCTCCTCTTCATAATTATTATTTTGTTGGCTTGTTGATGAATATGTTTGAAGTTCCATATTTCTATTATCTTCATTATCATCCAAATCATCATCATCCCCTGGTTCATTTAATTTAGTTGGATCTAAATCTTCTGGTGAATATCCTCCCTCAGCCATGATTTTTTACTCATCAGTAATAAATCTTTAGATTGCCCAGAGTCGGAAATAAAATCAAAATTGATATTTAAAAAGAAAAAATATAAAAGAAAAAATGGACGAAAATATAGCAAAAAGACTTTTATGGGGATCTATACTTAAAGATTTTGATGAGGAAGAAGGGGAAAAAAGAAAAAAATTTGGCTTATTATATGATTTAGCTGTTGGAACAAAAGATAATAAAGAAAAAGAAGAAAAACTAAATTTTTTATTTAATTTGGTTAAGAATATTGATGAATTTGAAGAAAAAGAAAAAAATGTGGCAAAAATTATGATAACTGAGGAATTATATGGTATACGGATACTTTAATTATGTTATATAACTTATTTTGATTGACTTATTACAAGTTATATAATAATTTATAATAATTTACTTACCGCATACCCCAAACCCATCATCCCTGCCCCAACATATATCATTTCCCCAGTCTTTTGATCATCGCTTGGTTTGTAATAATCTGAGAATTTAGGTTCAGTCATTTGCCCATACAATTCAAAAGCCCGATTTGTAGTAGAAATATTTTTTGATGCTTGATATTTTTCATCTTTTTTCTTCATTTTCCAATCAAGCATTTTTTGTCTTTTTTCCTGATATTCTGCGTAATCTCTTTGATATTTTTCCATTGCTTTATCGTGTCGTATTTTTTCTGTATCCACATTGCGCCCCATTATATATTTTGCAAGAATATTTCCTCCGGTAAATGCTGTTGCATTAAATATTGCCCCTATTCCCATCATTGCTACTGATGCTAATGCCATTTTATTTTGGTAAAATCTTTTGATCCTCTAAATATGTTTTAAGATACATGCTCCCGGATAATACAGCTACCCACTTTGCATAATTTGTAATACCTGAGGATGGGTCACTCAAAAATGATTCTTTCATTACTTTTTTGGCTACATAACCAACTCCTGCCCCTAATCCGATTAGTACTGCTGAATCAGTTACAGTTTTCACAAGTTTGTTTTCAGTCGACATAATTTTTTACTGTATCATTGAGAAACTTTTAAATGACTTTTGAGATTATTCCATTCCTAAAGATTTTGGAGTTACAGAAAATGGTATCTTTTTTGGTTGTGGTAATTGGGGAACTTGTGATAAATCAGGTATCCTATTAGAATATTCAACCCTAGCTTTTTCCTTATATCTCATAAAAAGATCAAATGCTGTAAACCCCAATCCAATAACGGATAAAACAGTAGTAAAAGATAACTCTGGAAGCCACGATTTCGCTTCGCGGTGATTTGATTCATCATTTTGCTCCGAGGCTCTTAGAGTCTCTTCTCGTTTCATCTCCCTGGCTAATGCATCTTTTGCTTTTTTATTATATTCAGCTAATTTCTTCCCAGCTGCGACTTTTTTAGGATCTTTCTCTTTCTTTTTAGTATCTTTATTTTCAGGTGTGGGATCAGCAGTAATTTGTTCTACTTGAGATTGTTCAGACATTGTTATTTAGATGCTACAAATAAGTTTTTAGATTTGTTTATTATGCCGCATCAACACCTTCAGTTGATTGCTTAGTATTATACTCCCGCTCTGCTGGAGAGGTGCTTACGCGCCGATCAGTTGCGCTATCATTAACTGGTTCTTCTCTTAGAAATTGCTGATTTTTGTTGAATTTTATGTGTTTAGCTACTTGAAATATACCGCTAGCAAGTGCTGCCAGTCTTCCTGATTTCAATGCCAAGAACCCAACAATGTTTGATAGTTCTCGATTAACCAAATCATCATTCTTCAGATCATTGCAAAGAGATTCTATATCATCAACCGGAACTAAATAAGAAATAATTTTGGAAACTAATTGAAGGGATGAATCTACCAATCCTCCGTTAATTTTTTTACCCATTACCGCTTGATACCTATTAAAATATTTTTCTACATCTTTTCCCGGCAATTTTTTTACATCCCCCAGGCTCATATCAACCCCCATATATTCCTTTGTTGTTCCAAGCACTGCGAGAATGGCAAGTGATTCTTGTTTGATTTCAAGATCCTCATTTTTTCCCGACGGTTCTTCAATGTAATCTTCAACGTTTGTCATCTTTGTTAAATCACTTCGGGTATCTCTAAATAGCAATTAAATGGGTACCGCAAAGATAAACAAAGTCTAGAATATTTTTCTGTTTTCAGGAGTTTTACAAACTTTTTCCCCAATTCATAATCCAAATCACCGCCGTAATCCTCGAAAAACATTTTCATGCCTTTCTGCGAAGGATTATGGAAAGTAACAACGCAGGCTACATTTTCACGGAATGGTTTTGCTATTGAAGTTAATTGCTGAGTGAGGACCCACATTGATAATCCATGATGCCTTCCGGAAAAGGCCAAATCTATGAACTTATTTGATCTTTTCTTCAGATCGGTGGATACTGCGCAATCATCTAAAATTATTAATGTATTTGTTCCGGAGAATAAAGTTTGGCAATCATTTAACAATTCATTAATCTCATCAATGTTACTAGCATCTGGAGATAATACATAGAAATGTTTATCTCCTCTAGCAAAATTATGATAAGTTTTATTTTTAGAATAGGTTGGACAAATTAACACAATATATTCAAAAACTTTCCGGAAAGGGCCTCGGAGCTGTTCAATTAGGTACTTTGTTTTTCCACAATTTGTGGGTCCTGTTATTATACAGTGGAATGGGATTTTATCTCGCAAATCTTCCATGATTTTTGTATCATAACATTATGTTTTTAGACGGTCAGTACTTAATTGATCTCAAACTTGAATTCATAATCTCCATCATTGCATCAGCCACAACAAACATATGACAAGTTATAGTGCCGGTTCCACCCTGTTTCCTTTTAATTTCTACTTTTACCCCATCATGCGTATTATTTAGAGCAAGTCCGCCGCCATGAATAGTATTATCCGGATGAGTTCGAGTATCAACCCAAAGAGCAAACTTATCCGCATAAAAATCCTTTTCCTTCAATGTAATTTGTTCCCTATGATATCTTTTCTTCACAGATTCCCAAAGATCGGATGGAATCATTCCCCGGGAGTATATTCTATTTGGCACACCATCAACATCAATTTCAACGGAAGATATGCCGGGGTTATAAAAATTTTCAGAATCCCTTGCTCCTGCGGCTTGCGGCGTTAAAAACAAAAACAATATTCCCGTCATTGATCTTCTCGGTAAATTAATATGCTGATTAATAACACCGTCGCCGGCAATGGAAAATGTAAAAGTTTTGTGCAAGGTAACATTTTCATAAAAGAATCCTTTGCCAACTTGATATGCTGATTGCGCCTCGCGCGCCAAGTATTCACTAGAAATTGAAGAATATTCTAACTCTAAGTTTTTGATTGAATATGATGGAGCTTTTGTTGTATCAGAATAAATAAGAATATTAGCAATTGGGGCAAGCGTAATCTCAAATATTAGATGATTTTCCAATGCTTTCGGATAAAAAACACCGTGATCGTTTAGAATAGGATGATTTATTGGTATTCTATACTTTGAACCATGGACATTAGCGAGAGCAACTTCTTTTACATCCTGTGTTTTTGCATCTCCGGCTTTTGTTCTAAGTTTTCTAATATTTAGAGAAGAAATACCTTGTTTTAATCTATCTTCGCGCTCTTCTTCGGTTAAGAATAAATCATGATATGTTTGAAATAAATCATATCTTTGAGTATCTTGCAATGTTTCTCCACCAAAAAGAACTTTCAGTCTGGTTACAAGATTACGGCCCACATTATTCACAACCGTATTATTCGCATGACCCTCAACATCTAAGTCAAATAGAAGAGATACGCTTCCAGGCACAATCACTAAATTCTCTGCGAGTTTTGGAATATTTATGTATAATGTTTCTCCCGGGCTGGCGGCGGATGGATTGAGAGTAATTCGATTCAATGTTGATTCTGCCTTCAAACCAAAGGGTTCTTTTGGAATTCTGTTTGGATTAATTTTTTCAGACGTCATTGTAAATTTATAAGATACTTTGGTTAATCTTTAAACCTGTGTTGTTCTATTTTTTCTAACTTGGAAATATGTTTTAATAACCCCGCTCTCGCCTCAGGAATTAAAATCATAATATTAAAAATTTCATCACCATCTTCCATATATAGAATTTTTTTTCTAATAATTTTTTTCATGAGATTAATTTGGTATTCGGTAAATTTTATTTCTTCTTCCTCCGCCACCATTTGATTTATAAGATACTTTGTTTATTTTTAAATGAGTAGCGTCTCAAAAATATATTATTCGACTGAAGGGTATTGGAAAGGATATTCTGCGATTCCTAAATTGGCTGAGAAGGCAAGAGTAAGTGAAAATGAGGCAAAACAATGGTTACAGAAACAGGCAATATGGCAAATCTATCTTCCTGCTCCAAAGTATATACCTAGACCGCACTGGACTGTAGATAAACCCAATCAGATTCACCAAGCGGATTTATTATTTTTACCGCGCGATGGAGTTGGAAGAAAAACATATAAATACGCGTTAGTTGTGGTTGATATCGCCTCGAGATATAAAGATGCTGAGCCATTAACCTCAAAAGAAAGTCGAGAGATATCAAAAGCTTTTGAGAAAATATATTCTAGAAGATTGAAATACCCAAAAACATTAATGGTTGATCCTGGAAAAGAATTTATGGGAGAAGTTAGTAAACTCATGAATTACCATAATGTAAGAATGCAAAGAAGTGAAGCCGGTAATCATAGAGCCCAAGCATTTGTGGAAAATGCAAATAAAATATTGGGAGAAAGATTATTTAGTCATCAATATGCGCAGGAAATGATTAGTGATGATCGATCAAGGGTATGGGTGAAAAGATTACCAGCTATTCTAAAAACTTTGAATAATACAAAAAAGAGAATAACCGGTAAAGAGCCTGACGAGGCTATAAAACAGAAAAGGGTTGATATTGAAACTAAAAATTACCAACGCGCGGTCGGGCTTGATGAGGTTAGATTGCCGCCTATTGTTAAAGTTAGATATTTATTATCGCCGGGTGAGCTTGAAGGCGGAGAAAGAAGACGTGCTACTGATCCTATTTGGAGTATCAAAGTTTATGATATTTCTAAAAGTGTGATTTTGCCCAATCAGCCGGTTTTATATTATTTAATTGATGGGCCACGGCGAGGATTTGTGAGGGAAGAATTACAAGTTATTCCTTATGATACTGAGCTGCCGCCCAATTCTGTTTTGAAAAGATCCAGCTCTGCTGGGGAGGGCTCCGCCCGATAATGGCCATATGGAAGAGTATGTATTCCGTCTTTTTGAATGATTCTCTTATCGTCATAGGCAGATAGTGCTTTTTTATTAACTGTTTTTGTGTAAATATTGTGTAGTTTTGAGCTGATTAAATTTTGCGATCTCATTTGTGGTTCTTTAGTATTCAAACAATTTTTGAAATCATCAAAACTTATTGTTTTCTTAATAACTAATTTCTTTGTTCCTTTATTCTTCTTTATCTCTTTGCCATTGTCCATTAATAATGCATATTGTTTTGCACCTAATCCAACAAATTCTGTAGGTATACTTCCACCAAACTCATCTTTGAACTTGCCGATTACTTTTTTGTTTGTATCATCCCAAATACCAGATTTGTGGTCTTTTGGATAGTTACTAGTGTCAAACTTTTCCCTAACATCTTGCCTTATCTCTTCATAGAAATCCTCTGTTTCTATATTATATACAAGGCTATCAGTATCGGTCATAAGTAATTCAGCTTTTTCTCCATATTTCTCTTTAATGTAATTATAATGAAAGTCATACATTATTTGTTTACTTAGATCTAAAATGGAAAACCCCACATAAACCGGTTTATTAAATCTTATTTCTGTTTTCTTCATATTTATGGCGGCAAGATCCTCAGAAAAAATAGTAAAATGATTAAAGTTCGGTTTTCTTATTAATTTTTTAGCCGATTCTATATTATTAACTAATCTAACGTCTATCCTTTTTCTCATATTTTCCATTGTTTTGCCAAAAACGGAGTTATTCATAAGTTTGAAGAAATCTTTTTCAAAGTCGTTTTTCGCGTGTTTTCTCAATTCAGTATTCCGATCGATGTAAGTTTGTAACCACTTAGACTCTTGAAATTTAATTCCCTTATGAATCTTTGTTATTTTTAATCCTTGTTTTTCATAAAATTTTAGAGTTTCATGATGAATTACATATCTTTTCTTATCAAATAGGTTTGGTATTAATTTCTTAACTTTATTGATGGCAAGTTTTTCTGGAGCTAAAGGTAGATCTTTATGACTGTTGTGAAGATCTTTTGGGTATTCCAAATCAACCTCAACTATACAAGGCATATTCCTCCAATTTTCGAGCTCTTCATTTGGAATCCATTTAAATCCTCGTTTTGGTAATTTCTTGCTCATTGCAGCTCCATATAAGTTATTTGCGTCAAGATAAATAATGTAACTTATAAGTTTATTTATTTCAAAATCCGTCATATAGGGGTTATTAGCTTTAGCATATCTTTTTGATACTTGGGATGTTCCGCCCCTAATCCCTTTCTCAATAAAAAGCAGCATATTTACGTCTGTGAACAATTCCAAACTAACTTTAGTTATTTTTAACATTGCGTCCCAAGATAATCCCGGCGATGTAAAATAGTGAGCAGGATCTAAACTATAATTATTAATGCACACATCCCTAAAGTTCTCAAACACATCAGCAAGCTGTAATACATCTATTTCCAGATATAAATCATGATAATCTCTCATTGTTTTCATGTCAAATGTTTCCCACACATTTTTGGCGTGTTCATAATCTTCGTCCGAAATATCTTGATTATTAAGAATTGATTTAAATGCTTCCTTTGGCGGAATTTCTGTTTCATTAAGTTTGTCAATTCGATCAAAATAATCATAAGGGAACACGCCCTTTCTCAACAATAGTTTTAACTTTTCTCCTGTGAAATGTTTCTTAATTTCTGTCATATTTTTATCTATTGAAGAAAAACACATACTTCCTAATAACTTGCAATTCTTACATTGATCGCAATTACCAACGCCATTAAAAGTAATAATCTTTCCATCTTTTATGTATCTTTTCAAACATTTTCCTGGTTTGCATGACTCACATTTTCCGCATTTTGTAAGATTGTCGACCAATCCGCTAAGAGAGCATTGCATAAATTTATAAGAATCAATGAATCTTATTGTTCTAGTAATTGACTTTTCTCCATCATCTTCATCCTCATCGTAATCACGATCGCAATCGTGATCATGATCATAATTGATTAAAATTTTCTTTGAGAAACTAATATACTTTTCATCGGTGTTGGCTAAACAGCTCATTTCACCCTTTGTTTTGCCAAGATTCTTAATAAATAGGTGAGAGTCATACCCCGACAGATTATGAATTACTACTGGAATGAATTTGGGAATCACATATTTTAAGTTACAAATATTATGCGCCGCGCCCCTATATTTTCCAGTAAGATGGCAATGATCTATTACTTTTTTAAAATCTTCTTCTCCTTCAGAAAATTTGCGCTCACATATATGGCAATGAGTTGCATCTTCATAATCTTTTTTATCCATTTCTGTCATATTCTTTTTATCATAAACTTTAAAAGTTTCCTTTTTTTCTTCTATTAGCTGAAAAATTTTCCTAACATCTCTTTCTAAATATTCTGTAAATATCTGCGCGACATCCTCATCGTCGGATTTTGCGGTATAATTCACACAGATTTTAAAATCCTTTGGTAATATACTTTCATCGAAACATTTAATATAATAGCAGAACCCCGATGCTTTATGCATTTGGTAATTTTTTGTAAAGCTTTTAATTTCGTTTGGTGAACAAGTATGTATTGGTATTAGCCGGCCTTCAAAATCTACATAAATAACAAAAGGAGATCGCATTTTATTTTTAAAATTTTTAAAGTAAATAAATTTTGGACTGCCATCCTCATTCTTTGGCATTTTGATTTTAACTTCGCCGTGCGAATCGCAGTATTCTTTGTGTTCTTGTAAAATCCTTTCATCATAAAATGAGTTGAAACATCTAAAACAGAAATGTTTTTTGTGTTTATTATCGCCAACTTCAGATGATAAAAGTCTGCTAACATTATTTACCAA
Organism: Ricordea florida; assembly: GCA_949710005.1. Classification (NCBI taxonomy): domain Eukaryota; kingdom Metazoa; phylum Cnidaria; class Anthozoa; order Corallimorpharia; family Ricordeidae; genus Ricordea; species Ricordea florida. Next base: position 42,802,995 of record OX453273.1, read on the forward strand.
AATATAGTGGGTTTTTTCGCCATTATTTATTAAAAGTAATGTTATAAATTTGCAATCGCATAACTTGCATTCAAAATTATTGCAATCGCATTTCTTACATCCGCATTCTTCGCATTCGTATTTTGCGCAGTCTTTTTTCACACATTTCTGTTTTTTCTTACACTCTTTTTTCACACAGCCGCAATTCTTGCATTTTTCTTCTTTCTTGCAATAACATTTATCGCTTAATCTTGCAGTATATATTTCATCAGCTTCTTCATCATATTTCAATACATTAACTGGATATGGGTTTTGTTTTTCAAACTTGGCAAAATCTTTTAATTTCATTGCGCCTTCTATGCCAGAAAAGTTTAATTTTTTACAATTTTCCAACAATTCATTATTTACCCTCTCTCTATGATGTTTTCTTGGAAACACTGCCTCCGTTAATGAAAGTTGGCCACAATCTTCACACTTATTTTGTATGTTAATAGTAGCTTTTTTTGCAGCTAATCTTTCTGGCGTTGGTATATATGAACTTCCAGAAGTAACTGTGTAAGGCGCGATTCCGATGTCAAAACGCACCACTGAATCAAATTGAAAAACTCCAGAATCTGTATTTTCTTGAAATCTTTCAACCTCATCAAGTATATTTTTAATTATATCATCATATTCTTTTGATAAATCACTTGCTTCTGTAATTATTTTTGGTTTAGCGTTAAAGTATTTTTCAACCTCTTCCCTAATTTGGTTATTTAGCAAAGAAGCTTTTACAAACTTAGATGATAATATAACCTTAACCTTTTTTGGTTTCTTATCCTTATTAATAATATCTATAACCCTTGGTTTTATTTTTTTCATGAATTCTCCAATAGTATATCCTTTTTTCCCATCTATAGTATGCTGCTTCAAATAGCCATTTTTGAATTTTCTTACATTTTCTTTGATAATTAATTCTTCTTCTTTCAACCTTTTTGTTTTTGGTCTTGCTCCCTCCTTCTCGTAATCTCTTTTTGTTTTTGTTTGCTTTGGCTGATTTTTAGGTTGATTTATCTCATTCGCTTTTTTATATCTATCTATAAAATTTTTAGCCAGTTCCTCTGCTTTATTTTTTACTTTTTCTGGAATATATGGTTTTACAAAATCCCAAAACTTGTTTAATACATTTCCCAAAAAGGGAGTTTGTTCGGCATTTTTTATTACTTGTTTTTTAGTTTTTATTGGAATTGGAGGCGGCGGGTGCGTTGGTTTGGGCGGAGAAGGCCTTTTTGATTTAGTTGGAATGGGCGGCGGCGGGCGCGTTGGTTTGGGCGGAGAAGGCCTTTTTGATTTAGTTTTATTAATATTTATTCTAGGTTGATTTGGCGGGGGCGTTCCTGGCGGTGTTTCTGGTATATATCTATCTGGCGAACCAGGCGGTGTGCCCGCAATTTGAATTGTTTGTGGAATATTTAGTGGCGGCAAATTTGGCCTGTTTCTTATTCTTATTTGTGGTATTGGAAGAGGAGGTTGTGGCTGGTTTGCTCTTCTCCTCGGCATATTATCTATCGCTTCAAAAATTTCTCTTCTATTATCAATGATTTGTTGAATATTATTAATTACTTCGGGGATATTGCCCAATGGTTGTATTTTTTCTTCTTTGGTAGTCATTCTTGATCTACCCGGAATTCTATAAAATGAAAGCAAAGAGCTTAATTGTTTAAAATTCAATTCTCTTCTTAACCGATCCATAATTACTTTTGTAAAAAATATCAAATCTTTAAGCCGCTTTTCAAATTTTTAATCCTCCTGTCCGAGAAATATTACCCGTCAAAATTCCTGTGTCCCAAAACCGTCAGATTGGTATCAGCTTCGCCAAAACTTTGCAGATGCTTGGTCAGACGGGGTAGTCTCACCCTCCGCTCTCTTCCGCTCGCTCCGCCTGTCGGCCCCTCTTGATGAAGGGCTTGGTCAAAACTTTACGGAGGCTGGGCGGAAACTTGGTACCGGCTTCAACAATACCAGACAACAGCTTGACTAAGACTTGACGAAGGCTTGACCGCTTCGACGCAAACCTAGCTTACAAGCTAACAAATCCTTGTCAAAATTCTTGATTAAATTTGAAAACCAATTTAGCTTATAAGCTAAAAAATCCTTGACAAAATTCCTGTGTCCCAAAACCACAGTTTTCTCCCTCTCTGCATTACATTGTAGGCTACGAATGTTTAGATGCAGTAGAGAAAAGCTGCCACAAATACACGAATCTTCACTAGATAGCATGTCATTAAATTGCTCTTCAATAAAATATTCACAGTCATGGCTAAATAAATCCCTGAGGTTGGTGTCAGGGTCAAGGTCAAATGAACGAGCTAGATTTGTTCTAATATTGTGTAGTAAAGGATTGAAACTTAAACTAGCCAATCTATCAGCATCATAGCGAACAGGGCCATTTTGCATTTCATAAATTACTAGTCTGAAGTCGGCGTCATCAAGGTCGTTAAAAGGAAATGAAATTTCCGGAAAGACAGACATTTTCACTGTGGGGGAAAACAAAAATAAAAAAAAAACAACAACAACAACAACAAGGGAGAAAATAGCAGTAAGAAATAAATAACTTAGCTGTTCTCGACATTAGGTCTGTCTCTAATAACCAGTTTATCTAACACAAAATAAGCGATCTTCCCTGCTCTCTTGGCTGCTTCCATCTTTGTACGTTGACTTTCTCTTTTCTCAAGGGTTGCTGGAGATAGGTCTTCTTTTTAGCAATTATTCCACGAAATCGAGTCGTATACGAGCTAATAGCCAACGAGGCGCGTAGCGCCGAGTTGGCTATAGCTCATATACGACGAGATTGAGTGGAATAATTGTTTTATTATATCTCCAAACCCTCGCTTATGAGACACTGGATTTAGTTTTGAATTAGTTTTTGAATTAGTTTTTGAACAGAACCATGTTGTTGTCGAGCCGACATATTGTAGAGCCGATGTGTAAAAAAGTTTCAAACACGAGTCTGGCTCGTTTTTAAACATCTGTTTAATGTACTTGTCAATTTTCTTTCGAGTTAGCAAATTAGTTTGAGAATTTTAAAGTGGAAAAGTAGGCAGAAATAAAATAAAAACTCAGTTTACGGGCTTCACAGATCTTTCAAAATGGCGGCTGTTTGTAGTAAGAGTTTCACTTTCGTTCGTAGTAAACAATTTCGCAATATAATTTGCTCACTTACCGTCGAATAATTTCACCCATATTTATTTGCTTCGGTAGTATTTTTTGGTGTATGATTTTTAAGCAAGACTTGAATTTCTCCCCGTCTAATTCAAGAAATCATCGCTCCATGATGGCCGTTTTCCGTGCCAATGGTATATGAGCTGATATACTATGAGTAGGGAACCAATCAGAGCGCGCGTTTGCTCATATACACGGGTTGCAGATATAATAAAACAAATATATTGTCCGGTTTAATTCTTCGGGCACTTTTCAGGATCGTTTCCCTCTCTTTCCAGTCACGAAGGCGACAAACAATGGTTCGAGGACGACTTGCAGAATTCTGGGCCGAAGCTGGCCTACGAGAACTTTTACCCACGCGATGCGCTCTCTCGATGTCAGGAGCACTGGCGAGATTCAACTCGTCTTTCAAAACTTGCTTTACTTTAGCTTCCGTTACTTCCCACGTTTCGTTATTCTCTTCGGGAATGCCATCGACTCTGACATTATTTCTTCTACTCTGATTTTTCTAAATACTCCATAAGTTCTTCTTGATGGTCCAAGTCGTCTTGAATTTCTTCAATGGCGGAGTCCAGTTCTTGTAATTTAAGTAATGATGGTTTCAAGTCATCGATGTCCTTTTGCGAAAACTCAAGGCTGTTTCTCAGATCACCCGTTTCCTTTTCCGAACTAGCAATTCTTGCTTTTAACTCGGCAACTGAATGAGTTAAAGAGTCGAGGCGAGTGTTCACGTTAGTTACGATCGAGTCAAAGAAGCTCTTAAACATTCTTTCCTGCATCTGCAACATCTCGCGAAGCATTGCCAGTGTTACAAACTCTCCTTGAACATTTACTTCAGCCGCCAAAGAACTAACTGAGGCTTTCGAATGACGTGTATCGGGCATAATTTTCGGTGATTTCGATCTTGGCCAGAGCAATCAAATCCTGCGTCCGCACGCTACCAACGAGAGTGACAAAATAATACATTAAACAATCATCAATTACATACCACCTTTAAATTATACCATTAATGACCTCTATTCCTTTCAACAATACAAAGAGCGCTTCCGTAAAATACTTACATTAAATTACCTATACTTACATAATCACTTTTTTCAGCTCTCTTCTCGGTGTTTGATATGTGATCATTGTATCTTGACACGAAAGACGAATTCAAATTCAAGTACTAAATCCCTTCAAGAGGAAAACGAAGTGTTAAAGAAAGAGATAGAAAACCTGAACAGTGAATTTGAGCGGATCTCATTTGTGTTAAAGTCTCATGGCAGCCATAAACCACACCCTCAGTGATACGTAAAATCCTTAGAATTTGTCGTTGCCGAGTACGATGATCTGAAAGGCTCCTACGAAGAAGCTAAGAAAGATTTAAAGACACTTGGCGGACGACTTAATTCTCTTGGAGCCCGAGTAGACGAAATGGCAAGCAAAATTGAAAGCCTGGTTTGCAGATTTGTTAGACGACTTGCGCGTGAATAAATCATGTTACGCCGAAGAGAGTTCTCTAAAGTCGACCCAAAAGAGGCGGGCCTTGCAGAGGATGTGGATTTATCCAGTGCTATAGTATTAGACCATCTCACGCCTAAAACCCAGAAGCTTCTTGCTGAAGCGAAAATTCAAGACAAGACACAACTATGCCTTCTGCTGGGCAAAAAATTCTGCGGTTTATCTACGTCCAAGGGAGGGCAGTCGGGTTATCAAAGTAAAAGACCTCCGCGCTCTTCACAGACTAAATCAACAGGAATTAGAAATGGCTTTATAACTATACAGATAAGTGCATTTATATATATTTTTATTGACATATTTTCGTTATCAATTCAAAAAGTGACATTGAATTGACTGCATAGCTATTCCGTGAACTACCTTATAATAACATTAACTTTGTGTATGCCCATGGCCGGTTTAATTCTATTTTACCATCACAAATATCTACGAAAAAACTACCTTGAGCGACTCACTAGCATCTCTGATGTTCAGGATATATTCAATTTAAATGATGATAACTCTATAGTAGACCCAGATTCAAATTGTTTATTCAAGAATATTCGTTGTAAATATTATTCTCCGTCAAGTTTTCAACAACTATTAAATCCAATAAATCTGCTTTATCGAAATTATCATTTTTTTCATACAAATATCAAAAGTCTAAGGAGAAATTTGGAACATTTTCAATGTCATATTCTTCGTGAACTAGATTTCCGTTTCAATATTATTGCAGTGTCTCAAACTAGAATTACTAACAACACTCTTGATTTTAACCCAAACATTCCTAATAACAATTTCGAATGTGTTCCAACGCCTCCTTCCGCAGGAGGCGGTGGAATGTATCAAATAAGGCATTTCAGTCTCTGTGGATTGAACTGCAATTTACGAAGCAGAGCAATATTATCTGTTGCGTCATTTATGCACAATATAATTCCGGGGATTGCTTCCTTGACTATTTTGAAGAAGCTCTTCAAGTGATCGTTACAGCATTACCGGAAAACCAATTTGCCTCTTAGGTGATGTCAACATAAATATTCTTAGTTCGTACAGTTTGATCGTCCGGGTGAGGGTAGTTCTGAAAAGAACTGTTGTTGGCGACTGACGAGTTTCGACAACCTTAGCGGAAGTCATCTTCGTGCTCAAACTTGGAACTATGCTCAACAATTTCTACAGAGTTATGCCTTACTCCCGACTATTGATAAGCCAACTAGGGTGTATAACAGTTCTGCAACACTTATTGAAAATACTTTTACAAATAAGTTTACTGATTACTATGCCAGTGGGAATATTGTCTCTGAGACCACTGATCATTTTTCCCAATTTTACATCTTTCGCTCATCTATTGATACAACTCAATCGGTAAAAATTAATACTCGTGACTACTCTAAATTTTCTGATACGAGATATTTGCAGGATCTTTCACAACTACACTGGGAATCTCTTCTCACTGGGGATGACGTCGATAGACTATTTTCTACTTTCTATAATGAATTCAATGAATTAACCAATAAACACGCCCCATTTTGCACATTATCTAAACGCAAAATCAAGCAACTGTTAAAACCTTGGATTTCTAAGGGAATAAGAAAATCTATAAGGATTAAGAATGAGCTCTTCTTTTCTGGAGATCGAGAAAAGTATAAAATTTACAGGAACTGAAAATATTGCATCTTTCTCATATTAGTAAAAGAACATTTTATCACAATTACGTTTTGCAAAATGTATGCAATATGAAAAAGACAGGGAAGTATAAATGCGCTGATTAATCGTAAAAGAGGCAACAAATCAATCTCTTCTATTATGCGCCCAGATAACACTGTTACTACCGAACAACTGGAAATTTCAAATTTCCTTAAGAAACATGTTGCTTCTGTTGGACCTTATCTTGCATCTAAAATAGCTCAGTCTCCCATACACTTTTCCCAATAGCACCCCATCATTATTTGTATTTGACTTACTTTTGCCTTGCAAAGTTGAAGCCGAAATAAATTCACTTCCTCTAAATAATGCTCTTGGACCATATTCTTGCCCTGTCCGAATTCTAAAGGTTGCACGTCAGGTTCCTTCTACGCCCTTAGCCGTATCTTGTTTAATAAATCATTTCAAAGTGGCGCGTATCTCAAAGCTCAAAAATGCAAAGATAATACCAGTATACAAAAATGATGATGAATCTAACCCAAATAATTACAGGCCGATTTCACTTTTATCTGTTTGTAATTGTAATTTTGAAAAACTTATGTATAAGCGGCTAAAATCTTTTGTTGATAAGACTCATGCTTCGTTCTGGCCAAATGAGGATGATTGTGGACAAACGCTCTGAAGTTATCTACCAGTTTCAGCAGTGTCAAGATGATTGTGAACAAATCAGCTCTCAAGTTATAATATACCACAGTTTCTGCTTCATAAGTAAGAGTATTAGTAGTTGCATTTGGCCGGTTCTGGCGCAATTGGGCGTGGTCAATTTTGTCGGGGGTCTGGACCGAGCTCGGTCATAAAAGGGCGTGGTCAAGTTGGGTCTCAACTTGTTCGATTTTTAGGTCGATGATTTTCTTTAAGGTCTTTCAAATTTCAGGTCGTTGATGGGGTTTTAATGATGTCAGTTTTTCAATTGGATGTCAAAATTATATCTTTGTGGGGGGTGGGGGTCGAGGTCCCATACCCCTTTTGCCCATCGATCCGAAATGTCTTGAAGAACCCTTTCAATGCCTGTTCCCTTTCTTTCACTTTGAACGGCTCTAGTATGGCCCAGATGCTTCTTACTTCCTCCTTCAACTTCCTGATTCTTTCATTAGCAGGCTTTTTGATCCTCTTTGGGACATAATTCAAAATCCAATTTGCAAACTTGTTTATTTTTTTCTGTACTCTTTTATGATATTCCGAAACAAGTGTTGTCCACCGACTTGGACGTACATATTTGGTAGGTCTTAGAATCGGAACACTTATTTCAGGTACAGGCTCATCGAGAATATGTGATGTCCCCCCACTACTAACACTAGGTACCTCTTCAGGCATTCCCAGCGCCTCTAGTAACTCATTTCTACGCATCCTACAATATTTTGGTATCTTGCGTTCCTTGGCAATGGCGCGGAGCTCTTTGACATTTTGTTTTGGCATGATGGGTGCTTGAATATATATTAATATTTCTTTAAGGTGGTAGGATAGATTTTTGGATCCTGCACGCGTGCAGTCTTTTTCCACTTTTCGCTCTTTAAGTCTATCCCAGAACCCGCCTTTTACAACTACTAATAATAACCAAATTGCACTCCGATTACAATACAGTAGTTGCATTTGGCCGGTTCTGGCGCAATTGGGCGTGGTCAATTTTGTCGGGGGTCTGGACCGAGCTCGGTCATTAAAGGGCGTGGTCATGATTTTATAGAAGAAAATAAATCAGATATATTATATAGGATTTCAAGGGTCAATCAATATTTTATTGAAGAGGTTTCTCTTACATTTATTATAGCGCATTTTCCTGCAGATGATAATGAAATAACATATAAATATTCAAAAGACTTTGATAAGTTGTGTACTGATGATATTGTTAAGAATTTATGTAGGGGTGCTGATTATTTAGCCGGTGATCTGATAGATTCTGATGTTGAAGAATTTTATTCTCCTGATGATCTACTTATCGGGTATCTTTCGGTTACTATATATATAAGTTTCAAAGATGAGTTGTTACATGAGGCTTGGAAGAGAATACACAAACGTATTTTCAATGATGAGATTTGGGAAGAGTTAATGTCTGTGGCGTGGCATCCAAGTAGGATTTTGGATTGGTGTATTGATATGAAAGAGTTGAAGGGTTTAAAAAAGCGTTGGGATGTTTATTGCTAATCTTTAAGAATTCCTTTTGTAACATGGATCGTGTTACAAAAGTATAAAAGTTAAATAGGGTGTTAAATAGCATGGTGATTGGTTTAAGGATTATAAATTGTTAATTCAATTGATGCTATGGAGAACTTAACAGTGAAAGATTTGAGGTCAATAGCTAAAAAAGCTGGTGTAAAGGCTGGTGGATTCAGAAAGGCTGAATTGCTCGAAGCGTTATCAGATGTCCAACCCGAGAACTTGACAGTGAAGGTATTAAGAACCATAGCCAAGAAGACTGGTACACAAGGCTATGCCAAGATGCGTAAATCGGAACTCATTAATGTTGTCGGATCCCAACGAGTATCTGAAGCTAATGTCCAGATTTCTGGTCCAGTTAGACCCACAAGAACAAAGCCCGCTCGCGCTTCATATAGAAGGGCTATTGATTTAGCCAAGAATGAAATTAATAAGACCATAGATTGGATAGGATCTAATGTTAGAGAACCAAGTAAGAGGGCTATCACCAAGAGATTAAGAAAGGTAGCTAATGTTATCAAAAAGAAACCTGATTATTTCATCCCTGAAAGACATGAAACGGCTCTGAAAGGCTTTTTGAAGACCTATATAGTAAATGGTAGAAGGGGCTATGATCCAACTTCATTCCTTAGCAAGGTTAGATCACAATTCTATGTTTTGATGCGTAAACATAAGAAGCCATTCAAGTTGAAGTGTATTCTTTCATGCAGCTTCATTAGGAGGAACAACCAGGATAATCGTGTTGTTGAGTGGAGCCAAGGTTATTTTCATTCGCTGATGGAGACAGTAACAGCTTCAACAAACTCATTTGATATGTTTGATAATATCAAAGCTAGACTGATTGAATTGGTGGAGAAATATCAGCACGAGCGCTCTGGATGGGTATTTGAACATGTGATAGATTTTCGTATTCATATAAACCCATTTCAACCGTTTTCTGGAACTTCATATATTAAATTACCACCTAAATTGGCTGCTAAGAAGGCAATTATAAATGTTAAGAATGAGAAAGATCAGGAGTGCTTCAAATGGGCAGTGACATCTGCTGTGTTTCCAAGGAAGAAGGATGCTGGAAGACTAAACAAAGAGATGATAGAAAACTCAGAGAAACTAGACTGGTCAGGAATAGAGTTTCCAGTCTCAGCTCTTGCTACAAATCAGATAGACAAGTTTGAAAGGCAGAACCCCTATGGTATTAATGTTATTGGCTATGAGAATGGTGGACCAACCATAATCAGACGTAGTAATAAGTCAGGGGTGTCAAAGATAAACCTACTCTTAATATCAAACGATGAGACAAATCACTACTGTTGGATCAAGAATATGTCAAGACTTGTAGAGTATAATAAGAACGAGCATGCCCGTTTCTATTGTGATAACTGCCTAAACTCGTTCAATTCTGAAAAGTCGTTGGGCACACATATGGAGTATTGTTTAAACAATGAAGCAGTCAAAGTAGAGATGCCTATGAATGGGGATGGTAGTCCAAAGTACATTACTTTCAAGAACCACAGAAGAAAGATGCAAGTGCCATTTGTGATCTATGCGGATTTCGAGTGTTTCACGGAGAAGATGGACACTTGTTCCCCGGATGATAGGGATAGCTTCACGAATCAGTATCAGAAGCATAAGCCATCAGGATTCTGTTACCTTATCAAGTGTTTTGATGATGAGGTCTTTGAGCCCAAGTTAGTGATGCGTACAGCCAACTCATCTGAGGATGACATATCACAAATGTTTCAGGAAAGTTTGGAAGAGGATATCAAGAAGATCTATAGTCAATTCAAGTCTGAAAAGAAGCTTATAATGAATAATAGCGATCATAGGAAGCACAGAAAGGCTACTCACTGCCATATTTGTGAGGGTGAATTGGGAAATGATACGGTGATTGATCACTGTCATTTTACAGGTAGGTACAGAGGGCCAGCCCACAGAAAATGTAACCTGGAATTCAGCACCCCCAAGTTCTTTCCAGTCATATTCCACAATTTGTCTGGATATGACAGTCATTTGTTTATCAAGAAGATGGGGGTGTCAGAGGGTAAGATAGATTGTATACCACTCAATGATGAAAAGTACATTTCATTCACAAAGGAGATTGTGGTTGAAAAGTTCAAGAAGGATGTAGAAGGGGATGAGGAGGAGGGGAAGGAGGTTCAGATTAAACGCTCCATTAGATTCATAGACAGTTTTAGGTTCATGGCAAGTGGTCTGGCCAGTTTGGTTGATAACTTACCAAGAGAGTCTCTGGAAAATCTCTCGAGGTACTATGAAGGGGGAAACTTTGACCTATTGGCTAGAAAGGGTGTATTTCCATATGATTGGTTTGATGGGTTTGATAAGTTACAAGTGTCTAGTCTACCACCCAAGGATGAATTCTATTCGAAACTCTATGATGTTGATATATCAGATGAGGACTATCAACATGCTGGGAACGTGTGGGATACATTTGGTATGAGAAACTTTAGGGATTACCATGATTTATATCTCAGAACAGATGTAATACTATTGGCTGATGTCTTTGAGAACTTCAGAGGGGTCTGTATGAGAAATTATGGTTTAGATCCTGCATGGCATTTTACTGCACCTGGATTGGCTTGGGATGCTACATTGAAGATAACCAAGGTGGAATTGGAACTATTGAGAGATCCAGATATGCTAATTATGATCGAGAATGGCATCAGAGGTGGTATCTCAACGATTTCCACCAGGCATGGGAAAGCCAACAACCCATACATGAAGGAGTACGATCCAGCTTTACCCACAAAGTACATCACATATTTAGATGCTAATGGGCTCTATGGATATGCAATGACCAAGGCTTTACCAACTCATGGTTTTGAGTGGATGGATGATCAGGAATTGACAGATTGGAGAGACCATCCATGCATATTGGAGGTGGATTTGGAATACCCACTAGAGCTACATGATCTACACAATGACTATCCATTAGCCCCAGAGAGATTGGATGTGGAAGGTGTTGTTAAGTTAATTCCCAATTTGAGGGACAAGAAGAAGTATATACTACATCATGAAGCATTGAAACAGTATTTGTCTTTAGGATTGAAGTTAATCAAGGTACATAGAGGGATCAAATTCGAAGAATCGGAGTGGTTAATGTCTTACATTGACTTGAACAATAGTCTTAGAGCTAAGGCTGAGAATGACTTTGAAAAAGATTTCTTCAAATTGATGAACAACTCGGTGTTTGGTAAGACTATGGAGAATATTAGGAAGAGGGTGGATACTCAGTTGGTCACTAATGAGAAGAAAGCACGTAAGTTGATTGTGAAGCCAAACTTCCATCATAGGAATATATTCTGTGAGGAATTGACTGCTTTCCATATGAAGAAAACTAAACTTCTTTTTGATAAGCCCATTTACTTAGGACTGTCTATTCTGGACATAAGTAAGATAACCATGTATGACTTTCATTACAATTACATAAAGCCAAAGTATGGAGATGATGCCAAGTTGCTATTCACAGATACGGATTCTCTCGCCTATATGATCCAGACTGAGGACTTTTACAATGACATAGGTCCAGATGTCAGAGAGAGGTTCGACACCAGTAACTATCCCAACGACCATCCATCCGGAATTGAGACCGGAGTGAATAAGAAGGTTGGAGGGATGTTCAAAGATGAAGCTGGTGGTGAACAGATAACTGAATTTGTAGGTCTAAGGGCTAAACTGTATGCTTTCAAGACGGATAAACAAAAAGAAGTCAAGAAGTGTAAAGGTGTTAACAAGGCAGTGGTCAGTAAGAGTATAAGTTTCCAGGATTACAAGACTTGTATTTTCAGTGGCCAATCCCAGAGAAGGAAGATGAATACCATAAGGAGTCATAAGCATGACATCTATACTGAAACTATCAATAAGATTGCATTATCACGCGAGGACGATAAACGTGTGATAATGGAAGATGGGATAAATACTTATGCACATGGTCATTTCAGGACGCTAGAAGGTGGTGATTTAGTGTCTTGAGGTACAAATTGAAGCTCCTCACGAACGAATCCTCGTTTTGGACCCCCACTCAAATAATACAAGACTGGTTGATCCGGCTTGATTATGGTTCGAGCCAAATCATAGACCTCAAGGCTCCATATGGGATCAGTAGCCCTTCGTTTGTCCCCACCTTCATCTTCACCAGGGGCATATAGATATCTAACTTGAACATCTGGAGGTAATCTCTTCTCATCCAATCCCACAGGTCGCTTATAGTCTGGAGTTTTAGTGTCAATTGAGTCCACTTTCAAAGCTTCCTGAAGCTCTTTACCAGTAATACGGGTGGTTTCACTATTGAGGGTCTTCATGATGTCGGGCAATCTGTTCACCCAAACTGTGGACCGGGTATCACTAATCATCTCTTGAGCGTATTGATGGCTGAATAACTTCTCACCGAGAGTCCTATTGGCTCTTTCCACAAAAGCCTGAGCTCTATGATTTCCAGCTTCACTCCGCTGGATTGTGACTTGATGTTTATTCATAAGAGTTGTTACATCACCTTTGAATTCTGTTCCTGGATCCACCATTAATGTTTGTGGCCACTTCAACTTACGGGAATAAACCCTTTGAAAGGCATTGGCAACTTCACCACTCTCCTTTGAGGTCAATGCTTCAGCATCCTTATATCTCGAAGCAATATCAATGACGACTAATGCATAGCGGTATGTTTTTCTTCTCACTGTATCATGAGGAAGAAACAACAAGTCCGCTTGATGAATCTGATTAGGCTTATTCACACTCCAGTGTGGCCTGGGTATATACTTGGGGGCTGGGAGATAAATTTGCCACAAGGCTTGCTTCTCCAACCACTCTTTGGCGACATTTTCACTAACTTTGGCTGCTTTGGCTAATTTGGGTATGGCTGAGTATCCTTTCCAGTATCCATCAGTGGAGTAATATAATCGATTTAAAACGTTGGAATCACTCATTTATAAACAAGAATATAAGCATTTAAAATGACTTCTATACCAAGCATTCTTGATGCTAATCGTGTTCCAAGGATTCCTAAAGGGTTGAAGGCGAAAACTTCGTTGAATAGGGTCACGTTAAATCCATCATCAGCCGAACCTGGTGAGACATTATACATTGAAATACCCAAATTGAGTGAGAATTTACTGATTGTGCCTGGTAGCGTCTACATAACCTTTGATATGGTTGTAACCGGGCACAAGGACAACACTCTTGTTAATAATTTGGGAAGGAATCTAATTTCACAATATAAGGTTCTATTTGGTGGTGAAATTATAGAGGATCTTAGTAGATTTGATTTATTCAAAACTTATCATGATTTGTTCTTGTCGGAGGCAGATCGTGAGAATAGATTGAGGCAGGGCATATCTGATGTTAATATAAGGAGGATTAGAACGAATGCAGGGAATAAAGATACATAAAAAGCAAGACATAATACTTTAGCTACGATTCATAACACTAGATATGCTATCTCATTAGATCACACAATCCTCAAAGATCATGAAATATTTTATCCAAGAGGATTACCACATCCACTTAGATTTGAATTAACTTTGGCTAAAGTTTCTGATGTTGTAGTTCATTCAAACAATGAAACACCGGCCAATTATAAATTAATAAACATGGAAATGGAATACCAGTGTATATCGAATGAGTTTTTAGCAATAGAGGCTGTTGCGTCCTACAAAATTGGTAAAGGATTCACGTATGAAAAAGTAATTCTTCACAAAACTTTTACAATCTCTGAGGCTAATGATGCTGTGACAAATCAGCATATCAATGTGCCAAGGATGTCTATGACTGGTATACTATGTCTTTTCACTGCCCCTCATGCAGAAGGTCTTAGGGATTCTGAGATTTTTGTAAATCCAAGGATCACATCAGTCAAGATTGACATAGATGGGGTGCCCAACAAAGTTTATTTGAAAGGTATGATGGCGACTGATTTGTGGCAATCCATAATTAAGCGAGTTGGTCTTAGTGATTCAATTAAGGAAGCTGATTTCTATACAGATAAATTCGCTTTGTGGATTGACTTGAGGACTTACCCAGATAATGATATTCATGGAAATGGATATTCCATCATTGCTACTCGTGATGGTGTGGCTTTAGAAATTAAGAGAGAAAAGGTCGGAACCAGGGTTCTTACATGCTACATGTTTGTGGTCGCGGATGCAACTATGGCTATTGTAAATGGTAATCTAGACAAGATAGTATTTTAGGCCGCTATATGTTTTCTTCTCACGTTGTCATGAGAAGAAACATTAATCTAAAGGGGTTAATGTATTGAGTAATGATGAATGAACTCAAAGATATGATTCCATTCAATTGTATCATCACTGGTCCCACGAATTGTGGAAAGACCCAATACATAGTGGAACAGCTTCGAGGTCACTATAGGCAAGTATTCGATTATATTGTGTTGATTTGCCCAACATATGCCCATAACAAGACTTATAGAGGCTTTGCAAAGGGGGATAAACGATTCTTTGTACTCTCACCAGATGCTAGTGATCATGACGAAATCAACAATTTGTTGATGGACTGCTCATCGTTCTTCACAGATATGAATGCGCTCATAATATTGGATGATTGTGCCGTTTCAAAGGATCTTAAGAACAGATCCAACAAATTCATCGATTTAGCCTTCTCGGGGAGGCATATAGGGATATCAGTGTGGGTTCTCACTCAGCAGCTGACATCTATAGCCAAACCATTCCGTGAAAATGTAGCTTGTGTGGTATCATTCCATAATCCATCACAAACGGCGATGAAGATGCTCTTCGAGGAATATGGCGGAGACCTGGATGCCGAAACTTGTAAAAAATACAAGAAGCATCTTATGAATGAAAAGTATGCTAGGCTATGCTTCTCCCTTAGACATCCATTCCAAAATTATTTAGAGATACCAGCTCCTACGGCATAAATCATGACAACTCCCGAAGATATCATGAATGGTGAAACTGTTGTGAACGATCATCAATCAACATCAACAACCACTAGTGATGATTTGAAATCTAAAAGAGAAGAACTCTCAATACTAGCTTGTCTAGGCTCTACCAAGGAGTATATTGGTATGCAAATGACCCTCTCGGATATACATAAATTATCAGAAAAGGATGTTGAGAAGTACTACAAGAGGTATAAGATGGTGTCGGGTAAGAACATGGCTGACGGACTAATAGATCCTCCTTTACATCTATTGGCTAAACTAGTCAATTGGTGCCTTAGTGGTTATGGTGGAATAGATGAACCAGACGCTCTAGTAAATGATTGGAAGAACAACCAATTGGTTAAGCAATGGCTATCAGAAGTGTCTGGTTCAATAGTAGTAAAAGGTGGTGTGTTTGCTACATTACTAATAATACTTATTACCACCATCAAGCACTTCAAATTAAGAGAGCCTACAACCGCTATTTCATTTGATGATACAGATCAAGTTGGAGTTGACACTGTTCGGTAAATCAAAAAAATTTAAAAATCAAATTGGCCGTTCCAAAAATTTTCATACACAACAGAAAGCAAACAACATGTCACAATCTTCTGGTTCATCTTCTACTTCATCATTGAAAACTCGTTTTGTGCCAATTGATGAGACTGATTTTGATTGGAAGTCTATTGTTATAGAACCTCCTAGAAAGGGTGGTGATTATTCCTATTCAAAGGTTTTTGTGATGGATGATGGTGAGAAAAAGAGTCTATCTTTTCAATTGGCTGATCAGAATATATATGGTTTAAATTATGCATATGCTCATAAGAAAAAAGCCAGTGTTGAAAACATAGTTGGCATTAAATTTTCTTATCTATTACGTGATGATGAAACTGAATCTAGAATTGAGGCTATAGTGGACAAAGTAGCTGAGTCTATTGGAAAATTCTACGGAGATAAAATGATTAGGAAAAACATGCCTAAAATAACCCAAGATAAACTTGATTTAATAGAAGATAAAAAAACAATCAATTTGATTAAACCACCATGTGTACCAAGTAGTAAAAGTAGCAATATATACATATATCCTATTTTTAGTACCACTGGATCTGGTTCTGATCTCAAAAATCATACTTCATTCAGAGGTCGTAGAAGGGGTGAAGATTACACTAAATATATTCAAGAGAGTGTGGATGATGACAGCACTAAATCATGTGCAACAGTCTCATTAAGAATAGAAGGAATATCATTTGGACGTTATAGCAATGGTGAACACATTGCATGTATAAAATTTGTGGTTCAAGCAATTAGATTGAGCAAACCTATTGAGTATAAACCAAAAGAGAAGGAGGATGAAGAAGATGTCTTTGCAAATCTTGGTTATGATGAAGATACTGAGGATGAAAACAGTGAGGAGGAGGAAGTGGTTGTGTTTACCGAAAAGAATGAGAATGATCATAATGGTGATGAGTCAACACCATCAATACCATATAAGGATTTGGTAAAACAAATGAAGGCTAATAAGAAGAAGAAGAAATAAGTAACCAACTAGGTAAATAAGGGTATGGGTTGGATGTTTAGTTTCCTAGTATACATCTTACTAGGAGACTTAAAGGTTATACTATATTAACTCATAACATGTCTGAAGAAAACCAAACTACTGAGCAAATCACTAGAGAGCCTTCTGTCAAAACAAAGGTCAAAGACCCCAAGAGAGTACAGGCTGGTAAAACTTATCAGAAAAGAATAAGAGGGCTAGAGAAGCTTTGAAACGTGAGGAGGAAAGGGAAGAGAAGGAAAAGAAGGAAAGGGAAGAGAGTGAAAAGGAAGATGAGAAAGGCGGTTCTGTTGGTGGTGGTGGAAGGGGTGATTGGATACCAAAATATATGTCACCCCAAACTATTATTCTGACCATAGGCGCAATTGGCTTCGCCGCCTATGCCTTATTCAGAAACTATAGAGATAGAATAGCTGATTTACATATACCAACACCATTCAATCCACCACCACAGCCCAGAGTCATAGAAAGTCAGCCCGTAAACAACGAAGAAGAAAATAGCTTAAAAAGTAGATGGATGTAATTCACAAATGGTTGAGAATAAGCTCGTAAAGACAGTTACTGACTCTGCAGTGCTCGTTGGATTGTCGGCTGGGATAGGCTGGCTGGCTAAAAAGGCTTTTCGGGAGTCATTCATCGGTGACCCATCGACCAGTATCATGAACTATGTTAAATGGGTGGCTGTGTTGACTATAAGCATGTATGGCAAAACCAATTTAGAGGATCAGAAGATACTACCCACAAGCGTTTGATGGCAATGAATTTCAGTGATTTATTAAGAGCTGCTCAATGTGAGTATACTATTGAATTAATGAGGCATATAAGACACTCATACGTTATAGAATTGAATCGGTATGAAGAGGCTTCTGCTGAGCTATATTCACAGGCAGAAATTAGAGAGATGCCGAGTAATGAAGAGTTACTTGAATGGTACTACGAACCAAGAAACAGACGTGAATATTATCATAATGAGCCTAAGTTAAGCAAGTTTCATTTGAAATATACAATTATGAGCTCTGATGATACCGAACCTGAACAACCACCACACATTTCAAAGCCGACGACGTGTCATCCATTAACATCTTTTACGCTTGGAATGCTGTCAACCATCGTAATATTGTATCCATTCTTGAAACTTTTCAAGAAGAATAACAAGCAATGATGACAAGAAATTTGGCCCGAAAAATTCTAAGTGTCGATTTTGTGTCACTACGCATGCGCCGAAATTGTTTAAGAATAAAATAACAAGTGAATAAATGGCGACTATAGCAATCATGCTTGGAGGGGCAGTCCTCAATGCAACAGCCTTCATTGGTGGAAATTATTTAGCAAAGGTCATTAGTGGCTCATCGTCGTCTGCTGAACTCAAACTTGAAAGGGATAGGCATGACAAAGCCATGGAAAAGTACCAGAAAGACTATGCTGCTGACCAAAAGAAACGAATGGCTTATATTGACTTTATGAATAGGAGGAAGGGTGATGAGAATCAAGCCTCTGAGAACATATCAAAGACGGATGAAGCGCTGAGATTGTACAATCAAATGGGCAATCCCCCCAAATTCTCAGACTATTACCGACCCAATTCAGATCAAAAGACTGGAGAAATGGTTTATGTTTCTGGTGGTATGTTAGCCTTGGGATATATTGCCAGCAAGTGGATATAATGATGACTTACAAAATAACAGATAACACAATGACTCCCCATGAATATATTCGTTTGGTAGGATTGAGAGCTGACCAGTTGAAGATGGGTAATAAACCAGTCATAAACTGGCCATTTGATTTCAATCCCATAGCCATTGCCAAGAGTGAACTCAAACAGCGTGTCTTACCCATTGATATAATTAGAAAGATCCCAGACTGTAATTCAAAGACTGGTTTCCGCGATGAAGTATGGGACCCAAACGACATGAATATACGAGACTTTTGAAATCAATTTAGAAAGTTGCCATATTCAACTTCAAATATGGCAACTGCTTATGATCCTGATTTAGATCCAACTACACTAAATGAGCCGGGTGATGATGATGATGGAGGTCATGATGGGGATGATGATACACTTTACTTGAGCCCAATCACAAAGACATCAACCACTCGTCCAATTGACCCTTATGAAGATGAGGAGGAAACCTCGTTTGGTGGTGGTGTTGATGAAACTCAGCCCTTATTGATGGAGATTGAACAAGATGAAGCTGTGACTAAGATTAGATCAAAATTCCCCAAAGCTGATACTTCAAAGTTTATAGCTAAATTTAATGAATTCAAACAAGTAGCTGTATCATTGGTTAGGAAAGGATCAAAACCTTATGTGTTATTCATTTTGAATTGAATGAGAAATTACAGTCCACCATCAAAAATAGTCTAGGTCCAAGCGCAGAAGAAGTTGTGGAAGCTAATGATGGTGAGATAACAAAGAGAAAGACCATGATATCCAAACTCAAGGACAAGCTAAGATTCCATAGGGATAAGCCACTGAAGACCCCAGAGGAAAGTAGCCAAATAGAGACTCTGGAGAGGGAAATTGGTGAGCAAGAGGAGGAGATAGCTAACCTGGAGGGTGAGAATGAAGAAATACAGGAACGAATGTCATTGCGAGATCGTGTGAAGGCCATCTTCAAGAAATATGGATTCACAGTCTTTGCTGTAATGAGTGCCGTTGGAGTGGTTATTGGTGTTATAGTCTCCAACCTCTCCAAAGGGCTATCTAAACTGGGCAAAGGGATTGGTGATGGGCTAAAAACCCTTGGGAAGAAACTTGGTGAATTATTGCCTGGGATGGTGGGCGCTATTGTAAGCTTTCTATTCAAGACTGCTGGAGAGGCCATCTCATTCCTAGGGAAACATGCTTGGCTGTTAATAATGGCGGTTGTGCTTTACTTCATAGAAGAGTTAAAAAGGAAACGTAAATGAATCAAATGAAGACTTATTGCGTCAAAGAGAAAAAGCTGACTGATTGTGTACCTGGTAGTGAAACCTTTACCAAAACATCCAAAGGAAGGCCGATGATGAAGTGTAAATGTTCCAGCTGTGGCATCATCAAAACTCGATTCCTCTCAGATGCTGATTATAGAAATTTAAAGGTGACTAAGGAGTAATCAAACAAAATGTTGAGCATTACTATGTATGAGTCTGAAACTAGGGTGTATTTGGATCCCCCACTGGAAAAGGTTCGGGAGATACAACTCCTTGACTGTATTATACCCAAACGATTGGTGAACTTCAAGGATCGACAGGGCTTTCTCAAGGAGGATAATCGACCCATCTTAATAATTCAACCCGGTACATACTCTCTACGTGATATAAACACGATATTTCTGAAAGATATGGATAATGCCAAGCTATCAATCATTGAGACTGACACTGTTGATTACCTATATTCCAATAAGAGCTTCAACATTAAACTTACAAGAGGATTACAAGTTGGTCTTGGGATGCCTGAAACCATAACTCCTGGAAAGTTATACCCCATAAATATACAGATTAAGGAGCCGCTTAGACTTATGTGTAGTATAGTGGACAATAAGTCGTCATATATGAATAAGACTCAATCTGGAGAACCTGTGAAACTCTCACCCTCACACCTCCTTGCCAACATACCATCACAGGATTATCCAGCCATTCCAGCTCAAAAACATAAGAACCCCATAAACCACTTCGATTTAAGCATCCTCGACATTGGATGGAAGAAACTTGATCTGAAAGGTTCTCCCATAACTTTCAGTTTAAGATTTAGATAACATCTTAAAAGTAAGTGGTATTCATTCCAAAATGGGTGAATATAAGACAATATATCCCAACTTAGAGGCTACTGCACCTCCTGCACCTCCTCCAACCCCCACTGATGGACCATCATTCAGGCTTCAACAATGTTGTGATGCCTTGAATAAGCTAAAGTCTGAATTAAGTCACTATGAGACAGTACTCAAAAAATACAACCGATCCAAGGGTGTATTAATGAATGCAAGCTCGACCTGTGGTATATTGTCTTGCGTTTTGGCAGCTGGTGGATTGGGGACATCTCTTAGTGGAGTTGGAATCATCGCATCTGTGCCATTGGGTGTAGTAAGTGGCGTATTTGTGTGTGCATCCATAGCGTGTCAACAAATATCCAAGAATCTGTCCCAGAAAGCTGTGAAGCATCAAAACACCATCACACTGGCCAAATCCAAAATAAACACCATTGAAGACCTGGTTTCCAAAGCCCTTCGTGACAATAAGATCTCTGATGAACAGTTCTCATTGATTATAGAAGAACTCAAGAACTTTGAAAAGCTCAAGGCTGAAATAAGGGCTAAAGCTAAAAAAAATATGAATGGAGAGGACCCATTGGTATTGAGACAGAGAGTACGCAAAGAAATACTCAAAGAACTAAAAGGAGGGTCATAACTATAATTTATGAAAATCATAAATACTAGCTTAAAAGTTGATGATACTAAGGATATATCATGGCTAACCGACAAGTCACTGAACCCCCTAAAGCTAATGAAACTCCTGAACCCCCTAAAGCTAATGAAACTCCTGAAGTTATTGATAGATCAACGATTGATGAGTATTGTGAAGAATACTGTAGAAAGAATATAAATACACAATGTTGGAGAATAATATATGAAGATAGATATGAAAAAAGAATAGAGAATGAAAGATTAATCGCTAAATGCCTTGGAGGTTTCATGATAGGTTATGCATTATATTGGGCATTATACAAATATCATCATCAGTAATAACTAATGGCTTAAAAGTTTGAACTCTTCTACCCAAATTCTGGATAGAAGATGGGCTTACTCAATGACTTCAGAAATAGATATCCAAAGGCTGACCGTAACCAATTCAAATTTGTGAATGATAATTATGGTGGGTATATGGTATGGACACGTAAAGGATTAACAATCATGTCTTATGATGACCTCACTGGTAAGACATGGACTGATGACCTTCGACCAGGTTTGAAAATACTACTATGGTTTGATTTAGGACTGGATGATGATGATGAATTGAGCTCATTCCCAAAGACCTTAACTATGACTGATCGCTCTTACCCAATACCTGCCATTGACTTTGATGACCCCACAAGTAACACTACAAGCATGTTGACCTCGTTGGATATATACGTGTCCAATACGAAAAAATTCACCGCTAAGATGCGTAACGTATTTAAATCCCAAGTTGTGACTTTCAAGTTTGGTAAACAAAGTCGAAAGTGGTTGAATGCCCCCGATATGAACTATTGGCCTCAACAGCTGAACTTTGCAGTGTGGTGTGCGACCTCTGGATGTGGAATAAGCCCTTTTGAGAGTCTCAACTACCCCAAAGTCGTGAGTAGCTTCATTAAGTTTCATGTATACTTCACCATAAGACGGATATTATATGAATTGAGTCTTCCACTGCCTGATGAACAACCTTTTGTAATAAACAACAACCCTTACAGTAAAGTTGCATACCAAAGATTATGCGCTGAATTTGGGATTGATACTAATTCTGATTTCAGATGGAAAGGTGGGAGAAACGGGGGTTTGGGTGATATATTCCTTGATTATGGTGCTGGATACCATGGAGTAGGTGGAGGATACCAAAATGTCCATATGGTAAGGAATTATGATGAAGAAGCTGATCAGTGGCCTGGAGAAGGTGGTAAATTCGCTGATGATGGGGGTAAGAAGGAAAAGGGTAATCTCATATCATTCATACGTAATGATGACTTTGCTGATTACAAATATGCCTGGTTCATACCAACTAGTGGCTATGGACTCACTAAACCTGGACTTGGCAGATTAAATCGATCTGCTGAGGCCTTTATTTACTGTGTATTGGGGGCTCAAGTCAACACTAGAAACTCGATTGTGGGTACTGGTGGTGGAGCGATCGAGACTCAACAAGAATTCTTGGCTCTATTTGAAAGTAGTGTAATCGAGAATGACATTTCAAATTCGATACAAAGGTATCAGCTGGCTACCCAAGAAGCTAAGTTAAGGCTTGATTTGGCCATTGCTCCTGGAGTGTGGTTGATGCCGAGTAACATGGTAATAAATACAGAGAGTGTGGTTGGATATAACAACAACCTTATGAAGGCCACTGATAAGATGAAATTTGGTGGCAATACAAATATAAACTTGGAGACCAAGACTGTGGGAATAAGACATAATCTGGGATCTTCAAAAGTCAAGTTGCCACATGCAGCTGTAGAGGCTAAACAACCAACACCAAAGATTGATCCTCAACCTGAAATCAAGGAATCTTCACCAGAAGAAACAGCTAGTAATCATGAAACCAATCTGATAATATTAACCATTGGAGTTGCAATCATAGCTTGGATGCTATTCAGATGAAAATTTAAATTAACATTCTATTGATATTCCCCACTTGTAAATCATGACATCATTGGCAATCATTGGCAGTAGATACTTCTTTGACAGTGACTTCTTGAAAGAGCAAATAAGTAAAGCTCTTAAGAAATGGAAGTTGGCTCTCTCAGACATTGAATTCATTGTATCTGGAGGTGCAGAAGGGGTTGACTCCATGGCTAAAGATTTTGCCATTGAAAACGAAATGCCCTTCAAAGAGTTTGAACCTCAATGGGACTATTATGGCAAAGCGGCTGGGCCAATTTGTAATAGAGCCATCATGGAATGTGTGACGCATGTATTGGCCTTACCTTCTCGTATCTATCACTCACCAGGTACTAAATCAACCATTAAGATGGCTAGGAAATACAAGAGAGAAGTTATAGTCGTTTATGTGTAATGATTAAGTGAACTTTTGTAACGTGAAGCGCGTTACAAAAATTTATTCCTATTATAATTATCCTTGTGCAGCTCTATGAATCTCAATCACACACACATTGGTTATGTTTGTAAAACAAAATCAAAAGTATAGATATCACACTTATAGTTAAGAGTAATAATCCTAAATCTACTGTGTATACAATAGATATTGGCCTTACACTCTTATAAACTGTAGTGGTATCTTTACAAACATCATCATCCTCATGACCACCAGTATCGTGTTGAATTTCATTCAGAATATCGAGTAGCTCAACCCTTTTTAATTTAGTATAACCACGTATTCCAACCTTCTTTGCTAATTCTTTTAGTTCTTTGACTGGTAACCTTTCCATGAAGCTTAGTGTAATGGCAACCATCACACCAATGAATAGTAAATTTCATTTTTTAAACATCACAACACTTAACAAGTTCTGATTTAATATATGAATATAATTTGTTGAATGGTATGAAATGTGGTACTCTAATTAATACAACATCTCTTGATTTGCATATATTGTTTTTCAATGAGTCCTTGAATAGTTGATAATGAAAATCAACCTTATTTCTGTGAAAAATAGGTGTATACTCAACATGTTGCTGTCCATCATATTCAAATGCCAATCCAATGCCTATATATGTTTCTATATCAGGATTGAATCCATCCAATTCAAGATTCCTACCCGTTACAGGATTCCTCAACCAATTTGGTCTAATTGTTGGAAACTCAGCTTTGAATATTTTTTGTAATATTCTTCTACACTCCTCTTCATACTTGTTCTTTGAATTTGATTGAGATAATCTTTTTCTATTATTGTATAATCTTAATCTTGAATATCTCATGTTATTAAATGTGTGAACATTCCTTTTATAAACAAATAGAAAGTAAATAATCAATCCTATCACCAACATCAAAATTAAAATGTATATAATTATTAAATCCCAATTCATATCCATATAGTTGTTCATTTGCTTCGATAATCCGTAACAATCACAACCCCGACCTCAAACCCAAATTTCAATTTCACGACCCTCGACCCCCACCCCCCACAAAGATATAATTTTGACATCCAATTGAAAAACTGACATCATTAAAACCCCATCAACGACCTGAAATTTGAAAGACCTTAAAGAAAATCATCGACCTAAAAATCGAACAAGTTGAGACCCAACTTGACCACGCCCTTTTATGACCGAGCTCGGTCCAGACCCCCGACAAAATTGACCACGCCCAATTGCGCCAGAACCGGCCAAATGCAACTACTGTATTGTAATCGGAGTGCAATTTGGTTATTATTAGTAGTTGTAAAAGGCGGGTTCTGGGACAGACTTAAAGAGCGAAAAGTGGAAAAAGACTGCACGCGTGCAGGATCCAAAAATCGATCCTACCACCTTAAAGAAATATTAATATATATTCAAGCACCCATCATGCCAAAACAAAATGTCAAAGAGCTCCGCGCCATTGCCAAGGAACGCAAGATACCAAAATATTGTAGGATGCGTAGAAATGAGTTACTAGAGGCGCTGGGAATGCCTGAAGAGGTACCTAGTGTTAGTAGTGGGGGGACATCACATATTCTCGATGAGCCTGTACCTGAAATAAGTGTTCCGATTCTAAGACCTACCAAATATGTACGTCCAAGTCGGTGGACAACACTTGTTTCGGAATATCATAAAAGAGTACAGAAAAAAATAAACAAGTTTGCAAATTGGATTTTGAATTATGTCCCAAAGAGGATCAAAAAGCCTGCTAATGAAAGAATCAGGAAGTTGAAGGAGGAAGTAAGAAGCATCTGGGCCATACTAGAGCCGTTCAAAGTGAAAGAAAGGGAACAGGCATTGAAAGGGTTCTTCAAGACATATCGGATCGATGGGAAAAAGGGGTATGGTCCTCAAGACTTCATTAAGAAAATAAAACCAAAGGTTGTGGAGTTACTTTATACTAGAAATAAACCCATCAAGGTGAAGTTTGTATTAACTTGCACATTCATACAAGAGAATCTTGCTACGGGTAAGATTGATGAGACTGAGGGGTACTTTCATACTAATATTGAAATAGTAACGGATTCAACTGATCTATCTGAGTTATTCGATGCAATGACTGAATTGCAACTTGAAAACGTTGCGAGATTTGAAGGTGAGAAGTCCGGATGGCAATTTGATCGAGTTGAGTACTTTGATATACACATTAATCCATTTGAGCCTCTATCTGGGACTTCTTACATACCCCTACCACAGGTTTTGGCTGAGAAGAAAGCTATAATAAATGTCAAGAACGAGAAGGACAATGAGTGTTTCAAATGGGTTGTGACATCTGCTGTATTTCCCAAAGAGAATCATGGTGAAAGACTAAATGCTGAGATGAGAGAGAATTCTGAGAAATTTGACTGGTCTGGAATGGAGTTCCCTGGTACACTAAGGGATATTGCTAAGTTTGAGAGGCAAAACCCTTATGCTATTAACGTATATGGATACGAGTCTGAGGTAAACGTTTTGAGAATTAGTAAGCGGCGAGATTTGAGAGTGATAAACTTGCTTTTATTATACAACAGTGAAACGAACCACTACTGTTGGATTAAGAATTTGAGTAGATTATTAGCCTCACAAGTCAATAAACATAAATCCACAATACACTTCTGCCATAGATGTCTTAATCCATTCAAGTCACAATCCTCACTGGATAAGCATCTAGAGTATTGCAACAATCATGAAGCAGTTAAGATGGAAGTCCCTATTAACGAAGATGGAAGCCCACAGTTCTTCGGTTTCAAAAATCTCAACAGAAAGATGGAGGTACCGTTTGTTGTGTATGCGGATTTTGAGTGCTATACGGAAAAGATAGATACGTGTTACCAAGATGAGGGTAGAAGCTTTACCAATAGATACCAGAAGCATAAGCCATCAGGTTTTTGTTACCTGATCAAGTGCTTTGATAACGCTATATTCGAACCCAAACTTGTAAGTCACACAGCTGAATCACCAGACGAAGATATACCCCAGATGTTTATGGAGAGTTTGGAGTCGGATATTAAAGACATTTATGATAAGTTCAAGCTCCCTAAGAATGCTCGTGTTAGTGAGGATGATAAAATAGCCTATGAAAATGCCACACACTGCCACATTTGTGGATTGATGGTTGGCCATGATAAGGTATTAGACCATTGCCATCTTACTGGAAAGTATAGAGGCGCCGCGCATGAAGAGTGTAACTTGAATTATAAGGTGCCTAAATTTGTACCAGTTATATTCCATAACCTATCTGGATACGATGGTCATTTATTTGTGAGGAACATAGGGGAATCGAAAGGTAAGGTAGATTGCATACCAATCAACGATGAGAAGTACATTTCGTTCACGAAGGAGATTGTTGTTGACTCTTATAAGAACAAGGAAGGGAACACGGTTAGCATTAAACGGGGAATTAGGTTCATTGATAGCTTTAGGTTTATGGCAGCGGGCCTCAGAAGGCTGGTTGACAATCTACCACAATCTTCTCTGGTGAATGTAATGAGTTGGTATGAAAGGGTAATGTCACAAAAGGATAAACTCAAGCATGAAGAGAGAATAATTCACAACATCTTGAGAAATGCTGATTTGGATGTTATAACAGTGTGTATGGTCATGGAAGAGTTTTATAGTCGATTGGATCGTGAGGCTGTGATGAGTAGGAAGGAAATCAGGGCCTTTGTGGATGGAATCCTTCCAAGTTATCTTCAAAAAGCGATACCCGAGTGCCTGGAAGAAGATGGTCCAGACCTGCAGTTACTGACCAGGAAGGGGGTATTTCCATACGATTGGTTTGATGGGTTTGATAAGCTCAGTGAAACTCATCTACCACCAAAGGATGAGTTCTACTCTAAGCTCTACGACGCTGAAATATCGGAAGAGGATTATCAACATGCCCAAAATGTTTGGAAAGCCTTTGGGATTAAAAGCTTAAGGGAATATCATGATCTACACCTTGAGATGGATGTGTTATTGTTGACAGATGTCTTCGAGAACTTCAGAGATGTTTGTAGGAAGAACTACGACTTGAATCCAGCTTGGTATTACACTGCACCTGGATTGGCATGGGACGCGGCCCTGAAAATGACCAATGTGAGATTGGAACTTTTGAAGGACCCTGACATGCTTCTCATGGTTGAGGAGGGTATTCGAGGGGGCATCTCCATGATCTCCACTAGGTATGGTAAAGCCAACAATCCATACATGAAGGAGTACAACCCATCATTACCCACAAAGTATATCACATATCTAGATGCAAACGGTTTGTATGGATGTGCAATGAGTAAACCTTTACCAACACACGACTTTCGATGGTTGACTGAAGAAGAGCTTGTATTGAAGTGGAAAGATATACCATGCATACTAGAGGTTAATCTGATGTACCCAAATCATCTTCATAACCTGCATAATGACTATCCATTAGCACCCGAGAGAGTTAAGGTGAATGGTGTGGATAAACTAATTCCAAACCTAAGTAACAAAAGAAAATACATTGTTCACCACGAGACACTGAAACAATATTTAAGTCTCGGACTAAGAGTCTTCAAGATACATAGAGGCATCACATTCAAAGAGTCCGCGTGGCTGAGACCCTATATCGACTTGAATACTGAACTAAGGACGAAAGCTACAAATGACTTTGAGAAGGATTTCTTCAAGTTGATGAACAACTCAGTCTTTGGGAAAACTATGGAGAATGTAAGGAACAGAGTGGATGTTCGTTTGGTCACTAATGAGTCAAAAGCCAAGAAGTTGGTATCCAAGCCGAATTTCCACCTTAGCACGATCTTTTGTGAGAATCTGGTTGCAGTACAAATGAAGAAGACAAAGTTGGTGTTGGACAAACCCATTTACCTAGGCTTTTCAGTCCTTGAGACAAGCAAGACTATAATGTACGACTTCCAATATAACTATATCAAGCCCAAGTATGGTGGTAGCAAGGCCAAGTTGTTATTTACAGACACTGATTCACTGGCATATGAGATAGAGACGGATGACTTCTACAAAGACATTAGCCTAGATGTAAGAGACCGGTTTGATACCAGCAACTACCCTGAAAATCATCAATCTGGTATTGAGGTGGGTGTGAACAAAAAAGTTGGGGGTATGTTCAAGGATGAAGCGGGTGGTCAACAGATCATAGAATTCGTAGGTCTCCGGGCTAAACTATATTCATACATGATGGATGAGGGAAAGGAGGAAAAGAAGTGTAAGGGTGTAAAGAAGGCGGTTGTGAAAAAGAGCATAAGCTTCAAAGACTACAAGGATTGCCTATTCAATCAAAAACCGCAGAGGAGGACAATGAATATGATCAGGAGTCATCTGCATGAAGTGTACACAGAGACTGTGAATAAGGTTGCTCTATCATGTGAAGACGACAAAAGGCTGGTAAAAGAGGATGGGATACACACATATGCATATGGTCACTTTAGGACTCTAACTTCGGGTAAAAACTAAAGATTTATTTAGACACATATCTAACTAGACAAAGCTGGTATGAATTATAATTATGACTCAGAGGAAACTTATCGCAGCCTTGCCGAATCTTTTCAGTCTATGTTCAAGAAAGCTGATGAGGAAGACGAACAGGGTTGTAAGCATGAAAGTGTGTATAGGGATAACTCAGGGATTGTTCTTTGTAGTCTCTCTAAGACTGAACTAGAATCGATGGACTACTCTCAACGAGAATGGGGGTATAACTTTTCAGCTGTTAGGTGTGATATGTGAAGATCAAAACCAAAGGGAATTCGTACTGTATTCGAGAAACATGACTTGAATATATATGTCCTCTATGATGATGGATATCATAGAAGCCAAGTATCAAAAGATTCTAAAGTCTGAGGGTAATAAACCTCTTCGCTGTGGGAGGCGCGAATCTTTGGTGGCTTCATGCTTGTTTTATACATACCAAGAATTTGGTGAATATCGTACGTTAGATTACATTAAAAATTTGTTTGGACTCAAGCAAAGAGCCATGTCATATGGTTTAAAAATGTACTTGGAAACCTTCCCAGAGGCGAGAACCAACCACATTACACCAGAGAAACTTATTCCCTGGATAATGAGACTTACTGGGGTTGATGAATCTCATCACAGACGTATTTTGTCCATTGCTAAGTACTTTGACGCGACATCACAGATTCTTGAGCGTAGTATTCCCAATACAATTGCAGCGAGTATTGTATTCTTTTACTTATGTCTGAATCAGGAGTATAAAAATCAAATAGGTATGACAAAGAGTGTCTTTGCCAGTAAAGTTAAAATATCGAAGATTTCATTGATTAAGACAGTTCGTGAAATGGTGGACATCTCAATGTCACTTGAGAACTCTATCAGGTGGTAATTCAGTATCATCAGGAACAACTTGAAGTTCCTCGCGTACAAATCCTCGCTTTGATACTCCATCTAAATAATACACAACTGGCTGATCTGGTGAAATTACACTTCTGGCTATATCATAAACCTCAAGGCTCCATATGGGGTCAGTCGTTTATCACCACCTTCATCTTCACCGGGTGAAAACAAATACCTAACCTCAACTCCTGGGGGTAACCTCTTCTCATTCAAGCCCACAGCTCTCTTGTATTCCATAGGCTTAATATCAATCTCTTTCAGTTCCAACGCTTCATCGGGTTCTTTACCTGTTATACGTGTGGGTTCAGAATTCAAAGTCTTCATAATAGCGGGAAGCCTTTTCACCCAAACCCTGGACCTAACATCACTCACCATCTCCTGTGCATATTGATGACTAAATAATTTCTCACCAATCGTTCTATTAGCCCTCTCTACAAAAGCCTGTGCTCGATGATTACCAGCTTCACTTCGCTGTATGTCTACTTGATGCTTATTCATCAAGTGAGTGACATTACCCATGAATTCTTTACCGGGATCCACCATTAATGTCTTTGGCCACTTTAGCTTTCGAGCATAAATCCTCTCAAAAGCCTTGGCCACTTCACCACTATCTTTCGAGGTCAGTGCCTCAGCATCCTTGTACCTAGAAGCAATATCAATCACAACCAGCGCATAGCGGTATGTTTTTCTTCTCACTGTATCGTGAGGAAGAAACAACAAGTCCGCCTGATGAATTTGATTTGGCTTACCAACGACCCAATGTGGTCTGGGTATATATCTCGGTGGTGGAAGATATATTTGCCATAATGCTTGCTTCTCCAACCACTCTCTAGCAACACTTTCGGTTACTTTAGCTGCACTCGCCAACTTGGGTATGGCTGAGTATCCTTTCCAGTATCCATCAGTGGAGTAGTATAATCGACTTAAAACATCATCATTGGCCATTTATTACAAGATTCAGTGCATTTAAATGGCAAATATATCAGACATTCTTGATCCTAATCGTGTCCCCAGGATGCGTAAAGGTTTGAGGGCAGAGGCCTCATTAAATCGGATCACATTAAATCCTTCATCAGCCAATCCTGGTGAGACATTATACATTGAGATACCAAAACTGACTGATAACCTGGTGATTGTGCCTGGCAGCGTGTACATCACTTTCAATATGAGTGTAACAGGTCACAAGAACAACACACTTGTTAATAACTTGGGGAGGAACCTCGTTTCACGATACAAGGTTCTATTCGGGGGTGAAATCATAGAGGACCTTAATAGGTTTGATTTATTCAAGACTTATCACGATTTGTTTTTGCCAGAGACCGATCGTAATAACAGATTGAGACAGGGAATATCATCTGAGAATATGAGGAAAATTAGAACCAATGCAGGGAACAAAGTCTCAAATGAGGAAATTACTCTAGGTGCGCTCCATAACACCAGGTACGAAATACCATTGGACCATACAATACTGAAAGATCATGGAGTCTTCTATCCAAAAGCTTTACCACATCCACTCAAATTTGAAATAACTCTAGCTCCAGTTTCTGATGTCGTAGTTTATTCAAACGTTGAAACACCACCTGATTACAAATTAACAAATATGGAGCTGGAGTATCATTGCATATCAAGTGATCAATTAGCCAATCAAGCTATTGCCTCGTATCAGAATGGAAGGGTTTTCTCGTATGAGAAGATACTTCTTCACAAAACGTTTCCAATCTCTGAGGCT
This sequence comes from Ricordea florida, assembly GCA_949710005.1. Taxonomy (NCBI): domain Eukaryota; kingdom Metazoa; phylum Cnidaria; class Anthozoa; order Corallimorpharia; family Ricordeidae; genus Ricordea; species Ricordea florida. The sequence goes on from OX453273.1 coordinate 42,834,815, forward strand.
AGTGATGGTGTGATTAATGAGCATATTAATGTGCCTAGGAAATCCATGACTGGTATACTATGTATTTTCACAGCTCCTTATGCACCAGGTGCTAGGGACTCTGAGAGTTTTGAAAGCCCAAAGATCACATCGGTTAAGATCGACAGAGATGGAGTACCAAACCGACTTTATTCGAAAGGCATGATACCAACTGATTTATGGCAGTCCATAATTAAACGAGTTGGTGTCAATGATTCCATCAAGGAGGCTGATTTCTATACGAATAAGTTTGCTTTGTGGATTGACCTGAGGAGTTACCCTGATAATAATGTTCATGGGAATGGGTTGGAGCTAACTAGTACTCGTGATGGTATAAGACTCGAGATTAATAGGGTGAAGACAGGAGTCAGGGTTCTTACCTGCTACATGTTCGTGGTTGCTGACGCTGCTATGTCTATTATGAATTCAAATTTAAAAGAGATAGTGTGTTAGATAGAATTGAAGGATGAATGAGTTAGTGGATAAAATCTCATTCAACTGTATCATTACGGGACCTACAAATTGTGGAAAGACTCAATACATAGTAGACCAGCTTCGAGGACACTTTAGAGGTGCATTCGATTATATTGTCTTGATTTGCCCAACTTATACCCATAACAAGACTTACAAAGACTTTGCAAAAGGGGACAAGAGATTTTGGGTACTCTCACCAGACTCGAGCGATCAGGACGAGATTGACAATCTGCTAACCCTTTGCTCATCATTTTTCTCGGGTGAGAACACACTCATAATACTGGACGATTGCGCTGTGTCGAAAGACTTGAAGAAACGGTCAAACAAATTCATCAACCTAGCGTTTTCTGGGAGGCATATTGGGATATCCGTGTGGGTTCTCACCCAACAACTCACATCGATCGCGAAACCGTTCCGAGAGAATGTCGCATGTGTGGTATCATTTTATAACCCGTCTGAAACCGCGATGAAAATGTTATTTGAGGAATATGGTGGTGCTTTGGATGTTGATAAGCGCAAACGGTACAAGAAGCTACTCAAAAAGGAAAAGTACGCCAGACTTTGCTTTTCCCTGCGCCACCCGTTTGAAAAATACTTAGAGATACCAGCGGCTGGTGCATAAACATGGCTACCCCTGAAGATATATTGAATGGTGAAGCATCAGTTGGTAGTACAACACCAACCAATGATTTGGAGTCAAAGAGGGAATCACTTTCAATCTTAGCGTGCTTGGGTTCAACGAAAGAATACTTTGGTGTAGATATGGACTTCTCTGATACAATCAAACTATCGGATAAGGATGTGGAGAAGTATTACAAGAGGTACCAAGTCGTGTCTGGCAAGAAGATCGCCGATGGCTTGGTGGACTCTTCCTTTCAATTGATAGCTCAGGTTGTGAGCAAGTTCGTACATATAGATGATCAAGACACTCTTGTGAGTGACTGGAAGAACGATCAATTGATACTGAAGGAGATCTCAGAGATATCTGGATTACTTGTACTGAAAGGTGGAAGACTCACAGCATTACTATCAGCAATTATTCACATTGCAAAGCACTTCAAATTAAGAGAACTTGAGCATGGATCCAACAGTGCCTCAACACAACTTGAGCAAACGCTCAGCAATACTCCAACACAACTTGAGCAAATGCCTAGCAATACTCAAACACAACTTGAGAACTAAAATGGAGACTGGGAAAAAAGTGTCTTAAAGATTGGTTGTACCATTAGCATAAGCACAACAACAAGATGCAATACAACGAAATTAATTTTGACGTATTCACCGTATATGGTGATAATGACTCTGATTTTGAGAAGCTATTCGAGAGAGTAAGGCTAGAGACTGTTAATGCCTTTGAGGGGATCAACCCTAATTTCACAAGAGTTCAAGTTAATTTTAAGCTAGGCCCATATCAATCCATAGTAGACCATTATAATGATGATTATGGTGAGACTGACTCTGCAGATACCCTAATCGCACGTACTGTGAGAGTTTTGAGATCGAGATTTAGATATAGTTTCAGGGATGCGCTTCAATCTCGTTTTAATTATATTCATAAGGATATCTATGATAGACGTTTTGATAAATGTATTAACCCCGAGGAGTTATACAGAGCAGAGTACAATGGGGATTGGGATGGAGAGGAGGGTTTGGAAAATACTGGTCTGTATGGCCTTATGGTCAAGGAGTTTGCAAAAGATATGGAGTCTGAAGTTTCATACATTACAATCAAAATGTTGAATACAGACAAGCACTACCATAAATCAGACTTCTACAAACGTCTGTATAATGAACTAATGCCTATAGCATGGCACCCCGATCGTGCGTGGGATTGGTGCTTCGATAACGAGCAAAAGGGAGAAGCCGAGCAACTATGGACTTAATGACCCAACTTCCATATGAAACACTATTGTGAAACCTCTTAATAGAAGACCTATTAAGAGGCTTAAAGTGAGCTATTTACTATATCATAACCAAAAGGTACTTGTTGAACATGACTGAACCAATCTTCATTTCACTTGACTCTGATTTTGACTGGGGCACCATCGTTGTGTCCGAACCTAAGAAGAACTCTTTCACCAAAGGCAAAGGTAACTTGCCAATTGAATGGGTTACTTCAGATGTTTATGTAGAAGGTCCAAACGGTGTGAAACGCCCATATTCATTGAACTAGGCATATCATTGAACTCAGGCATATCTGGCATATGGCCATTTGGAACCAAGAAAGAGGATCGCAGTATTGAAACATTGGAGGGGTTCCAGATTTCCTACCCAATGACATCTATTGAGACTATGGATAGCCCCACAACCGAAGAGATGCAGACTCGCGAAGCATTAGATAACGTGTTGGAGATCACATTGGATTCACTCAAAACGTTTTGTAAAAAATCCAGGTCTGAGCGTCTAGTACCAGCCCCCACTTACAATGCATATACAACTGCTAAAAGTGAAAATGATTGGTCTTATGCTGTTAAACCCATATACGATTACCCATACATAACAAACCAAGTAACAGGTGAGAAGACAAAGGATGAGCGCGGGCTCATTTCCCAAAACAGCGGCTGGTAATCGAGCCTAGGGGTAAGGGTAAGCGCATAAAATCCAAAACTGCTGTGTATGGCCCAGGTGATAAAATGGTTCATCCACTTGAATACATGTGGCAGCCTGATAATTATGTAACCGGTTTTGGTCATCCTGTTGTAATTTGGGATGGTATATTCTGGGGATCACACGGGCAGTCCAGTTATGGCGCTTCAGTTCGTCTTCGTGTTTCTGAGATGAACTTCACTCCAAATGATAACAACAAAATGACTCGTTTTCGCATGTTAGGCCCTAATAAGGCACAACAATCAGAATCAGATGATGATGAAATTGTGGTAGAGTATACTGAATAATAATTAAGACTTACTCCTCCTCCTAATAGTAATCCTATTAGGAGATTTAAAGGTTAGTTATAACAGGGATATACATGGCTGAGCAAGCTGTTGAGCAAATCACAAAGGAACCCGATGTAAAGAGTAAAGTGAAGGATCCTAAGAAAGTGGAGGCTGGGAAGAAACTGGCTTCCTACCACAAGAAGGCCAAGGAGGCATTGAAAGAAAAAGAGCAGCGGGATGCATTAGTAAATAATCAGAAAGAGGATAAGGAGGGATCTTCCTTGGATGTTAATGCCTGGATACCCAGTTTATCCTTCCAGACTGTGTTAACACTCGGGTCCATAATAGCATTTACTGCTTATTCCTTATTTACGAGATATAAAGACAAAATAGCCGACTTACGTGTACCTGCTACAACCTTCAAACCACCTCCTGTCAAGAACATCAATGAGGTCAAAACCAATCAAAGAAAATAGTTTAAATGATGAGTTGATGTGATACATAAAATGTCATACAATAAGCTTGTAAAGATTGTTACTGATTCTGCAATTCTCTTACTGATCGCCGTTGGTGTTGGTTTTGGGGCTAAAAAGCTTCTGAGAGAATCATTCACTGGCGATCCATTGTCCAGTGTCACGAATTATGGCAAGTGGGTATCTGTTATGTCCGCGAGTATGTACATCAAGAATTACTTAGAGGATGAAAAGATTCTTCCTACAAATGGCTGATTTGAGTATTGCTGAAAGAAAATTTAAGATAGCTTTACTTGATTATATCAAAGGTTGTTTTATACTTGAGAAATTTCACAATGGTGAAGAAGGTGCTGATAAGTTGAAAATAGATCGTATTAGTTTACCTAAAATGGCTGAAATTGTAAAATGGTATTATGAACAAAATCCAAACGAATATGCTCCCTTTGAACCAAACTTAAACTATTTCATAATTCAAGAAGAAGAAGAACAAAGAAAACAAGAACAAAGAAAACGGGAAGAAGAAGAAAATAAAGGTGAATTAAGCATAACCAGAGTACTAATAACAACCACTGCATTAATTATCATCTCATCATACTTGTTCTCAAAACTTATTTAGAGTACAAGAAGGTACTACCAAAGAGCCCTTAGTAATGAATACAGTGAAATTTGATCAAATAAAATTCAAAGTGGCGTTGGATAGTCATATGAGAGATGAGCCCATTTTGAGGGACTTCATAACTAAAGATAGCAATGGATCCGTAATATCCTTTGATGAGAAAGGATTCAGTACGGCTGTACTCGATCATTTGAAGAATACTCCCAAGTTGGAGCACTTCACGATTTAATGAAATGTATTAAGAAATCCTACAATAGATTCATAAATGGCGAGTATAGCGATCATGCTTGGAGGGGCAGTCCTCAATGCAACTGCCTTCATTGGTGGTAATTATATAGCAAAGGCCCTAAGTGGGTCCTCATCCGCTGATCTACAACTCGAAAGGGAAAGGCATGACAAAGCAATGGAGAAATACCAGAAAGACTATGCTGAGTACCAGGAAAAGAGGTTGGCTTACATTGACTTTATGAATAGTAGGAAGAGTGACGCTAACCAGGCCTCTGAGAACATATCAAAGACGGATGAAGCGCTGAAATTGTACAGTCAAATGGGTAATCCTCCCAAGTTCTCTGACTATTACAGACCGAATGGAGACCAAATAATGGGTGAGATGGCTTATGTCTCCACTGGGATATATAGCTAGCAGGTGGGTGTGATAAATTAACTTAGAAGTTGCCATATTTAACATCAAATATGGCAACTGCTTATCCTGATGATGAAAACGATCCTTTCGGGTTGGGGGAAGAAAACAAACAAGAAGATCCTGATGATTTTGAAAATACCCCACTGCTTGGTTGGCAGCCCACACCAGATAAAGTCATAGAAACATCCACAACTAAGGGTGCTAGACCTAAAACCAAATCAGGGTATGTTCAATTACCACGTGAAGATATAGAAATGGAGGCTATGGAAGAAAACAAAGATGCGATCTGGGCTAAGATCCAAAGTAAATTCCCAAATGCCGAACCCAAGTTTCTTTTCAAATATGATGAATGGGGTAGAATCGTTGTTAAAATTACTGGTAGAGATCCAGGCAAAAATGTATGGCATCAATTATTCGATGCGTATGGTGATGTGAATAAAGGATTACCCAAAACAATTACAAAATTGTTAGGCCCAAGCTCAGAAGAAATTGTGGAAGCCAACGATGGTGAGATAACTAAGAAAAAAGGGTTCGTTGGTGGATTGAAGGAGACTCTAACATCCCTTCGAGATAAGCCATCGAAAACCACAGAAGAAGTAAGTCAAATAGAAAACCTCGAGAGACAAATTGGTGAACAGGAGCAAGAGATATCCAACCTAGAGGAGGAGAATGAGCAAATCCAGGAGCGAATGTCATTACGAGACCGGGTGAAAGCGATCTTCAAGAAATATGGGTTCACAGTATTTGCCATTGTGAGTGCCGTTAGTGTGGTCATTGGCGTTATCGTGTCTAATCTTTCCAAAGGCCTATCCAAATTGGGTAAAGGTGTAGGGGATGGACTGAAAACCATTGGTAAGAAACTCGGTGAGATATTACCTGGTATGGTGGGAGCGATCGTTAGTTTCCTGTTCAAGACCGCTGGAGAGGTCATTTCATTCCTAGGGAAGAACGCTTGGCTATTGATAGTCGCTGTTGTAGTGTACTTCGTAGAGCAATTAAAGAAGAGGCGCCGTTGAATGTAAATGTTGAGCGTTACCATGTACGAGTCTGAAACCAGGGTGTACTTGGATCCTCCACTGGACAAGGTTCGAGACATACAACTCCTGGATTGCAAGATACCTAAACGATTGGTGAATTTCAAAGACCGCCAGGGTTTACTCAATGAGGAAAATCAACCCCTCATAATAATCAATCCCGGTACATATTCAATTCGCAGCATCCATGCGATCTTTCTCAATGATACAGATAATGCCAAGATCTCGATCACTGAGACTGATACTGTTGATTATCTCTATTCAAATAAGAGCTTCAACATTAAACTCACGAGAGGGCTGCAAATTGGGCTTGGTTTGCCTGAAATCATAAAACCTGGTAAACTATACCCCATAAATGTCCAGATAAAAGAGCCCCTGAGACTTATGTGCAGTCTAGTAGATAACAGGTCATCCTATATGAATAATGCTCGATTTACAGGCCCTGTGAAGATCTCACCCTCATACCTCCGTGCCAACATACCATCACAGGATTATCCAGTCATCCCGGTTCAGAAATTTAAAACTCCCATAAATCACTTCGATCTGAGCATCCTCGACAGTGAATGGAACAAATTGGATCTGAAGGGCTCTCCCATCACCTTCAGTTTGAGATTCAGATAACATTTTAAAAGTACGTGAGAGCCGTAACTAAACATGGGTGAGTACAAAGGAATCTATCCCAACTTGCCTCCAACGGCGCCTCCTCCTGATGGCCCTACTTTCAGACTACAACAATGTTGTGATGCTATTAACAAACTAAAAACTGAATTGAAGCATTACGAGAATATACTAAAAAAGTACAACCGGTCCAAAGGCGCGCTCATAAACGCAAGCTCGACCTGTGGTATCCTTTCTTGCATTTTGGCGGCTGGTGGATTGGGTACATCTCTGAGTGGTGTGGGAATTGTGGTAGCTATACCCTTGGGAGTTACTAGTGGAATACTTGTTTGCGCATCCATAGCGTGTGAACAAATCTCCAAGAGTCTGGCAAAGAAAGCGGCCAAGCACCAAAGTACAGTTACGCTGGCCAAAGCCAAAATAAACACAATCGAGGACCTGGTCTCAAAGGCGCTTCGTGATAATAAGATCTCTGATGAGGAGTTCTCCATTATAATCGAGGAGCTCAAGAAGTTTGAAAAGCTAAAGGCTGAGATAAGACTCAGAGCTCAAAAAAGCTCTGTGAAGGGGGACGATCCTGCGGTCTTGAGACAGAGGGTACGAGAAGAGCTCCTCAAAGAACTCAAAGGAGGAGCATAACCATAACGTATGATAAGACTTACTATTGAAATAAAGAATTCATAACCATATATATAAGATGGATTTCTTGGAAAAGTTCTTTGATAGGTATCCAAATGATAATCTTGACAAATTCAAAATTGTAGAGCATAATGGAGCACCCATTATTAAGTGGGAATATACTTATGAAGTTCAGAGCTATTTAACAGCACCTATTGAACCTAATGGTCAAATAGATACTAGCGAACTTCCATTGAGTTACCAAATTAGAATTTGCGCTGATCTAGGTTTGGATAGTTAATTACATAACAATTAATAGTTTAAACATTCAACCCCTTCTACTCAAACACTGAATAGAAGATGGGCTTACTCAATGACTTTAGGCATAGGTATCCAAAGGCTGACTTGAGTCGATTTACATTTATAAATGATAGTTATGGTGGCTATATGAGATGGAACCATAATGGGACAACGGTCATGTCTTATGATGACCCCACTGGTAAGACATGGACTGAAGGCCTCCCACCCAATTTGAAAATACTACTATGGTTAGATTTAGGATTGAATGATAATGCATTGAGTTCATTCCCACAGAGTTTGACTATGACCGATCAGTTGTACCCAATACCAGCCATTGACTTTGATGACTTCACCAGTGATACCACAACAATGCTGACCTCACTGGATATATACGTCTCCAATACCAAAAAGTTCACCGCTAAGATGCGTAACGTATTTACATCCCAAGTTGTGACTTTCAAGTTTGGAAAGCAAGGCCGAAAGTGGTTGAACGCACCTGATATGAATTATTGGCCTCAACAGCTTAATTTTGCAGTATGGTGTGCAACCTCTGGATGTGGTATTAGCCCTTCGAAAGTTTGAACTACCCCAAAGTGGTGGCTGGATTCATAAAGTTTCACATCTACTTCACCATAAGGCGAATATTGTATGAATTGAGTGTGCCTCTGCCCGATGAACAACCATTTGCCATAGCTAACAATCCTTACAGTAAGGTGGCTTACCAAAGATTGTGCGCTGAATTCGGGATAGCCAATAATTCTGATTTCAGATGGAAAGGTGGGAGAAACCATGGTCTAGGTGATATCTTCCTGGATTATGGAGCTGGTTATCATGGACGAGGTGGAGGATTTCAGAATGTTCATATTATTAGAAATTATGATGAAGATGCAAACCAATGGCCTGGCGCGGGTGGTAAATTCTCGGATGATGGAGGTAAAAAGAATAAGGGAGATCTCATCTCATTCATTCGTAATGATGACTTTGCTGGGTACAAGTATGCTTGGTTCATACCCACGAGCAGTCATGGACTCACCAAGGCTGGACTGGGTAGACTGAATCGATCTGCTGAGGCTTTCGTTTACTGTGTGTTGGGATCGCAAGTTAATACCCGAAACTCAATTGTGGGCACGGGTGGTGGGGCAATTGAAATGCAACAAGAGTTCTTGGCTCTATTTGAAAGCAGTGTGATCGAAAACGATATCTTAAGCTCAGTACAAAGGTACCAACTCGCAACTCAGGAAGCGAAGTTAAGATTGGATCTGGCAATTGCGCCTGGAGTTTGGCTAATGCCCAGTAATATGATCATAAACACAGAGAGCGTGGTTGGGTATAATAACAATCTAATGAAGGCAACGGGTGATATGAAGTTTGGAGTTAACTCAAATGTAAACCTAGAGACCAAGACTGTAGGTATAAGCCATAACTTAGGCTCTTCAAAAGTTAAGTTACCACATGCAGCTGCCAAAACTGAAGCTGTACAGGTGAAAACACCAATGATGGATGTTAAACCTGAAATCAAAGAGCCTGACCCAGATAACAACACACAACATGAAAATAATCTAATAGCATTGACAATCGCAGTTGGTGGATTGGCTTGGGCTTTGTTCCGATGATGGACTCGATATAATTTTTGTAACGTGGTTCGCGTTACAAAAATGTACACTACATTATTCCCACTTAATAAAACCACGACAATCTTTACAACAATCTTTACGTTTATAATGAACGCATATGCCCTTTCCCCCACACTCTTTGCATCTATACCTATTTTTACCATGAGAACATACTTGGGACCCACCACAATCTTTGCAATAGTACTTTACTTTACCATGAGTACATATACCCTTACCACCACACTCTTTACAAAATGCTCTCTGTCTTAGATGAGGGCATATTTGTGATCCCATACAATCCTTACACTGAACCTGACGTCTACCATGAGTACATATACCCTTACCACCACACTCTTTGCAAGATGCTTTCTGTCTTAGATGAGGGCATATTTGTGATCCCATACAATCCTTACAATAAACCTTACTCCTACCATGTTGACATTTTCCCCCACTAGGTACCTCTTCAGGCATTCCCAGCGCCTCTAGTAACTCATTTCTACGCATCCTATAATATTTTGGTATCTTGCGTTCCTTGGCAATGGCGCGGAGCTCTTTGACATTTTGTTTTGGCATGATGGGTGCTTGAATATATATTAATATTTCTTTAAGGTGGTAGGATCGATTTTTGGATCCTGCACGCGTACAGTCTTTTTCCACTTTTCGCTCTTTAAGTCTGTCCCAGAACCCGCCTTTTACAACTACTTTATTTGATGATGTAAATGTTAGTGCAAATTATTGAAAATCAACTCAAACAACACCCTTGAAGTACAGATATCCTCATTTTCTCATGTTACGTTTTTTCGCTCATGTTCTTCTGTTACATTTTGTTCTTGTTCTGGATGAGTCAAGATGATTCTGGACAAATGCTCTGAAGTTATAATAATTATACCACAGTTTCTGCTTCATGAGTAAGAACATTGGGATGTCAGTCCAATTTGATTATTATTTGATGATGTAAATTTTAGTGCAAATTATTGAAAATCCCCTTAAACAGCACCGTTGAAGAACAGACATCTTCATTTTCTCGTGTTACGTTTTGCTCACTACAAGCTTTGTGCTAAAATATATTTGTTTCGTTCGTCGTAAAGCCTGGTTGGACTATACATAATCAATCAACGCATACAATAAGCTTTGTATCATTAACGTTCGTAAACACATACAAGTTTTCTGTCCACACGCAAACAATGATAGTTTACAGATTGTTTATGTCTATTTGCACTTAAACAACGTAAGAGTTCGAAAATGCGGAAATCAGGTCCCCCTGAGTACCAGACTGGCAATAAAATCTTGACTACGCATGCGAGGTGCAAGGCTATGACATCACCGTTTACAAACTTATGCGTTTACGACTGTCCACACAAGAACATATATTAAACGTATATTGTTATGTGTTCACAAACTTTTACACGTTTACACTCTGCACCATTTGGCGCTAAAATGTGCACGGATATATGTCCCGGACGCATCTGCTCCAAGAGGCGAACGGTTTTCCAAGAGCGAAGCTCCAAAAAAACAGAGCTTCGACTGACGAGAAGATAATGTCCAAGGACAAATATTCATGCCTATTTTTTAAAGCCAAATAGTGCTTGTTGTGTTTATTATCCTTCAAATATTTTCCACATTCGTAATTGCTCCTATTTTGTAAATTTGGGTAGTTGCGTACAAATGGCTTTTCCTTAAATGCAAACAATCAAGAATAAGATAATTTTACTGTGTAATTTTTTGCGTCTTTACAACAAAACCTTTTTGTATATGAAAAAAAAAATTAAAACTGATAGAAACAGAGCAAATATTCTGCAACAAGTTCAACATTTAAAGCCGTGAATATAATGAACAGCGTACCGTCGAAGACATTTAATGCGGAAGACGTAATGGAGTTTTTCGTGCTCTCCAGGACGGCTCTATCAAGATTCCCCAATATTATTTGAGGAGGATGTCACGTGAGACGTCTTGATCAATCGTACGATTAAACAATTATTCGCCCAAGGAAAAGTCAATATTTGTCTCGGGAAACATCAAGATTCTCACGAAAATAAAACGATTATAGTATAATATTTTCCTCATCACTCACTTTGTGAAAACAGGAGCCACATGCAGTCTTTGACAATGTCTTTGACTGTCTATTTTTTCTATGTGCTGTCTGGCGCGGCATTTGAACAAACTCGATTCCATCTTCAAATTGACAGAAACAAGCACGTGTAACCGAAGGAGTAGGGGGAAAGTGCGGGTTCTGGCGCAAGGGCGTGGCCAAAAAACCCTGCACGCGTGCAGGATCGATTTTGAAACTAAATCGTCTTAAAGTAATGACCTTGCACATCCAAACACTCATCATGCCCAATCAACGTCAAACCGTCAAAGAGCTCCGCGCCATTGCCAAGGATCGCAAGATAGCCAAATATTACAAGATGCGCCGGGGAGAGCTACTGGAGGCGCTGGGGATGGGAGAGGTACCTAGTGGTGGTGGGGGTGGTGGTGGAACAACGCATATTCTCGATGAGCCTGTCCCAGAAATAAATGTCCCGATTCTTAGACCCACAAGATATGTACCTCCCAGTCGGAATAGAACACTTCGTTCGGCGTATAACAAAGATGTACAAAAGAAAATAAACAAGTTTGCGAATTGGATTTTGAATTATGTGCCAAAGAGAATCAAAAAGCCTGTGAGCAAGAAACTCAGGAAGTTGAAGGAGGAAATAAGGAGCATCTGGGCTGCAAAGGAGCCGTTCAGTGTAAAAGAAAAGGAAACTGCAATGAAAGGGTTCTTCAAGACCTATCGGATCGATGGTAAGAGGGGGTACGGTCCTGGAGAGTTCATCAACAAAGTAAAACCAAAGGTTTTGGAGTTGCTTTATACCAGAAGGAAACCCATCAAGGTGAAGTTTATACTAACATGTAGATTCGTAAAAGAAGATCTTGTTACGGGTAATGTTGAATACACCGAGGGTTACTTTCATACCACACTTGAGATAGTAACGGAATCAACTGACACAAACAACTTATTCGATGCAATGACGGGATTACAACTTGAAAATGTCGCCAAGTTTGAAGGTGAACAGTCTGGGTGGCAATTTGATCGAGTTGAGTACTTTGATATACACATTAATCCGTTTGAGCCTATCTCTGGGACTTCTTACATACCTCTACCAAAGGCTCTGGCTGACAAGAAGGCCGTAATCAATGTCAAGAATGAGAATGACCATGAGTGTTTCAAGTGGGCGGTGACATCTGCTGTATTTCCCAAAGAGAAAGATGCTCAAAGACTGAATGCTGAGATGAGAAAGAACTCTGAGAGGTTTGACTGGACGGGAATGGAGTTCCCTGTTACACTAAGGGACATTACCAAGTTTGAAAAGCAAAATCCTTACGCCATTAACGTATATGGATACGAGTCTGAGGTGAACGTTTTGAGAATCAGTAAGCGGCGAGAGGTGAGAGTGATAAACTTACTTTTGTTACACAAAGATGAAACGAATCACTACTGTTGGATTAAGAACTTGAGTAGGCTTTTGTCATCACAAGTCAACAAACATAAATCTGTAGTACACTTCTGTCATAGATGTCTTAACCCATTCAATACACAATCCTCACTAGACAAGCATCTAGAGTTTTGCAGCAATCATCAAGCGGTCAAGACGACAGTCCCCATGAACGAAGATGGGAGCCCGCAGTTCTTCCGTTTCAAGAATCACAACAGGAAGATGGAGGTACCGTTTGTTGTGTATGCAGATTTTGAGTGCTACACTGAAAAGATGTATACTTGTTACCAAGATGAGGGTAGGAGCTTCACCAATAGATATCAAAAGCATAAACCATCAGGCTTCTGTTACCTGATCAAGTGCTTTGATAACGCTATATTCGAACCCAAACTTGTGAGGCACACAGCTGAGTCATCAGACGAAGATGTACCCAAGATGTTTATGGAGAGCTTGGAGTCGGATGTCAAACAAGTCTATGATAGGTTCAAGCTACCCAAAAATCCTCATGTCAGTCAGGATGAGAGAATAGCCTATGAAAATGCCACACATTGTCACATCTGCGGATCGACGCTTGGCCATGACAAGGTGTTGGACCATTGTCATCTTAGTGGAAAGTACAGAGGCGCCGCGCACCAAGACTGCAACTTGAATTACAAGGTGCCTAATTTCATACCAGTTATATTCCATAACCTATCCGGATACGATGGCCATTTATTTGTGAGGAACATAGGGGAATCGAAAGGTAAGCTGAATTGCATACCAGTCAACGATGAAAAATACATTTCGTTCACGAAGGAGATTGTTGTCGACTCTTACCAGAACAAGGAAGGGAAAATGGTTGAGATTAAACGGGGAATCAGGTTCATTGACAGCTTTCGGTTTATGGCAGCGGGCCTCAGAAGGTTGTCAGACAACCTACCACAATCTTCTCTGGTGAATGTAAAGAGTTGGTTTGAAAGGGTGATGTCACAAAAGGAGAAACTCAAGCATGAAGAGAGAATCATTCGCAGCATCGTAGTAAATGCTGATTCAGATGTTGTAACAATGCGTATGGTCATGGAAGAGTTTTATCACCGATTGGATCGTGAGGCTGTAATGAGTAGGAAGGAAATCAGAGCGGACGGAATCCTTCAAAAAGAAATACACGATTACCTTGAGGAAGAAGATGGCACAGACCTGCAGTTACTGACTAGGAAGGGGGTATTTCCGTACGATTGGTTTGATGGGTTTGATAAGCTCAATGAAACCCATCTACCAACAAAGGATGAGTTCTACTCGAAGCTCTACGATGCCGAAATATCGGATGAGGATTACCAGCATGCTCAGAACGTGTGGAAAGTCTTTGGGATTGAGAACTTCAGGGAATACCACGACCTTTACCTTGAACTGGATGTCTTGTTGTTAGCTGATGTCTTTGAGAACTTCAGGGAAGTTTGTAGGAAGAACTATGACTTAGATCCAGCTTGGTACTACACTGCACCTGGATTGGCGTGGGACGCGGCCCTGAAAATGACCAATGTGAGATTGGAACTTTTGAATGACCCTGACATGCTTCTCATGTTTGAGGAGGGCATCCGAGGGGGCATCTCCATGATCTCAACTAGATATGGCAAAGCCAACAATCCATACATGAAAGATTATGACCCATCATTACCCACAAAGTACATCACATACATGGATGCAAACGGTTTGTACGGGTGTGCAATGAGTAAACCTTTACCAACACATGACTTTCGATGGTTGACTGAAGAAGAGCTTGTATTGAAGTGGAAAGATCTACCATGCATACTAGAGGTTAATCTAATGTACCCAAAGCATCTTCACAAACTGCACAATGACTATCCATTAGCACCAGAGAGAGTTACGGTAAATAGTGTGGATAAGCTAATTCCAAACCTAAGGGACAAACGAAAATACATCATTCACCACGAGACACTTAAACAGTATTTGAGTCTCGGGTTGAAACTCTACAAGATACACAGAGGCATCACATTCAAAGAGTCCGCGTGGCTGAAGCCCTATATTGACCTGAACACCGAACTAAGGACCAAAGCAACAAACGACTTCGAGAAGGACTTTTTCAAGTTGATGAACAACTCAGTCTTTGGGAAAACGATGGAGAACGTGAGGAACAGGGTGGACGTTCGTTTGGTCACTGAAGAGTCAAAAGCCAAGAAGTTGGTATCGAAGCCGAATTACCACCTCAGCACGATCTTTTGCGAGAATCTGGTTGCAGTACAAATGAAAAAGACAACGTTGGTGCTGGACAAACCCATTTACCTAGGCTTTTCAGTCCTGGAAATAAGCAAGACCATAATGTACGACTTTCACTACAACTACATCAAGCCCAAGTACGGTGACAAGGCCAAGTTGTTATTTACAGACACAGATTCACTGGCCTACGAGGTGGAGACGGATGACTTCTACAAGGACATTAGCCCAGATGTGAGGGACAGGTTCGACACCAGCAACTACCCTGAAGACCATCCATCCGGCATTGAGGTGGGCGTGAACAAGAAAGTCGGGGGCATGTTCAAGGATGAAGCGGGTGGCCAACAGATCATAGAATTCGTGGGTCTCCGGGCCAAGCTATATTCATATATGATGGATGAGGGAAAGGAGGAAAAGAAGTGCAAGGGTGTGAAGAAGGCTGTGGTGAAAAAGAGCATAAGCTTCAAAGACTACAAGGATTGCCTCTTCAATCAAAAATCACAGAGGAGGACGATGAATATCATCAGGAGTCACCTGCACGACGTGTACACAGAGACTGTGAACAAGGTGGCACTATCATGCGAAGATGACAAAAGGCTGGTAAGGGAGGATGGGATACACACATACGCATATGGTCACTTTAGGACTCTGATTTCGGTAAAAAACTAAAAGATTTAACTATACATATTACCCAACCAGACAAAGTCGGTATGGATTACGATTTGGATGAAACTTACCAAAGCCTTGTCGATCATTTTCAGTCTATGTTCAAGAAAGCTGATGAAGAGGACGAACAGGTTTGTAAGCATGAAAGTGTGTATGGGGATGAGACAGGGATTGTTCTTTGTAGCCTCTGTAAGACTGAACTAGAACGGATGGACTATTCCAAACTACAATGGACGTACAACCCATCAGACATTTCGTATGATCTTCGTAGATCAAAACCAAAGGGAGTTCGTACTGTATTCGAGAGACATAACTTGAATGTGTCTTCTATGATGATCGATATCGTAGAAGCCAAGTATCAAGAGATCGTAAAGTCCAAGTGTAAAAATCGCGGCCAGATTCGTACGTCTTTGGTGGCTGCATGCTTGTTTTACACTTACCAAGAATTTGGTGAGTATCGTACGTTAGATTACATTATGAATTTGTTTGGCATCAAGAAAAGATCCATGACACGTGGTTTAGAAATGTACTTGGAAGCATTCCCAGAGGCGAGAACCAACAACATTACACCAGAGAAACTTATTCCCTGGGTAATGAAAGTTACTGGGGTTGATGAATCTCATCAAAGACGTATTTTGTCCATTGCCAAGTACTTTCGAGGAACATCACAGATTCTTGAGCGCTGTACTAGCGGTGTAGTTGCAGCGGGTATTGTCTTCTTTTACTTGTGTATGAACCAGGAGTATAAAAATCAAATAGGCATGACGAAGAAGATCTTTGCCGGCAAACTTGAAATTTCGGACATTGCATTGATCAAGATAGTTCGCGAAATGGCTGACATCTCAACAACGTCACTTAAGTACCCTAGAGGGTGGTAATTCAGTATCATCGGGGACAACTTGGAGTTCCTCGCGCACAAACCCTCGCTTCGGTACTCCATCCAAATAGTACACCACTGGCTGATCTGGTGAAATTACCGTTCTCGCTATGTCGTAAACCTCAAGGCTCCACACAGGATCAGTGGCTCTTCGTTTCTCACCACCTTCATCTTCACCGGGCGAATACAAATACCTAACTTCGACTCCCGGGGGCAACCTCTTCTCATTCAAACCCACAGCTCTCTTGTATTCCATAGGTTTGGCATCAACCTCTTTCAATTCCAAAGCTTCATCAGGCTCTTTACCTGTGATGCGTGTGGGTTCAGAATTCAAAGTCTTCATGATGGCGGGCAGCCTTTTCACCCAAACCCTGGACCTAACATCACTCACCATCTCCTGCGCGTATTGATGGCTAAACAATTTCTCACCAAGCGTTCTGTTAGCCCTCTCTACAAAAGCCTGCGCTCGATGATTACCAGCTTTACTTCGCTGTACGTCTACTTGATGCTTATCCATCAAGTGAGTGACACTACCCATGAATTCTCTACCGGGATCCACCATTAATGTCTTTGGCCACTTTAGCCTCCGAGCATAAATCCTCTCAAACGCCCTGGCCACTTCACCACTATCTTTGGAGGTCAGAGCCTCAGCATCCTTGTACCTAGACGCGACATCAACCACAACCAGCGCATAGCGGTATGTTTTTCTTCTCACTGTATCGTGAGGAAGAAACAGCAAGTCCGCTTGATGAACTTGATTTGGTTTGCCAACGACCCAATGTGGTCTGGGTATGTACCTTGGTGGAGGAACATAAATCTGCCACAATGCTTGCTTCTCCAACCAATCTCTAGCAACACTTTCGGTCACTTTAGCCGCACTCGCCAACTTTGCTATGGCCGAGTACCCTTTCCAGTATCTATCGGTAGAGTAGTATAATCGACTTAAACCATCGTCACTAGACATTTACAACAAGATTCAGTGCACTTAAATGGCTGGAATATCATACATTCTTGACACTGATCGTGTTCACAGGATGCGTAAAGGTTTGAGGGCCGAGACCTCATTGAATCGGATCACGCTAAACCCCTCATCAGCCAATCCTGGCGAGACATTGTACATTGAAATACCAAAACTGGCTGACAACCTGGTGATTGTGCCTGGCAGCGTGTACATCACCTTCGATATGAATGTGACAGGACACAAGAACAACACACTTGTCAACAACTTGGGAAGGAACCTCGTTTCACGATACAAGGTTCTATTCGGGGGTGAAATCATAGAGGACATTGACAGGTTTGATTTGTTCAAGACTTACCACGATTTGTTTTTGTCAGAGACCGATCGCAATAACAGATTGAGACAGGGCATTTCATCCGAGAATGTAAGGAAAATCAGAACCAATGCAGGTGACAAAGTTACATCATGATGTATAAAATGGGGGACGCTAGCACACTTGATTATTTCAATTTTATTTCGATTTTATTTCGTTTTTATTTAAATTATAATAAGGATTTTATAAACTGAACGATACAGGGCTCTTGCCAAAATTTCATAAATACTTCATCAAGCCCTCACCAAGCCCCAACCAAGAACCTCGTCAAGCCCTCACAAAGCCTTTACCAAGACTACGCGGGTTATGGTGCAATCAAACCCTTTATCAAACCATGGTTAATATGTTACAAAATCGATGTGAATATGATACGCGGGACTGGCACATTTAATAATTTTTTTAAAAATAAAAATGATTTAAAAGAAATAGAATAATAATTTAATAAGAAGAAGAATTAATATACAAAATGGAACAAGAATTAAGAAGATTAAATGTTGTGCAACTGAAACAATTGGCTAGATGGTATAATATTCCTGGTCGTTCGCGTTTTAATAAAAGAGAATTTGTTCAAGAGTTGAGTAATATTCCTGAAGTAATTAATAATATTCAACAAATTATTACTAATATTGCTGGAATTGTTAATGAGTTACGTAATACACCATATAGACCAATAGATCAACCAAATTTACCTCTTCCAATTCCGCATATTAAGCCGCTACCAATAAGACAAGCAAATAGGCCAAATTTACCGCCTTTAACTATTCCTCAACCAATGCCTGGTTCACCAGGTCGAATTAATCCAGATAGCCCTCCTCCAGGCAGACCTCCCAATCGCCGACCGGGAACTCCACCAGGCCATCCCACGCCAAATGTTAAACCACCTAAACCGACGCGCCCTCCTCCTCCTTCTATTCAACGTACTAATCAGCTTAAACTTCTACACCCCAGAACTCTCAGAAAAAATATTGTATATAATTTTGTTGATAGTGCTAAAAGTTTAGTTAAAAATATTAAAGAATCAAAAACAAAGAATAAAACTTTTAATTGGATAAAGAAACAGACAACAAAAGTGGTTGATAGAGTTAAGTCTGTTGGTAAAGATCTTAAAAATCTTATAAATAAAAATACTAAAGAAAAACAAAAAACTACGAATGAAAGTGTAAAAGAAGAGAAATCAATTAATCAAAAAGAAACTAAAAAACAAAAATCTGTTACAGATGAAATTGAGGAAGATTTTACGCCAAGACAATTTGAATCAGCTATTAATGGTAATTATTTAAGTTATAGGATTGAAGGAAATGAAAAGAATGATGAAAAGACATTCTTACATAAAATCAAACCAAAAGTTATAGATTTACTTAGAAAGAGAGTTGAAACACAAAAATCATTAAAGACAAAATTTATATTTACATGTATGTTCAAGAGAAAAAATTATATTACTGATGAAATTGAATACTGTGATAGGCCCTTTCCTTCTGAAAAATCAGAAATTGTTCTTGAGGCAACAGATTTATCAGAATTATTTGATAGATTAACAAATCAACAACTTAAATTATTTGATGAATTTATAAATAATGGATCTGGTTGGGAATTTGTAAGAGTAGTAATGTTTGACATTTTCATAGATCGTTTTGTTCCACTTTTAGGAGGATCTTATATTAAATTGCCCAAAGAATTGTTAAACAGGAATGCGATTATTAATCCACAGAATTATAATGATGATGAATGTTTTAAGTGGTGCGTAACACGAGCTGTATATCCAACCAATAAAAATCCACAAAGAATAACTAAAGAATTGAAAGAACAATCAAAGAATTTTAATTGGGATGGAATTAATTTCCCAAGCGCAATACAAGATGTTGTTAATTTTGAAAACCAAAATGATTATGATATCGCTATATATGGATATGATGAGAAAATAGGAGTATATCCTATAAAAAGAAGTAGTAAACGAGGATTTAAATTGATTAGATTACTTTTATTAACAGAAGAAAATAAAGATGAAGAAACAAATAAACACTTTGTTTTAATAAAGAATATTAGTGCACTTATACGAAGGCAAGTTACTAAACGTAAATGTAAGTTGTACTTTTGTGATAATTGTTTGCATCATTTTCACTTAAAAAGCTCATTGGAAAAGCATGAAGGATATTGTTATTTGTACAATGAAGCAAGGATTGATATGCTAAAAGATAAAGATGGCAATCCTTGTTTTATTTCTTTTAAAAATTTTGTGAAAAAAATGAGAATACCTATTGTAGCATACGCTGACTTTGAGTGTATTTTGAAAAAAATAAAAAATAATGAACCCCTAGATAAAAGCAAAAGTTTTACAAATAAATATCAAACTCACAAACCCGTTGCATTTGGTTGTTATATTAAGAGTTTTAATGAAAAAATATGTAAATCAAGATTTTATAGATATACAGCTAAATCTTCAGAAGATGATGTGGCACAGAAATTTGTTGAATATCTAGAGAAAGAATTTAAGGAAATTTATAAAAAATGTATTAGTTATAATGTAAAAAGATTCAAAAAGTTTAATAAGAAGAATATGACTGAAGATGAAAAAATAAACTATGAAAACGCAACTCATTGCCATATATGTGAGAAAGAATTAGGTGAAGATAAGGTAATAGATCACTGTCATCTTACAGGAAAGTATAGAGGTGCAGCACATAATGAATGCAATTTAAATTATAAGATTCCAAAATTCTTTCCAGTTATAATTCACAATTTATCGGGATATGATGCTCATCTATTTATTAATAATCTTGCAAAAACAGAAGGTAAAATAAATCTTATACCAAATAATGAGGAAAAGTATATTTCTTTCTCAAAAGAGATTGTGGTTGATACCTACAAAGATA
Source organism: Ricordea florida (assembly GCA_949710005.1). Classification (NCBI taxonomy): domain Eukaryota; kingdom Metazoa; phylum Cnidaria; class Anthozoa; order Corallimorpharia; family Ricordeidae; genus Ricordea; species Ricordea florida. Next base: position 42,855,529 of record OX453273.1, read on the forward strand.
AAGAAAGTGATAAGATGATAGATGTTAAGAGAGATATAAAGTTTATAGATTCATTAAAATTTATGTCATCCAGTCTTGATAGTTTGTCTAGTAATCTTACTAAATGTGGAAAGTGTGATGTTTGTAAAGGTGTAATAAAAGGAAGTAGGTGTCTTAATCCAACAGATAAAAATCTACATGAAATTACAAAGTATTTTGTAGGCGAAGAATTAAAGTTATTATTGAGAAAGGGAGTATTCCCATATGATTGGCTTGATGATTTTGATAAATTAAACGAAACCCAACTTCCACCAAAGGAATCTTTTTACTCAAAACTTAGAGGTGAAGATATTTCAGATGAAGATTATGAACATGCTAAAAAGGTATGGGAAACTTTTAATATGAAAACAATGAGAGATTACCTTAATCTATATCTACAGTCTGATGTGTTATTATTAGCAGATGTTTTTGAAAACTTTAGAGATGTTTGTCAAACACATTATGGTTTGGACCCTGCTTGGTATTATACAGCGCCCGGACTAGCTTGGGATGCAATGTTAAAGTTAACCAAAATTGAATTGGAGATGATAATCGACATTGATATGTTAATTATGATTGAGAAAGGTGTAAGAGGAGGTATATCCCAGATATCAAACAGATATGCTAAAGCCAACAACAAATACATGAAAGAATATGACCCTAAAATGGTAGCAAATTATATACAATATCTAGATGCAAATAATTTATATGGTGGTGCAATGAGTAAACCACTCCCAACTCATGGTTTAAGATGGATACCTAAAGAAGAGCTAAAAAACTGGAAAAATATGCCCTGTATATTAGAGGTTGATTTAAAATATCCAAAACATCTTCATGATTTACATAGTGATTATCCACTTGCACCAGAAAGAATTAAGGTTAATAGGGTTGAGAAATTGATACCAAACCTAAATGATAAGAAAAAATATGTAGTTCACCACGAAACTCTAAAAAAATATGAAAGCCTGGGATTAGAAGTAACAAAGATTCATAGAGGAATTACATTTGAAGAGTCTGAATGGTTAAAACCTTACATAGATTTGAATACTAAATTGAGAGCACAAGCGAAAAACGACTTTGAAAAAGATTTCTTCAAACTTATGAATAATTCAGTATTTGGAAAAACAATGGAAAATCTTAGAAAAAGGGTAGATATAAGATTAGTAACAAATGAGAAAGAAGCAAGAAAATTAATATCAAAAGCTAACTATAATCGCCGCACTATTTTTTCTGAAAATCTTATGGCTATTCATATGAATAAAACACATATAAAATACAATAAACCTATTTACTTAGGAATGTGTATTTTAGATATAAGTAAAGCAATGATGTATGACTTTCATTATAATTATATTAAACCAAAATATGGTGAAAAAGCTAAATTACTTATGACAGATACAGATAGTCTTGTATATGATATAGAAACTGAGGATTTCTATAAGGATATAAGCCCTGATGTTAGAGAAATGTTTGACACCAGCAATTACCCTAAAAATCATCCATCAGGTATTGAGACGGGCGTAAATAAAAAAGTAATTGGTAAGTTTAAAGATGAAGCTGGTGGTAGAATAATAACCGAATTTGTTGGTCTACGAGCTAAGCTATACGCTTTCAGGATGGATGATGGTGAAGAGATAAAAAAGGATAAAGGAATTAAAAAATCAGTTGTAGAAAATAGTATAAGATTTGATGATTACAAGGAATGTTTGGATAGCAAAGCAAAGCAGATGAGAGAAATGCCTGTAATAAGAAGTTATAAGCATTTTGTTTATACTGAAACTGTTAATAAAGTTGCACTATCTGCTGATGATGATAAGAGAATCATTCAAGAAGATGGAATACGTACTCTACCATATGGTCATTATCGGGCGGAGCCCTCCCCAGCAGAGCTGGATCTAACTAAAACAGAATTAGGAGGTAACTGCGTATCATAAGGAATAACTTGCAATTCTTCTCTTACAAATCCACGCCTCGGGCCATCAGTCAAATAATATAAAACCGGCTGATTATGTGAAATTATACTTTTATAAATATTATAAACTTTAATACTCCAAATAGGATCTGTAGCTCGTCTTTTTTCACCACCTTCAAGCTCCCCAGGAGATAATAAATATCTAACTTTAACACTAGGAGGTAACCTAACCTCATCAAGCCCTACTTTACGTTGGTAATTTTTAGGTTCAATATCAACCTCTTTCTGTTTTATAGCATCATCAGGTTCTTTACCGGTTATTCTCGTTGGTGTATTGTTCAAAGTTTTCAAAATATCAGGTAATCGTTTTACCCATACTCTAGATCGATCATCACTTACCATTTCTTGTGCATATTGATGACTAAATAATTTTTCACTTAATGTCCTATTTGCTCTTTCTACAAACGCCTGAGCTCTATGATTTCCAGCTTCACTTCTCTGTATTTTCACATTATGATAATTCATAAGTTTGGAAACTTCACCCATAAATTCTTTTCCAGGATCAACCATTAATGTTTTTGGATATTTTAACTTTCTAGAATATATTTTTTCAAAAGCATTTGAAATTTCTCTACTTTCTTTTGAGGTTAATGGTTCAGCATCTTTATATCTTGATGCTACATCAACCACAACTAATGCATATTTATATGTTTTTCTTCCAACTCTATCATGAGGTAAAAATAACAAGTCAGCTTGATGAATTTGATTAGGTATATCAACAGTCCAATGTGGTCTTGGTATATATTTTGGTGGAGGTAGATATATTTGCCATATTGCTTGTTTCTGAAGCCATTGTTTTGCTTCATCTTCACTAACCTTCACTTCGTGGGAGGGCTTCGCCAGATTTGCCTTTTCAGCTAATTTAGGAATTGCAGAATATCCTTTCCAATATCCTTCAGTTGAATAATATATCCGACTCAAAGTCGGGCCCGGCTTCACCGATATTTTTGATATCTTTTCGTTACTCATTTAAAGATTAACCAAAGTATCTTATAAATTACAATGACGTCTGAAAAAATTAATCCAAACAGAATTCCACGAGAACCATTTGGGTTGAAAGCAGAATCAACTTTGAATAGAATTACATTAAATCCATCCTCAGCCAGCCCTGGAGAAACATTATATATAAATATCCCTAAACTTTCTGATAATTTAGTGATTGTACCTGGAAGTGTATCTCTACTTTTTGATTTGGAAGTTGATGGGCATGCTAATAACACCCTTGTGAATAATGTGAGCAGTAATCTTGTATCCAGATTAAGGGTTCTTTTTGGTGGAGAAACATTACAAGATACTCAAAGATACGATCTATTTCAAACATATCATGATTTATTTTTATCAGATGAGGATCGCGGGGATAAATTAAGACAAGGTATTTCTTCAGAAAACATGAGAAAACTAAGGACAAATGCGGGTGATAAGAAAACTCAAGATGTTAGGGAAGTAGCTCTTGCATCAATACATAATACCAAGTATCATATTCCACTAAATCACCCTATTCTAAAAGATCACGGAGTTTTCTATCCAAAAGCTCTAGATCATCATCTAATCTTTGAGATTACGCTAGCCCCAGTTTCTGATATTGTTGTTTTTTCTGATACTACAAAAACCCCCACATATTCAATCAAAAACCTAGAGTTAGAATATTCTTCCATTTCAAGCGAATACTTGGCTCGTGAGGCACAAGCAGCTTATCAGGTTGGAAAAGGATTCTTTTACGAAAATGTTACTCTACACAAAACTTTTACTTTTTCCATAGTCGGGGACACTGTTATTAACCAGCATATTAATCTGCCTAGAAGGTCAATGACAGGAATATTATTTTTGTTTAAATTACCCAACGCTGCTGGAGCTCGAAACTCCGAAAGTTTTTACAATCCGGGGATCACCTCGATCAATATAGATGTTGATGGAGTACCAAATCGTTTATACTCTAAGGGAATGATAACTTCTGATATCTGGGAGTCAGTGAAGAAAAGATTTGGACCGACTGAAGGGAGGAGCAGGATTGAAATGAAAGAAAAGGATTTTTATTATGACAAGTTTGCATTATGGGTTGATTTGAGAACTCACCCTGATAATGATATTCATGGAGGAGGTTTGGTTTTAAACAATACAAGGGACGGGGTAAAACTAGAAATTAAAAGAAAACAAAGCGGATCTGGCACTGTAACCTGTTATATGTTTGTTGTAGCCGATGCAATGATGGAAATTATGAATTCAGGTTTGAGATCAATTAAGTACTGACTTAAAACATTATGTTATGATACAAAATCATGGAAGAACTACGAGAAAAAATACCATTCCACTGTATCATAACCGGGCCAACAAATTGTGGAAAAACAAAATACATCATAGATCAACTCCGTGGTCCCTTCAGAAAAGTTTTTGATTACATTGTTTTAATATGCCCAACTTATTCTAAGAATAAAACATATCATAATTTTGCTCGCGGAGATAAGAGATTCTTTGTATTGTCACCTGATGCTAGTAATATAGACGAGATTAATGAATTATTAACTGATTGCCAAACTTTATTCTCTGGAAAAAACACATTAATAATTTTAGACGATTGCGCTGTATCTAATGATCTGAAGAAAAGATCAAACAAGTTTATAGATTTAGCATTCTCCGGAAGGCATCATGGTTTATCAGTTTGGGTTCTCACTCAACAATTAACATCAATTGCAAAACCTTTCCGAGAAAATGTGGCTTGTGTGGTCTCATTTCATAATCCATCGCAGAAAGGTATGAAGATGTTTTTTGAAGATTATGGTGGTGATTTGGATTATGAATCATGTAAAAAATTTATGCAATTATTAAAAACAGAAAAATATTCTAGACTATGTTTATGTTTACGTTACCCATTCAATTGTTATTTGGAGATCCCTTCGGGGGAGGCTCTGCCGTATTTCCTGAAGTGATTTCCTTCGGACCGGCAAAGCCGATTTAAAAATAGTAAATGTATCACCATAAAAGATGACAGAAGTTGATCGAGCGAAGCTCTCCCCGGCAGGGCCGGAAGATTATATAGAAGAACAACCTGTGGTAAAAGACAATGTAAAATCTGATGATATTGAAATTAAACAAGAATCACTAGCTATTCTAGCAGCTCTTGGAACTACAAAGGAATATTTAGGAGTTGAAATGAGTTTGGGTGATATAAAAAAATTATCAGAAAAAGATGTAGAAAAATATTTTAATCGATATCAAGCGGTAATGGGTAAGAAAATTAATGGTGGGTTGGTAGATTCATCTCTTCAATTAGTTTCTAAAGTTATTTCTTACATGGTTCCTGTAGATGATATAGAAGCTCTTTGTTCAGATTTGAAGAATGATGATTTAGTTAATCGTGAACTAACAAACATTGTAGGCCTATTAGCATTGAAAGCAGGAAGACTGGCAGCACTTGCTAGCGGAGTATTCCAGGTTGCTAAACACATAAAATTCAACAAAATACAAGAAGTTTCAAGGACAATTACAGATGATTCTAACAAAACTGAGCAAGATGCTGTTGGTACTGATACTGTTTACTAAGCATACTATTATTTTATTTACATATCATTCCCAAGTGGTCTAAAGATTTCTTAATGATATGTAAAATAATGTCTGAAGAAGTTGCTGATCGGGGTGAGGCCCCTCCCCGCTATGCGGAGCAAATTACAAGAGATCCACCAAAAGAAGAAAAAACTACAGGAAAAAAGGCAAAAGATCCTAAAAAAGTAGCAGCAGGTAAAAAATTAGCGGAATATAATAAAAAAGCAAAAGATGCATTAGCCAGGGAAATGAAACGTGAAGAGCAAATTAAAAGGGAAGAAGAGACACTACGGACGGCGGAGCAAAATGAAAATATAGAAAAGACAAATAATGAATCGAAAGCATGGCTACCGGAACTATCTTTTACAACAGTATTATCAATTGTTGGAATAGGTTTTACAGCATTTGATATGTTTATGAGATACCGACAAAAGGAGGATAATAAAAACAGAATACCTGATTTATCTCAAGTTCCTCAAATATCACAACCTTTTCAAGCCCCACCCATAAAGGTTCATAATCCACAAACAAATACTCAAGCACCGCCCCTAGATCGCCCAAAAATTGGAATGATGTAAATACAAATTATTTTTTACTACATAAAGTCATTTAAAAGTTTCTTACTGATGTAGTAAAAAATCATGTCAAGCGAAAATAAACTTGTGAAAACTGTTACTGATTCAGCGGTCCTTATTGGATTAGCAGCTGGAGTTGGATATGTGGTTAAAAAGGCTATGAAAGAATCATTTATGAATGACCCATCCTCAAGTATTACAAATTATGCAAAATGGGTGGCTGTATTATCCGGAAGTATGTATCTAAAAAACTATTTAGAGGATCAAAAGATTTTACCAAAATAATCAAACATGGCAACAATAGCAATGATGTTAGGAGGAGCTGTATTAAATGCAACCGCCTTTGTTGGTGGATCATATCTTGCAAAATATCTATCGGGTGATAAAACCGATGCAGAAAAAATACGACACGATAAAGCAATGGAAAAATACCAAAGAGATTATGCAGAATATCAGGAAAAAAGACAAAAACTAATGGATTGGAAAATGAAGAAAAAAGATGAAAAATATCAAGCATCAAAAAATATTTCAACTACAAATGAACAATTTGCATTATATGAACAAATGCAAGAACCTAAATTTTCAGATTATTATAGACCCAGCGACAATCAAAAGATGGGTGAAATGGCATATGTGGGTGGTGGTATGTTGGCATTGGGTTATATGGTTAGTAAATTTTTATAGATACTTCACTGCGTACGATTTAAAGATTTCTTACTGTTGAGTAAAAAATCTAAATATGGCAGAAGGAGGATATTTACCATTAGAGGATTTAGATCCAAATGAACAAAATGAAACAAAAGATGATGATAATGATGATGCTGATGATGATATGGTGGAATTGAAAACAATAACATCCACAACTTATGAAAATCCTGGTTATGATGAGGAGTGGGATGAGGAAACTTCATTTGGTGGTATAAATGAAAATGAACCTCTTTTTGAAAGGATTAAAGAAAAAAAAGAAGCTAAAGATGATATAAAAATTGCATACCCAAGATCAAATTTTGAAAATTTTAAAACATTTTTAAAAGATGTCGGGAGAGGAATAAAATTACCGGCAATTAAATTAATAGGTAGAAAAAATGCAGCTACATATGTTCTTAGAGGTAATGAATTTAGAAATTTTAAAACTAATGCAAAACTTCCTGATGGTTATCTAAAAAAATCTTTAGGACCGCGAGCAGAAGATATCATTGAAGAAATGAATATTAATATCAATAAGAAAAAAGAAACATTAGATAAAAAGATTGAGAAGAAAAAATTCATAGAGAATAAACCAATTAGAACGCCTGAGGAAAATGCAGAGCTTGAAAATCTAAATACAGAAATTACTAATGAACAAAATGATATATCAAACATGGAGAGTGAGAGAGATAGAATACAGGAAAGAATGTCATTAAGGGAACGAATTAAAGCAATCTTTAAAAAGTATGGTTTTACAGTTTTTGCTGTTGTTAGCTCTGTTGGTGTTATAATTGGAGTTATAGTTTCTAATCTTTCAAAAGGATTAACTACTTTAGGAAAAGGTGTTGGTAATGGGCTGAAAACTTTAGGTAAGAAACTAGGTGAAATATTACCAGGAATGGTTGGAGCAATAGTTAGCTTTCTATTCAAAACAGCTGGTGAAGTTATTGGATTTTTAGGTAAGAATGCTTGGCTTTTGATAATGGCTGTGGTTCTATATTTTGTGGAAAGTATAAAAAAGAGACCCGCCGGGCCGCAATCGGGCAGAGCCCTCCCCAGCGAAGCTGGAAGCAAGAGAAAGTAACAAATTTAAAGATATCATACCGTTCAGTAAAATACAATATGGATGAATACAATAGAATTTACGGCCCAGCCGGTCCCGAGCGAAGCACGATTTACCCTGGATTGCCTAATAATCCAGATCCAGTTAATTTCAGACTGCAAAAATCGAGTGAAGTATTACAAAATCTAGAGAGAGAAATTAAACATTATGAAGATGTAAGGAAAAAATATAATAGAGTGAGAGGAATATTTACAAAAATCAGTGTTTGTAGTGGAATTCTTTCTGTTATTCTATCAGCAAGTGGACTTGGAACTTCTCTTACAGGTTTTGGAGCTATTATTGGTGTACCGTTGGGCGTTGTAGGCGGAATTTGTGGTGGATTATCTGTTGGATTCGGCGCAGCATCAAAAAGACTTTCAAATAAAGTTAGTAAACACGAACAAACCGCTGCAATTGCAAAATCAAAATTAAACACCATTAACGACTTGGTTTCAAAGGCATTGAAAGATAATGTTATATCTGATCAAGAATTTTCTATAATTTTAGCAGAGTTGGAAAAGTTTCAAAAACTAAAACTAGAAGTTCGTCAAAAATTTAGGAGAGATACAGAAAAAAACTTAAACATGTCGCAGATAAGAAGAGAAGTTCGTGCGGATCTATTAAAAGAGCTAACTGCACCAAAACAATAAATTTTTCATTTGAGATTAGATTTAAAAAAGAGAGATGTTAATTTAAAATGTCATTTTATATTTTTAAAAAAGCCTTTCCAAAAGCTGATCTAAGCCAATTTGTATATGAAGATTGTATATATACTGTAAATATTAAATGGAAAGTTAATGGAGAAATAATCATGTTTTATGGTAAACGAGCTAAAAAAATTATTTGGGTTGGAAAAATAAAACCTGAAATGAAAAAACAACTTTATGAAGATTTAGGATTAGATATTTGTGATTTATAAATTTTTTCCTTATATAATCTAAAGACTTTTTCATCTTATTCTAAAAGGAATAAAATGACACTATGGACAGATTTTAGAAATAGGTATCCAAAGGTTGACCTTGATAAATTTACATTTGTGAATGATTCATTTGGAGGATATATTAAGTGGAAAGTTAATGGAACAACAATCATGTCTAATGATGATCCTACTGGGAAAACATGGACTGAAAATCTTTCTAATAATTTGAAAACATTATTATGGCAAGATTTAGGACTGAGCGAAGCGAAGATTGGTTCATTTCCAAAGAGTTTATCATTTACAAATCAATCTTATCCAATACCTGGAGTTAAATTTGATGACTTTACAACTGACATAACAAAAATGCTAACCTCACTAGATATATATGTTTCAAATACAAAGAAATTCACAGCAAAGATGCGTGATGTTTTTACCAATCAAGTTGTGACTTTCAAGTTTGGTAAACAAAGTAGAAAATGGTTGAATGGACCTGATATGAACTATTGGCCTCAGCAACTTAACTTTGCAGTTTGGTGTGCAACATCTGGTTGTGGTATTAGTCCTTTTGAAAGTCTAAATTATCCCAAAGTAGTGAATAGCTTCATTAAGTTTCATATATATTTCACAATAAGGCGGATATTATATGAATTAAGCCTTCCCTTACCCGATGAGCAACCCTTTGTAATAAACAATAATCCCTATAGTAAAGTAGCATATCAACGTTTGTGTGCAGAATTTAGCATATCAAAAAACTCAGACTTTAGATGGAAAGGTGGCAGAAACGGAGGATTGGGAGATATATTTCTTGATTATGGTGCAGGATATCATGGGAAAGGAGGGGGATATCAAAATGTACATATTATAAGGAATTATGATAAAGAAGCAGATCAATGGCCTGGTGAAGGTAATAAATTTGCTGATGACGGCGGTAAGAAAGAAAATGGTAATCTTATCTCATTCATTCGTAATGACGACTTTGCCGATCTCAAATATGCTTGGTTTATCCCAACAAGTGGGCATGGACTTACTAAAGCTGGACTCGGTAGATTGAATCGATCTGCTGAAGCTTTTGTTTATTGTATATTGGGGGCACAAGTTAACACAAGAAATTCTATTTATGGTAATGGTGGTGGAGCAATCGAGACACAACAAGAATTCTTAGCTTTATTTGAAAGTAGTGTGATTGAGAATGACATTTCTAGTTCTATCCAAAGATATCAATTAGCTGTACAAGAAGCGAAATTACGGCTTGATTTAGCTATTGCACCAGGTTTGTGGTTGATGCCAAGTAATATGATCATAAACACAGAAAGCGTGGTTGGATATAATAACAAACTTATGAAAGCTACTAATGATATGGAATTTGGTGTGAATAATTCCCTAAACACTGAATCAAAATCGGTTGGAATAAGTCATAACTTAGGATCTTCAAAGTTAAAGTTACCTCATTCATTAGTTGAGACAAATCCAAAACCAAAAATCCTCACAACGCAAAATGAAAAGTCCGACAAAGGCTCAGACTCGCCACGCGTAAAACCGGACGTGACCACGCAACATGAAGATAATATATTAGCATTTATAATTGTCTCTAGTGTATTTGCGTGGTATCTATTTCGGTAGTTCATGGCCATTTCACGTGATTATCATTGTTTATGAATTAGCTTTCACGTGTAGAACAATAGATTGCATACTTTTACGACATAGCAACAAGCAAAATGTAAAGTGGATTTGAAATCGAAAAGTAGATTTTATGTTTACTTCAAAAAGGTCGGTTTCTAACGTCGCTCAGGAATGTGATTACGTCAATACAAATTTAAAAAGGTGAATATGATGTAATCAAAACACGGAAAATGTTGAGTATTACCATGTATGATTCAGAAACTAGGATTTATTTTGATCCTCCTCTGAAAAATCTTAGGGAGATACAACTCCTGGATTGTAATATAAAAACCAAAAGATTGATTAATTTCAAGGAACAGCAGGTATTGTTTCATTTTGAGAATCAGCCTATAATAATAATACAACCCGGTACATATTCATTGCGTGATATTCAATCTTTCTTTCTAATAGATACTGATAGGGAAAAGATAACAATAATTGAGACTGATACTGTTGACTATCTATATTCAAATAAGAACTCCAACATTAAACTTTCGAGAGGATTGGCGATTGGTTTGGGCATACCCGAAGTTATAAATCCAGGTAAATTATACCCCATAAATATACAGATTAAGGAGCCTCTGAGACTTATGTGTAGTATAGTGGATAATAAGTATTCATATATGAATAAAACCAAATATGGTGAACTTGTGAAACTCTCACCATCAACCCTACTTGCAAACATTCCCTCAAAGGATTATCCAACAATTCCAGTTCGAAAATATGAGGCCCTAATAAATCACTTTGATTTAACCATCTTAGATAATAAATGGGAAAAACTCGATCTGAAGGGTTCACCTATAACTTTTAGCTTAAGATTTAGGTAAATTTTTGTTATGTAACCATTATTTTGGTTATATAACATAATTATATTCTATTATTCATCTGGTAAAGAATTAAAAATTTCTTGCTCCTCAATATCATAACACCAGTCAACAACTCTTTTTGGGTGCCATGCTACAACCATTAAATCATTATGTAAATCTTTGTAAAATTTATCTTTATGTTTTATTTGATCAGCATCCACTGGTATAATTACATTTAAACAATAAACAGTAAATTTTTTATTAAATTTATTAATACTACATTTTGAATTATAATAACCCGAATAATTTTCAATCATTTCTTTTTTATCTAAATACATTTCATTAGCGCAATCTAATAATTCTTTCACAAGCTTTTTTGTGTCTATTCCCTTCAAACCAAATTTTAAACTTTTTCTATAATTAATATCAAAAAGATATTTGCCATCCGCGGTATAATCAACTTCAACACAAATTTTACCAATCCCAAAATCATATCTTTCTTTAATAAAAACGCGATTTTTAGATAAATTTTTTAATAAATCTTCTTTAATTGTCTCTATAAAATCACAAAAACTCAGTTCTTTTTCATTAAAATATTTTAACCTAAGTCTTTGATAAACAAAATCTATTTCTTTTACCATTTCTTTCATCTTTTTAATAATTTATTTTATATCTTTAAATCATAATTTTAATTTTATTTTCCGACATTCCTTACAAGAAGCTTTCTGTTTACCATGTTCACATATTTGAGATCCTCCACAATCCTTACATTGTTGTTTTTGTTTATTATGCATGCATATTTGTGATCCACCACATTCTTTACAACGATATTTAACTCTTCCATGTATACATATATGTGCTCCTTTACAACTTTTGCAAAAATATTTAACATTATCATGAATGCATATTTGAGACCCTCTACATTCTTTGCAAAAATATTTATGTTTTTCATGTATGCAAATATAAGGACAAGTAGTGGTGACTTTTTCAATTAAATTTATAATTTTTTCTTCTTCAAACTTTTTAAACTCATTAATAAAATCTTTTCTTAAATATAGTTTTGATCTTCCTTTAATTTTTAAATAACTCGCAATTCTTTTCAAATTTGTTTTACTCAAAGTTTCTAATTTTTCCATCTTCAATTATTATTCTATTTCTTTTAAATCATTTTTATTTTTAAAAAATTATTAAATGTGCCAGTCCCGCGTATCATATTCACATCGATTTTGTAACATATTAACCATGGTTTGATAAAGGGTTTGATTGCACCATAACCCGCGTAGTCTTGGTAAAGGCTTTGTGAGGGCTTGACGAGGTTCTTGGTTGGGGCTTGGTGAGGGCTTGATGAAGTATTTATGAAATTTTGGCAAGAGCCCTGTATCGTTCAGTTTATAAAATCCTTATTATAATTTAAATAAAAACGAAATAAAATCGAAATAAAATTGAAATAATCAAGTGTGCTAGCGTCCCCCATTTTATACATCACATCAAATGCAGCAGAAAATACTCTAGGTGCAGTCCATAACACCAGGTACGAAATACCATTGGACCATACGATACTGAAAGATCATGGAATCTTCTATCCAAAAGCCTTACCACATCCACTCAAGTTCGAAATAACTCTAGCTTCAGTCTCTGATGTCGTCGTTTACTCAAACGCTGAAACACCGCCTGATTACAAACTAACAAACATGGAGCTGGAGTATCAATGCATATCAAGTGACCGATTAGCCAGTCAAGCCATTACCTCGTACCAAAATGGAAGGGTTTTCTTGTATGAGAAGATACTTCTTCACAAAACGTTCCCAATCTCTGAGAACACTGATGGTGTGATCAATGAGCATATTAACGTGCCCAGGAAGTCCATGACTGGGATACTATGTATTTTCACAGCCCCATATGCAGCAGGTGCTAGGGACTCTGAGAGTTTTGTGAACCCAAAGATCACATCGGTCAAGATTGACAAAGATGGGGTACCAAACAAACTTTATTCGAAAGGCATGCTACCAACTGATTTATGGCAGGCCATAATTAAACGAGTTGGCATCGATGATTCCATCAAGGAGTCTGAGTTCTATACGAACAAGTTTGCTTTGTGGATCGATCTGAGGAGTTACCCCGACAACGATGTTCATGGGAACGGTTTGGAGCTAACCAGTACTCGAGATGGCATAAGACTCGAGATTAACAGGGAGAAGAGTGGAGGCAGGGTCCTTACCTGCTACATGTTCGTGGTTGCTGACGCTGCTATGGAGATTATGAACTCAAGTTTAAAAAAGATAGTTTACTAGAACACAATTGAAAGATGAATGAGTTAGTGGACAAAATCCCATTCAACTGTATCATTACTGGACCTACGAATTGTGGAAAGACTCAATACATAGTGGACCAGCTTCGAGGACACTTTAGGGGCGTGTTCGACCACATTGTCTTGATCTGCCCCACTTACATCCATAACAAGACTTACAGAGGCTTTGCAAAGGGGGACAAGAGATTTTGGGTGTTCTCACCAGACTCCAGTAATGAGGACGAGATTGACTATTTGCTAGCGCTTTGTTCAACGTTATTCTCGGGTGAGAACACACTCATAATACTGGACGATTGCGCTGTTTCAAAAGACTTGAAGAACCGGACAAACAAATTCATCAATCTGGCCTTCTCCGGGAGGCACATCGGCATATCGGTGTGGGTTCTCACCCAACAGCTCACATCGATCTCGAAACCATTCAGAGAGAATGTCGCATGCGTGGTGTCGTTTTACAACCCGTCTGAAACTGCGATGAAAATGTTATTTGAGGAATATGGTGGTGCATTAGATGCTGAAAAACGCAAGAGGTACAAGAAGCTACTCGAGACTGAAAAGTACGCCAGACTTTGCTTTTCACTGCGTCACCCGTTTGAAAAATACTTAGAGATACCCTCGTCCGAGGCCAAACATGGCTAACCCTGAAGAGATACTGAACGGTGCAGCATCAGTTGGTACAACACCATCACCAATCGATGATTTGGAGTCAAAGAGGGAATCTCTTTCAATCCTGGCTTGTCTAGGTTCGACAAAAGAATACACGGGTGTGGCCATGGACCTCCCCGAAGTAACCAAGCTATCGGACAAGGATGTGGAAAAGTATTACAAAAGGTACCAAGTTAGGTCGGGCAAGAAGATTGCCGATGGCTTGGCGGACTCTTCTTTTCAATTGATGGCTAAGGCTGTGGATCACGGTTTGAGAAATTACGGAAGTATAGATGACAAAGAGGCTCTTGTGAAAGATTGTAAGAAAGATGAATTGATAATGAAGGAGATCTCAAATCTATCTGGTTCACTTGTACTCAAAGGTGGAAGAGTCACAGCATTACTTTCGGCATTTGTTCATTTTGCAAATCACTTCAAGTTGAGAGAGGATGGATATCCAAGACAACTTGAGCAGGGCCTAAGCACCAATCCAACACAACTTGAGCAGGACCTAAGCACCAATCCAACACAACTTGAGCAAGACCCAAGTACCACTCCAACAGAACTTGGATATGATACTGTGTTCTAGGAAAAGTGTCTTCAAGACTGTTTATGCCAAAGGCAAAGCACCCCATCATGCAAACCACAGAAACACGTTTCGACATATTCACCGTATATGCCAACGAGAATGACTCTGACTTTGATGCATTCTTCAACAGAGTAGGACCAGAGGTTCTTGATTGCTTCGAGAAAATCAACCCTAGATTTACAAGACTTGAGTTTCATTTTGAGCTACAAAACAAAAAGAAAGAGATGATAGTAGACCATTACGATGATGATGTTAATTCCATGGATGACACAATCAATCGTATTGTGAGAGTTTTGAGATCCAAGATTAGGAATGCTTTGAAGGAGGGACTCCAAATGTTCCTTGATGAAAATTTTGATGACTGTGACACATTTGTACTCGATGATGATGATGATGATGATGATGATGATGAGATTTGGTGTTATTGGGATTGGGATTGGGATTGGGATCTAGAGGATGTTTTAGAAAACCCTAGTCTGGCTAGACCCATTGTTAATCATGTTGCAAAAGGAATGGAGTCTAACCTTTCACACATTAGAGTCAAAATGTTGAACCATGACAAGGAAATACATAGACTGGAATTCAAACGCGTTTTCGATAAACTAATCCCTGCAGCAACGTTGAGCTTTGACAAGCAATACCATAAAGTAGAATTCAAAAGTGTTCTTGATGAATTAGTGGCTGTAGCATGGCATCCCGATCGATTGCTAGACTGGTGTCTTGACCACGAGGAATTGAGAGACATGAAAGAACGATGGAACATGTAAGAACCGATTTTGAGCCTCTTAGTAGATGACCTACTAAGAGACCCAAGCAGCAGCAAAGCCCTAACACAACTTTTAGGACTAAATAACCACTTGTTAGCCACTTAGTGGTGACATATAAAGTGACTTAAAGAGAGCCATTCACTATGGCATAACCGAAAGGTAAAGTGTTGAAACATGAGTGAACCAATCTTCATTGCACTTGACTCTGATTTTGACTGGAACACCATTGTTGTTACTGAACCCAAGAGTAAATCCTTCAACAAAGGCCAAAGTAAACCACAAAACCAATGGGTTAGTTCAGATGTTTACGTAAAAGGTCCCAACGGTGAGAAGCGACCAATCTTCATTGAATTGACCAAGCAATTCTTTTCGGGTATATCGGGGGTGTGGCCATTTGGAACAGACAAAGACAGTCGCAGACTTGAGACGCTGGAGGGCTTCCAAATTTCATACCCAATGACATCGATTGGTACCATGGATTGCCCAACAACCGAAGAGATCAAGACTCGAAAAGCACTTGACAATGTAGTGAAGATCACATTGAATGCACTCAAAAAGTTTTGCAACAAACCAAGATCAGAGAGGTCCGTTCCACCCGCAACTTTCAATGCATACATCACTGCCAAGAGTGAAAATGATTGGTCCTTTGCTGTGAAACCGATATACGATTACACAAACACCACAGACCAACAAACGGGTGAGAAGACAAAGGACACAAGCAGACCACAACGTGCCTACCTCAAGTTCATAACCTGGGGTAAGGGTGGCAACATCCTATCCACAACTTGTGTATACGGTCCAGATGATCAAGTGGTTAACCCACTTGAATACATGTGGCAACCCGACAAGTATGTAAGCGGTTTTGGCCATCCTGTTGTCCGTTGGGATGGTATATTCTGGGGATCCCACGGGCAGACCGGGTACGGTGCCTCAGCCCGTCTTCGTGTCACTGAGATGAATTTCACTCCAAGTGAGTTCAACAGCATGACTAGTTTTCGAATGTTACCCTCCAATAATGCCACACCACAAGAACCAGAATCTAGCCTGTTACCCACACCGCAAGAATCGGAACCTCGTATGTTGGCTCCCAATGGTGCTGAGCCACAAGAATCAGAAGATGAAGATGAGTATGTGTTGGAATACTAGTAATTAAGACGTACTTCTCCGGAGGGTTAAAGGTAAGTGAAAACAAGGATACAAACATGGCAAACACAGAAGTTGTTGATAGAGCGACTGTGAAAGAATATTGTGAAGAGTACTGTAGAGAAAATATAGAGGAACAATGTCGGGAAATTATACAAGATTGTAAAGATGAGTTAGGCGAGAGAGCATTATTATGGTTCGAAGGTTTGATGGTCGGAATCGGATTATGTTGGTTGTATAGCAATCGCCATCGCTTCTGGTAGATGTTGGTTCAAAAAATCTCCTAATAGACAACCTATTAGGAGAGTTAAAGGTTAGTGATAACAGAGATACAAACATGTCTGAGCAAATCACAAGAGAACCCGATGTCAAGGATAGAGTAAAGGATCCCAAGAAGGTGGAGGCCGGGAAGAAACTGGCCGAGTACCACAAGAAGGCTAAGGATGCATTGAAGGAAAAAGAGCAACGGGATGTAGATAGTCAGAAAGAAAAGGAGCAGCCGCAGCAAGAGGATGATGCCTGGATACCCAGCCTATCCTTCGGGAATTTGTTAATCGGTGGTTCCATAATAGGAGTGATTGGTTATGGTTTATACGAGAGATACAAAGACAGAATACCCAAATTCGCACCTTCTGTAACCTTCGAACCACCTCCTGTCAAGGACATGAATGAGGTCAAAACACCCCCAAAGATAGAAACCGAAACCAGCTTAAATGACGAGCTGATGTAATACACAAAATGTCAAACAACAAGCTTGTGAAGACTGTTACAGATTCTACAGTTCTCATAGGACTCGCTGCTGCTGTGGGCTATGTGGGTAAGAAGGCCCTGAAAGAATCGTTCATTGGCGATCCATCGTCCAATTTCATGAATTTTGTCAAATGGGTCGCTGTTTTGTCACTTAGTATGTACGGCAAAACTTATTTAGAAGATCAAAATATCTTACCAAAGAGCTTTGAGTAATGGCGACTATAGCGATCGTTACCGGAGGTGCAATCGTCAATGCAGCTGCCCTCGGTCTTAGTACCTACATAACACATCTCCTCACTGGATCATCACCCGAAGAACTCGAAAAGGAAAGGAAAAGGCATGACAAAGCAATGGAGGAGTACCAAAAAGATTACGCTGCGTATGAAGAGAGGCGCTTGGCGCATATTGACTTTATGAACAAGAGGAAGAGTGATGCTGACCAGGCATCCGAGAACATATCGGAGACGGATGAAGCAATGAGGTTGTACAATCAAATAGGCGATCCTCCCAAGTTCTCCGACTACTACCGACCGAATGAAGACCAAAGAATGGCTCAGATGGTCTTTGTCGCGGTTGGGATGTTAATCCTGGTGTATATAGTTAGCAAGTGGGTGCGATAAACTAACTTAGAAGTTCCCATATTCGATATCAAATATGGCAACTGCTTATCCTGAAGAAGAAGAGAACGATCCTTTCGGGTTGGGGCAAGAAAACAAACAAGAAGATCCCGATGATTTCGAAGAAACCCCGCTACTTGGTAGGCAGCCTCCAACACCAGACAAAGTCTTGGAAACATCCACGACTAAGGGTGCAAGACGTAAATCAGGGTATGTTCGATTACCACTTGAAGAGATAGAGATGGAGGCTATGGAAGAAAACAAAGATGCAATCTGGGCCAAGATTGTAGACAAGTTCCCAGATGCCAAAGCCAAGTTCCTTTTCAAATACGATGAATGGGGTAGAATCGTTGTCAAAATCAGTGGTAGAGATCCAGGCAAAAACGTATGGCATCCATTATTCGATGAGTATGGTGATGTGAACAAAGGATTACCCAAAACAATTACAAAAGAGCTAGGTCCAAGCGCGGAAGAAATTGTGGAAGCCAATGATGGTGAGATAACCAAGAGAAAAGGGTTAGTTAGTGAATTGAAGGAGAAGGTAAGATTCCATCGAGAAAAGCCATTGAAAACCCCGGAAGAAGTAAGTCAAATAGAGAACATCGAGGGACAAATTGCTGAACAAGAGCAAGAGATAGCTAACTTGGAAGTGGAGAATGAGCAAATCCAGGAGCGAATGTCATTGCGAGACCGGGTGAAAGCGATCTTCAAAAAATATGGGTTCACGGTATTTGCCGTTGTGAGCGCCGTTGGTGTGGTCATTGGCGTTATCGTGTCTAATCTTTCCAAGGGCCTATCCAGATTGGGCAAAGGTGTGGGGGACGGGCTGAAGAACATCGGTAAGAAACTTGGTGAGTTATTGCCCGGTATGGTGGGGGCGATCGTGAGTTTCCTGTTCAAGACCGCTGGGGAGGCCATTTCATTCCTGGGTAAGAACGCTTGGCTGTTGATCCTCGCTGTTGTAGTGTACTTTGTAGACGAATTAAAAAAGAGGCGTCGTTGATGTAAATGTTGAGCGTTACAATGTACGAGTCTGAAACCAGGGTGTACTTAGACCCTCCCCTGGACAAGGTTCGGGAGATACAACTTCTGGGTTGTAGTATACCCAAACGATTGGTGAACTTCAAGGATCGCCAGGGCATACTCAATGAGGAAAATCGGCCCCTCATAATAATCCAGCCCGGTACATACTCTCTGCGTGGCATACACGCAATCCTTCTGAACGATACGGATAAGGCCAAGCTATCGATCATTGAGACTGACACTGTCGACTATTTGTACTCCAACAAGAACTCCAACATCAAACTTACGAGAGGTCTCCAAGTTGCTCTGGGTTTACCCGAAGTCATAACGCCTGGCAAGTTGTACCCCACCAATCTCCAGATCAAGGAGCCCCTGAGACTTTTGTGCAGTCTAGTGAATAACCAGTCATCCTACATGAACAATGCTCGATTTACAGGCCCTGTGAAGATCTCACCCTCACAACTCCTTGCCAACATACCATCACAGGATTATCCAGTCATTCCCGTTCACAAATCCAAAACCCCCGTAAATCACTTCGATCTGAGCATCCTCGACATTGAATGGAACAAACTGAATCTGAATGGGTCTCCAATCACCTTCAGTTTGCGTTTCCGATAACATTTAAAGTACGTGAGAACTGTAACCAAAGATGGGTGAGTACAAAGGAATCTACCCCAACTTGCCTGCGACGGCGCCTCCTCCTGATGGCGATACTTTCAGATTGCAACAATGTTGCGATGCTTTGAACAAGCTAAAGTCTGAATTAAACCACTACGAGACAGTACTCAAAAAATACAACCGATCCAAGGGCACACTCATGAATGTAAGCTCGACCTTTGGTATAATGTCTTGCATTTTGGCGTCTGGTGGATTGGGCACATCGCTTAGTGGTGTCGGAATCGTCGCATCTGTACCATTGGGTGTGGTAAGTGGTGTGTTTGTGTGTGCATCCATAGCTTTGCAACAAATATCCAAGAGACTGTCCCAGAAAGCTGTGAAGCATCAAAACACCATCACACTGGCCAGATCCAAGATAAACACCATTGAAGACCTGGTGTCCAAAGCCCTTCGTGACAATACGATCTCTGACTCAGAATTCTCGTTGATCATGGAAGAACTCAAGAAATTCGAAAAGCTCAAGGCTGAGATACGGGCTAAGGCTCAAAAAAATGTGAGTGGGGAGGACCCATTGGTGTTGAGGCAGAGAGTACGCGAAGAAATCCTCAAAGAACTAAAAGGAGGACCATAACTATAATTTATGAGCACAACAGATACTAGTACAAATAGACTTAAAAGGTTGATATACTAGTAACACAACAATGGCTAATACACAACTCAATGAAGAGTCTATTACAAATGGACTGAATAATCAAACTCAACAATATGCAACACAAAATGAAGTTGATTCTATTAGAAAATGGTGTGAAAAAGTAAAGATGATCATTCCCAAAGAGTTTGCAACTAACGATCAAGTCTGTTCTTTGCGTTCAGAAGTCAATGATGTAAAATCTGTTGTAGGTTGTTTATTTGTTGGAGCCTTAGGATACATAGTAATCAATACAGCAATATATTCGTTTTACTTTATACGCTGGGCACTTAGCTAATGGCTTAAAAGTTTGAACCCTTCTACCCAAAATTCTGGATAGAAGATGGGCTTACTCAATGACTTCAGAAATAGGTACCCAAAGGCTGACCTTGACCAATTCAAATTTGTGAACGATCTATATGGGGGTTACATTAGTTGGAAACATAACGGCATGACAGTCATGTCCTATGATGACCCCACTGGTAAGACATGGACTGATGGGATGCGACCAGGTTTGAAATTACTACTCTGGATCGATCTTGGATTGACTGATGACGATACACTGAACTCGTTCCCACCAAGCCTAACCATGACCAAACGATACTACCCGATACCCGCCATTGATTTTGACGAGCCCACAAGTAACACCACAAACATGCTGACGTCATTGGACATATACGTGTCCAACACGAAAAAATTCACCGCTAAGATGCGTAACATATTTACCTCCCAAGTTGTAACTTTCAAGTTTGGTAAGCAAAGTCGAAAATGGTTGAACTCCCCCGACATGAACTACTGGCCTCAACAACTGAACTTTGCAGTGTGGTGTGCGACCTCTGGCTGTGGTGTCAGCCCCTTTGAAAGTTTGAACTACCCCAAAGTGGTGGCTGGCTTTGTAAAGTTTCACGTGTATTTCACCATAAGGCGAATACTGTACGAATTGAATGTGCCTTTGCCTGATGAACAACCATTTGCCATAGCTAACAACCCTTACAGTAAGGTTGCTTACCAAAGATTATGCGCTGAATTCGGCATCGGTAATGGTTCTGATTTCAGATGGAAAGGCGGGCGAAACCATGGTCTTGGCGACATATTCCTTGACTATGGTGCTGGTTACCAAGGAAGAGGTGGGGGATTTCAAAATGTACATTTGATTCGAAACTATGATGAAGACGCAAACCAATGGCCTGGTGATGGTGGTGAATTCTCAGATGATGGTGGTAAGAAAGAAAAAGGTAACCTCATCTCATTCATTCGCAATGATGACTTTGCTGAGTACAAGTATGCTTGGTTCATTCCAACGAGTGGTTATGGGCTCACCAAGGCTGGGCTGGGCAGACTGAATCGATCTGCTGAGGCCTTCGTTTACTGTGTGCTGGGATCGCAAGTCAATACACGAAACTTGATTGTGGGCACGGGTGGTGGGGCAATTGAGACACAGCAAGAGTTCTTGGCTCTGTTTGAAAGCAGTGTGATTGAGAACGACATATCAAGTTCAGTACAAAGGTACCAACTCGCAACTCAGGAAGCGAAGCTGAGATTGGATCTGGCAATCGCACCTGGAGTTTGGCTAATGCCCAGTAACATGATCATAAACACGGAGAGTGTGGTTGGGTACAACAACAACCTAATGAAGGCCACGGGTGACATGAAGTTCGGAGTCAACTCAAATGTAAACCTCGAGACCAAGACTGTAGGGATAAGCCATAACTTGGGCTCTTTCGAAAGTTATGTTACCACATGCAGCTACCAGAACCGAAACTGTACAGGTGAAAACACCAATCATGGATGTTAAACCTGAAATCAAAGGGCCTGAAAACACACAACATGAATATAATTTGTTTGCATTGATAATCGTAGTTGGTGGATTGTCTTGGGCTTTGTTTCGTTAATGGACTCGATATGATTTTTGTAACGTGGTTCGCGTTACAAAGATGCACACCATATTACTGTGACTTCATAAGATCGAGGCAATCTTTACAACGATCTTTACGTTTGTGATGAACGCATATGCCCTTTCCCCCACAGTCTTTACATCTGTACCTAGTTCTACCATGAGAACATACTTGGGAACCCTTACAATCTTTGCAAGAGTACTTTACTCTACCATGAGTACATATGCCCTTACCACCACATTCTTTGCAACATGCTTTCTGTCTTAGGTGAGGACATATTTGCGATCCCATACAATCCTTACACTGAACCTCACGCCTGCCATGGTTACATTTTCCACCACTAGGTACCTCTCCCATCCCCAGCGCCTCCAGTAGCTCTCCCCGGCGCATCTTGTAATATTTGGCTATCTTGCGATCCTTGGCAATGGCGCGGAGCTCTTTGACGGTTTGACGTTGATTGGGCATGATGAGTGTTTGGATGTGCAAGGTCATTACTTTAAGACAATTTAGTTTCAAAATCGATCCTGCACGCGTGCAGGGTTTTTTGGCCACGCCCTTGCGCCAGAACCCGCACTTTCCCCCTACTGAAGGGTAAAGAACATCTGGCTGTGGCGGTTCTGATTACGTGTTACCAAAAAGGTCACTAGACGAAAACAACTGCAGCATGTTTGAATTGATTAAATGTGTGTGTCAGTGAGTGATTAAACGTGTCTACGTTTTCTTCTCTTGTAATATTAAAACAACATTACCTGACATGAGAATCACAGCAGCTTTTGAGATGAAATGGTTTTATTACAAATTCAATGAATCAAAAATACACCGACCAATCTTTCACTGTGGGCCAGACTCTTGAGGTGACGAGAGTAAACTTAAATATCCATTTCCGCTGTAAACATTTGGGTCACCTGCGAGCAAAATAAAGGCACCGCTGGACAGTATTCAAGGCGTGTTCAGCCATAATTTTCCCATTCATACTCGCCAGGCCGTTAACAAAAATTTATGCAGTTGCAAAATTTACCTGGAAAGGTTTGCAACGTGTTTACTTAGACAACAAAAATCGCAGTCAAGCGATAAGGGGAATATCTTCGAAATTGTTTTAAATGTATCTAACTGGTTAATTAAGAAATTAGTAGTCACAATCAGTAACTTTATGAATAAAAGCTATTCCTTACCCGCTTAGAACATTTCGGAAAAGTTAGTGATATACAAAACTTTAGTAAAACTGACATCTGCACCATTCTAAGTTCTAAATGAGTTTCATATCCTTTCTTGGAGGTCTATTTTGGTACGTACCGCACTCACTGAATAATTCGCGTGACCTAGCTACTTCACATACCTGTACAAACTTGTTTTACCGGAAAAAAGACACGTCAAGTCACGCATCGTTTGCACCGCACCCGCAGTTATTTAAAGCCATCATGGATGTTCAACAACTGATCAGAAAGCTCAAGAAGGAAGCCGAATGTCCTCTGTGTTTAGACACAGTTAATGAACCCAAGACTCTGCCGTGTTTACATTCATTCTGTTTGCAGTGTCTCGACAAGTTAGCATCCGTCGAAAGAAGAAAACTAAAGACCACAGTCGACTGCCCCGTTTGTCGGACATCATTCCAAATTCCTCAAGGAGACTCATTTGTCAAGTTGCCAACACCTTTCTATCTCAATCAATTGGTGGATGTTCTAGCGCTTGGAGATGACAGTGCAGAGGCACAGAAATGCAGTAACTGTGAAGAAAAGAACGCGGCAATTTGTTACTGTTTTGTCTGCCAGCACTTTCTATGTGCAGCTTGCTTTGAAGCTCATAAACGCATGAAAGCTAACAGAGGTCACCGGAATGTTTTGATTGAGAATTTACAAACACAAGATGTGGAAGAGTTGATCCGCCGGCCCGTGATGTGTACACAGAACTTCCACCAGCAAGAAGCCATAGAATATTACTGTCAAGATTGCCGAGTCTGTATTTGCCAGAAATGCACTGTTGTGAGTCATAACCGACATAAAATTGTGGATATCGAGCAAGAAGCCGAACAGCGAAAAATGCTAATTATGGAAGATGCAGAAAAAGTCAAGGCACAAGCTGCTGTTCGTCAATCTAAAACTAAGAAAGAAGCAGAGTGGTTAGCTGAGAGACGAGAAGAAGTCGCTGTTGCTCGAAGGGAAGTGAGAGCAACAACGAATAGAATAAAAGAAATCTTAGACGACAATGAAGCGGCCATCCTGGCTGAATTAGATCACATTAATCAAACGCTAGAGAGTGACGGCGCAACTAGAACAGACAGCTCTGAGTTACTAACAACTCAGCTACGAAGTTCAGGGGAATATGGCGAGGTCATAATACAAAGAAACATAAGCGCTGAAATTGTGCAAACACAAAGTGATTATCATAAACGTTGTGAAGAACTCACGACTGCAAACACTGAAATGAAGGATCATAAACTGTCACATGTTCATTTCGTGACAAATGCAGAACAGACGATAGAGAATATGCGACGGTTACTTACTCTGGGTCGAGTAGTTGTCACCGGCCCTACTGATCCACTGCAGTGCCTGGCGAAAGGAAATGGTTTAAAGGAAGCGGAAATTGGCCAAGTAAGTAATTTCACAGTGACGACGAGAGATTTTGAAGGCAAACAAGTTTACTGCGAGGACGATGTCATTACATTAGAGATCCGTACAAACGATGATAACGAAATAGAAAAGAAGATTGAAAACCACAAAAACGGAAACTACACAGTAGCTTACAAACCGATTAGTATTGGCCAACATGAGCTAGTCATCAGAGTTAATGGTAAGCCGCTGGCTGGTAGTCCGTGGAGGGCTCAAGTGAATCCACATCAATACAAAACTGTGTTTACATTTGGTTCATATGGGATTGGTCAAGGGCAGTTTGACATCCCATGTGACATTGCAGTGAGCAAGAGAACTGGAAACATTGCTGTGGCAGATTATGGTAACAAACGAATCAAGATGTTCAGTTCAGAAGGAGAATTCCTGAGAGAGTTTAGTCAGAAGGGGCCTGGTGATAAGAGAATTGGTTTTCCCAACTCAGTTGCATTCAGCAGGAGTGGTGACGTCATTGTGCTTCATTATAGTAAAATCTCTTTATTTACTGAAAGTGGTCAGTTTATTAAACACATTGTTAGTAAGCAGCTGAAGATTCCTTGGAAAATGTCTGTAGGAAGAGATGGTCAGCTTATTGTGACTGATAAAGGTGACAAGACAATTAAAGTTCTTTCCCCTGACGGGACAAAATTGCTTAAATGCTTTAGAGACCCGGGGTGCGATAGTTCACCTTCATTTGTTGTTTTTCACCAGAACAGGTTCTTTGTATCATATCCCGAGGCTAATTGTGTGAAAGTGTTTAGTGAGGAAGGAGTGTTCCTGTATAATATTGGCACTGAGGGGTCTGGTCACGGACAGTTTAATAATCCTTATGGAGTCACTATTAACATGTTCAATAATCTGATAGTGTGTGACAGGGACAATAATAGATTGCAAGAGTTCACACTGGATGGAAAGTTTGTCAGTGAAATCATCCCACAGGGTCCTGTTTTTTTTCATCCTTCAGCCATAGCTGATTCTGATGATGGTCGCTTGTATGTTAGTGTTCTATATAACGACTGTGTTCATGTTGTGAAGTGAATGAGTGAAAAAAGCATTCTGTTTTTTCGTTTTCATGTAAACAAACTGAACTTAATATGCGGATAAACGTTGATGATGATGATGATATATGTTTACTACTTTGTCGAAACGAAAAGTATGTTCTCTCTTCTTTTTGCTCTTTATAAGATATATTTGTTTTGTTTGATTTGCGTTACTGTTTGCGTGTTGAATTATTCGTGTTTATTTTTCCCTAAAATTGCTCAGGGCCTTGGGCTAAAATATTTGTTAGGGTTTTTTTTAAAATTGAATAAAAAGGCATGAAGTAGAAAAAGGGTTATACGAGACAAAAGGAAACTGTATTTGTTTTAGTAAAAACAATCTGCCAAGTTTATAGATAGAATCAAAATTTAACTCTGGTTCTGCTTTGCTAGGAAATCAATAAACATGACTTGTATCATATAAGTCAATTGAAAGATACAAATCAAGCCATATATCTCAGTGTGTTTCTGAAAACAGTTTATCTCCCAACAGCATAGAACTTGTCTTTGAATTTATGTGAAAATTAATGCATAACCTTTTGGTACAATTTCAATATGAAATGCTAAAAATATGAAATATTTAAATATGAAATGGTAAAAACCATTTGATGTGACTTTTGTGATGGACATATATACTGATAAATAAAATGTATAAACTAGTTTATGTTGGTTTGTTCATTATGTCTCAGTTTTTGCTTCCATTCCTAGTTTGGCTAAACTTCACTGTCCACGTATTCCTCAACTTTTTCTGCTGTAGATTTATTATGCTACAAAAACTCAATTTTAATAAGGGGATAATCAAACTTAAGGACAAAACTGTTTTTTCAAAATTAAAATCTGTCATCTTGACGAAAAACAAGTTGCAATTGCATTTTTTGCCCAGACCAAAATTTGTTTGCTGCCGAACAAACTTCAAAGGGGCCGTTGACTACCTCTGCAGAAAGCCAAACTGATACAAATCTTGAACAACGACAGGAGACACTGTTTACATTAGCAGGGATCTTTTTAACAACAGAGCAACTACACTGTTAATAACCACAATGTTTTTATATTGTGCAAGCCTTATGCTAGTCAGATTAAAATGCTTACATAATTAACCAGTCCCTCTTGTTTCATCTAGTGGTCACTTACCAGAGCTTTGACTGTAATGTTTTTAATTTCAATTTGCAATGTTGTCTTTTGTTTGTTACATTCTGTTCAAGGACATGGCAACCATGTGTCAGAACAAAAATAAATAGTTCAACCTGAAGTTTACAAGAAAGTTATCATTTATAAGAACAACATTGGAAATCCCTGAATTTAATGACTTTTACCTTTTTTCTTAAACTTCTGTATCTGAGTAAAAGTGTTGTGACCAGAACATGAGTAGCAAGGGTTGAGTAATGGAACTACATTTCACACTTCAATTGTAATATTAATATGTACAGTCAACTCTCTCATAGCGACCACCTCCCATAAGCGACCACTTTCTAAATAACTGTTTTACTTCTCAGTTAAATACTGTTTCAAAAACTCTCGCATAAGCGACCACTGCGCAAAGTTATTAAGCGACTGCGACCACTTTTTAGGCCAGAGATTGGACATTTTCTTTTGTTTCCTGTTTCCGATAAGCGACCACCCAGCAAGATCACGTATAAGCAGAGGAAAATCATTGCTCAAATGCCACAGAGTTTAGTTTTTAATGGTGCTGACCCAGAATGCTGACATACAAGAACAGTTTACTTTGGACCAGCAGATACACTAGAATTGTTACCGTGATCTATTGCAAAATGTTATGTATAAAGTTTCAACAGTACCTACTGTATTATAAGGTTCTCCAAGCATTATCCGATGTGAAAAATCCCAGTGCTTTCCATCTTTTCCCTAAGCCATGGAATAGAAGCAATCTAGCGTTCTAGACTTCATGGACAACCAGTCGAACGGAAGGCGATAGAGTGACAATCTAATGTATCTAGAGCCATTACATATGCACCCCGTGTTTGACATTGTATTTTTAGGTTTTGTTTTGTTAAAATTTCAATGATTTTGATTAACAAGTGACACATTTACAAGTAAACGGTGCTGTACATTTCCCAAAACTTGATGCTTGTAAAAAAACAAGAATGAACCAGTTTCAGGTGAAGAAAACGTCTGTTTGCTTAATGTTGCTCAAGAGGTAAATGTCTTTATGTAATCACGTTAAGCAGTCAAGTTTGGGCTCATTTTGTTGATTTTTCCCATAAGCGACCACTTTGTTGTGCACCAAGGGTGGTTGCTTACGAGAGAATTGACTGTAGTTGGCTTTGTTTACTATAAGTCTAAGAAATATTTGAGGGGATGTCTGGAATAAAGCCCCAAGTGACCCCTGATCAACTCCTCAATTCTCCTTCCAATTTATCCTGTATTTCCTTGGAAACCGAAGGGAGAATTTGATACTGGATCAAGGGTTTTATTCCACACATCCCTTCATTTGATTTTGCATATGTAGCAAAGTGTTACAAATGTGACTTATCGTGACATAGCGTGATAACAACACTTGCGTAATAAGAATGCAGTGTAATCGGCATAACCTCACGTAAAAATCTACTGTGCATAAGATTGCTCAACGTGTTGCTCAACATGTAAACTCCTTTTCTGCTTTATTTCCTTACATGGCAATTGTAGACCGCTAATCGGAATGATGTGTAACATAAATACTCGTAGTTATTCTAATAGAGATATATGGATGCATATAGTCCAGTTGGAGAAGTTAGTGTTGTCATAAGTGCAAGCTAGTCCCAGTATCCGTACGCTGATCGGCCTTACGCTACACATAAATACGTGATTTTGTGAGCTTACAGTGTAAAGTACTGTGCAGTGTTGGAGGCTAAGGACTACTGAGGTACAGCAACAAGGGGTTGTAATAATTAGTTCTTGTTTTTACAACCCTTTCTTCCATTCAAAACCACAGATACAAAGATATGTCCCTTTTGAATACACATTTTTCTTGCAGTGCTTGTGCAGTGGACACTTAAAAGATTTCACTACATGACTGTATAACCCCTCATTACATATTACAAATTAACCGAGAGTGACGTCATTACAGGAAAGTCTCGGACCAAGGCCTTGATGTATAATTTGACCAAGCAAGCGAGGTCAATACAGGCAAGGCTGAGGTCTAAGATTTCCTTGTAATGACCGAACAGACGAGGTAAACAAGTCATTTATTATATGGCCTTTTTAGCACTGGAAAAAGAAAAAACGGAAGGGTGTCCGCTTGGACACTCAAGAGGTCATTTGAGGTCATGTTCACTGAACCAAAACACACCTGACCATGCAAACGAAATAAGAAGAGACAGAAAAAAACAGTTTATTTGAAAATGAGACAAGTTTTGTCTATATTAAAGGAAAAAAAATGTTTTTGAAAAATTTTCATAATGCCCGGTCATTACAAGAAAATCTTGCCTGCTCAGCAGCCAATCAGAGCATGCCTAATATTGTGGCCATATAGTAATATCTTGTAATAATGGTGCTGATGTCTGACCCAATTATTTCACTTTGAGCATATGCTATAGACACACCATTAAGCCTCAGATAAGCAATGTACTGTGATATATATGCATTATTGACCACGCTTGTTCAATCAAAATCAGTGCTTATTGGCGGAGTTCTTTTTAGTGTTTTTATTGACCAAGACCTTGTACAGTACAAGTGTGAACCTGTACAAGAGCTAGTACAGTACAAGTGTGAACCTGTACTAGACCTAGTACAGTACAAGTGTGAACCAGTACAAGTGTGAACCAGTACAAGAGCTAGTACAGTACAAGTGTGAACCTTTACAAGACCTAGTACAGTACAAGTCTTGTCCAGTACGAGACCCAGTACAGTACAAGTGTGAACCAGAACAATACCTTATACAGTACAAGTGTGAACCTGTACAAGACCTAGTACAGTACAAGTCTTGTCCAGTTGAGACCTAGTACAGTACAAGTGTGAACCAGAACAAGACCTAAAAACACAAACAAGAACAAGGCCAATGGCCAGCTATCTTGACTGAACAACCTTGGTCAATAAATGATGTACTATATATGTAGCCATTGTGATTTGTTTAGCAGGACAACACAGGAAATCCAGAGCAGACAAGATAGACTCATCTTGCCCACTAAGAGAGCCAACCAAAACTCAAGATTTGCGTCATCTTACCCACTTGCACTACCAGCAATATAATAAGCAAAGTTCTACATTAACTCCTGAAGTACATTTATTGTAGATTAAGTAATTATTAATTCCCAACTTAGTATATTATTCATTTTGCTCCTCCTTCCAAAGCCATATTAAATCATTTCCGTTTCTTTTTTGTTTTCTTTTCATCATCAGTAGGTAATTCACAAACCACTGATTTGTTGGTCCAGTCATGGAGTGTCATCTCTTGGTCCCCTGTCTTTCTTGTTGAACCTGATCCCGCCTCTAGTGCTGCAATTCTTTCTATCAGCATCATAATCACGCTTTCAATCTGTGACAGAGAAAAATCAGGAACAACATGCTCTAATTTGCAATAATTATGACATTCACAACTGGACATTCAACAACTCTAGGAAAAATATGCATGTTAGTGATATGGTTTGGTGCATATCCCCTACTAACTCCAAACTCTTCAATTAGAGACACCTGATATAATGGAAATAATATGTTGCATTGGAAATACTTGTAGAATAAATCACACAATCGGTCGTCTGCAAGTACATGTATGTCTTTAATCACAATTGTTTGTCTCATACCATACAAACGTAAATTGTTTGACTCCAGGAGTCTCAGGAGTTGATTATGGAGTTAAATTGTCCGGGTGTAATTGGTCCTGAAAACAACTCTCGTCTATGACATTAACCGACACTTTGACAACCTTAACATGAGTCATTGTCAGAGTCAATACACTTGCATAATATGCTTACTTGAGTTATCCTAAGTTGAAGGGCTTTTGCTGTTGGTATACTTAAAATTTCCTCAGACGTTAGGGGTACTTTTTGCTTTCCATTGGAAGAGCCAACTTGATAGCTGTTATAAGGACAAAAAACCATTGCTGCAGCAACTTGCAGTTTAAATTACAACCACTTAACAAACAGAAATGCTGATATGATGTAAATTACTGCTGAAATATTCTAAATTAATTGTTCAAAGCTTGGGATGAGATCAATGAGTGGTCAATGGAAACAGTGAAATTCATAGTCCCAAACTGCCTCTTCAGTTACTGTAACCTTTAAAGGTTATCCGTCAGGGCGAATTTATTGTAGATAGAATCGGAGCTGAATTCGAACGCACGACGTACAGTGTTACTCCCGCAAACGGTTACAATCTTCAGCGAATAACTACTGTAGAGAATGGCTTGGAATCGTGTAGGAGGGCTTTAGGACTTTGTGGTTCGAACTAAAAAACGAAATAGGACGAGAACTAACCTAAGCATAATATGCTATAAGAAAGTGACACTAGAAACAAAGAAACAACTATGTAGAAAACTAAAGGCGTAAAATAAATGGATAATGCGAAATAACAATAAGACAAAATAAAACTAAAAATAAGTATGGGAACTTACTTTGGTCTAGCTCCTAGAGAAGACAATAGCTAGCACCGTAGCAATAGGACTACTATGAGAATATGAACCGATAGCAACTCTCACTCAATCCCTATCACGTAGCAGAAAACTGAAACCTAACACGGGTAGGAAAACGGAAACATACCCTACGGAGAGGGCTAAATTACATCACGTAATTGACAGCTAACGAAACGTAACATAAAACAACATTAACGTGTAGAATAGTGAACGCTAAAGACAAAACCGCGTTTAAACCTAACAGTTACTGGATTACAGTACACTAAGTAAGGAAGTTTGGGATGCCTGTTTGTTCCAGAGTGTTATGTTCCAAAATTATTTAAGGGAATGTCACAAAACAAACATAAAAACATAAACATTACCTCTTTATATGTTCCACATCAAGACAATACATATTCCTGTTAGAAGAAATACAGAGTTCAAAATAATGAGAGAGATTGATGTACACCCAAACAGTGTGCAATATGATGGAAACATCAACAATATTTAATACATGTACATGCAGGAATCAGTGGGTCAGAACCATCTCAAACAAAGAGGAACTTGATGTAATGAATGCAGTGTCATGAACTTAATAACAGCTACAAGACTCACTGGAAGATATAGAATTGTTCAGTCTCAGAAGAACTTGTTCAAAAGACTTTTTTCTGAATACAGTCATCTGCTGTCAGTAGTTTGAAGCAAATCCTAAATGGTGAACATGGTGTTAAAAGCAACTCAAAATTCAAATATTTAAAGTATGCATACCTGATCTGATCCAACTGTTTTGGAGTTGTTTGGTAAATGCGTCCAAGAGGTGACTTGCACATTCCACAGTGAAGAGGAGTAAAGGTACTAAATAGAACAAAAAAAAAAACGGAAAACCAATAAGTGGGAATCTAGTAAAGAGACAAGTAGGAGGAAGGTTCAATTAACTGTACGAGACTTGTCACCTGCATGC
This sequence comes from Ricordea florida, assembly GCA_949710005.1. Classification (NCBI taxonomy): domain Eukaryota; kingdom Metazoa; phylum Cnidaria; class Anthozoa; order Corallimorpharia; family Ricordeidae; genus Ricordea; species Ricordea florida. The sequence continues at coordinate 42,887,987 of OX453273.1, forward strand.
CTGTGTCAAGTTCAACTTCAGTCAACTTATGCATGTACAGACTGAGCTACAGTGTACATAATGTAGTTTTATAGACAGTATGAAGATGTTCATGCCCTAGGAAGCCTGGTAAGAAACAGCACACAAAGCTGTAGCCATTTGTTAACCCTTTGACTTGTACATGTGACCAAAATGCAACATCTCCTTTCAATAATGATACGTTTTGAAGAAAACAGACGATGAGAATAAATTTCAGAAAGAGTAAACCTGAAGATGTGGAATTGAGCTAATGCAAAATTCTCTAAAGTAATGAACTGGTACATAAGAAGAATTTACTATTCACATCACTGTATTATCACTGATCACACTTTATTATGCTCTTAATTAGTGCTAAAATTGCACAATGAATTCCAAATTAAAGCAGAATTCTTAAAAAAAATTACGCTATTTGCTTTATTCATTAAATTGTAAGAGTCCTTTTTCATCACCTGGAAAATGCAACATAATTTCTAGTTTTTCACTTTACCAGAAGGCTTGTCCCAAGATATCACAACACACCGAAATCTTAGCTTGCATACTTTACCTTCCAATATCTGCACCTTGTGTTGATGTTTCCAAGCCTTGTCCTACTACTACGACTGATGTCACAGCTTAACATATAAAGAACAAAATAAGAATGGCTTTCAAGTAGTACAGATTAAAAAGTGGGTTTGCATCTAGAAGTCTTGAACCATCTATCGTTAAATGTAATATTTAGTGAGCCCATTAGCAAGGGTATTCTTTTAATTGATGTATCTTATTAGCTTCTGTAAAACCCCCATCTCAGTTTAATAGGGACAGCGGTGGCGACCTCAGTAGTTTCCGCAAAACTGCAACTTTAGAATAGGGAAAGATTTTGGGAGTTTGGCTAGTATGAACTCTTCCCCTCTTCCCTCAACCATTTAACTTGCATATGTAGGAGCGATTTGTAGAACGAAACACAAAAGGCAATTTTCAATCGTCTGCCACAATAACTAGCATTCTACGGTTTAACAACTAAATTTCAAAAAGGTTAGCGTGTAGCGTAATGCAGAGATGACTTTAACTAACAAACTTTGGTGCGGATTAAAACAACAACATTGAATAAGTTAATATTACCAGCGTAAGAATAACATTGACATAAATCCATCTTTAATAAAATTATCATTTTTATTCCAACGAAACGAAAACTTTATCCTGTTGGCTGTGTCACGCATAGTTCTGGCGCGTATTCCCACTATGTAAATACAGTAGGTTTGAAAAATTATTCTCTAACATCATACTCACCGTCTAAACTAATCATTTCCAGTTCTCTATCAGAAGAAATCCACGAACATGAGTCACCAACAACATTACTGCATCCGTTACACTGTAAAACTACAGGTAAGCTGTCCTGTTTACTCGTGTCGATACTTGTTGATTGTTCGCGCTCCTCGAACGAATTTGCCGCCATTTTGATTAGGGTTCACCACTCTGTACCAGACCTAACTCGCCCAGTAAAACTACTGATGCGACTTTCAGTGATGGAAATATCGTCTGGTTTTGAGTCAATAAGCCATTTATGTTGCGATAAACAGGTTACATACATGCTATTTGTTATTTGTTTATATTTACATCAGCACCTTATTGTGTATGATGAAAATGTACACATAGAAGCAAGAAGATGTACACACTGGATGCGTCATTTTTCCATGATTTTTAAGCATTGTCGATTTTCAAGGATTTTCTGCACCGTTGTTCTGTATTCATACGAGGAAAATTTTGAAAACTATCTTCCAAGGAGTTCTATGGCTTACGACGGAGTCACTTGGGTGGTGGTCGCGACGTTTCCCTGAAATAATGCAGTGTGGAATTACCGCGGAGTAGTGTTTGTAATTAGGGAATGCCAGGATTTTAATTTATCTTTGAAAACTACAAAACTAGGTCCTTTTTTTCAGTGCAGTGTGCCACACTTTATTCTGTCTGTTTATTGGCGATGTTGTGTCTAAGCTAGCTTAGTTTGTAATCACTTTAATAAAAATAAATGCAGTTATTATTATTATTATTATTATTATTATTATTATTATTATTATTATTATTATTGAAGGTGGTGACTCTTGTGTGACACTGAAAAGAGCAACGAACCGAGCACCTTAATTGAACTGTTTCTGCTGTGGTGAATATGCGTACCTTTGCACTGATTTACTGCGTCATGTCATGAATGAACTCTCTGTTTGGAATCATTCTAATCACGAAACCAAAGTTATCAAGATTTAAAAAGGCGGCGCTTCAGTCGCAAGATCTGCAAACGAAATTTTCTAAGAAACCCATTTCTACCGGTCTGAAAACCATTTCTCTTAAAATAACTATGAAAGCGTTTATGATGTTAACTGCATCCTACAGTGTATGTCCTGGCTTAGTTTGGAGCATTTCAAGCACTGTAACCATGGTTACTAGGGATTGGGACGGCAGTCTTCGCGCAAACACAGCGAAGAATTGAATCAAGATGTGTACAGTGAACGCTTCAATTTTCTCTTTCTCGACATTTTTCATTTTTCTGCACCGTTGCTCTGTTGAACAATTTTTACTGAGAATATCAACATTTTGGTGGCTGACAGTGGTATCCATCGCGTTCAAATACTTAGTTGGGACGGTGAGCTCGAGTATGCGAGTCAGTTTGGTGAGAAAGGCATTAATCCTTGACAGCCAGCTGTTTCATCCTACTGATTTATCTGTGGAAAGTAATGGTAAATTTCTACAAAAGATTGTGGGGGGGGGGGGGGATCTCACCTCGTCCACTCACACTGTGTCCAGTATGACAAACATCTGATAGTATCAGTCTATTATGACCATAGTATCAAACGTTTTTGAAAGAAAAGGAATATTTATGTACAAGTTTCTGCATCGCGTTCAAATATTTAGTTGGGATGGTGAGTACGAGTCAGTTTGGTGAGAAAGGCATTAATCCTTGACAGCCAGCTATTTCATCCAAATTATCTATCTGTGGACAGTAATGGGAATATCATTGTTGCTGATGCAACTAAGTCTGATTTACCACCTGGTTGCAACGTGCACTTTTCTTTAATTTTTGAACCAGCCGGCCGCAGTAAAATCTAATTCAAAACTGACATCAAATACCAGTTATATACACCAGAATTAAGACAAGTTCATAAATTATAATTTTGGTCATTTATTCTCCTCTGTCCAACAGGCATTTTTGATAGCTATCATCAATGAAAAGAGGGATTGCGGGATGAAATTCTATTACGTTGCTTTACAACATTACAAATCATCTGATTGGAAACTTGAATCTAACTTGTTACCGATATCTTCACGTGACAAAAGGCAACCTAAGGCCGGGTTCAAACGTCGAACTTCACATGTGCCGAATCTAATGCAAATGAGAAAAAATCTATCGTTTTCCCTCATTTGCATTAGATTCGGCACATGTAAAGTTCGACGATTGTACCGGGCCTAAAATTCATTTTGAGAGTCATTTAACTCAAAAAATGTGTTGTAGCGTTACACTGAGCGCATACGAGTATAACTTCTATACAGTGAGGCGGGAATATATCAATTATATTTTCTCGTGCTAAAAACAATCATTTGCGAGCGAAAGACGTGATGAGTAAATTATTGCTTCTGACACGAGAAAATGTAATTCATATCTTCGCACCACCGTGCAATATCCTCTTCACAGTAGAAAAATATCAATTGCTTTAAAACTATAGGCTATCCTATTTGAATGACCTGAAACCCATAGACTTGAAAAGCTTAACCGCCTTTGAATGTCTTTAATCGCAGCTTGTCCACATTCAATTTCCCAAGTACCATATTTGGAAAATCAAGAGAAACTAAATGAACCAATCGAATTGGCTTCAGTAGCATGACGTACTAATTATGGGGAAATAGCCACCTCTGATCAAAACATGACGAACGCCTCTATGCAATTGTCTCAACAAGTTCAAAGACTGGGACTAGCAGTTTCCAAACATGGTACTTGAAAAAAGTTGAATCTGGACAAGCTGTGAACGCGCGCGACACACGCTTCAAGTCTTTGAAGTTTGATAATTATTCTCTGAAATCGAGCTGGATAGTGGCAGGATAAATCCAACACCATTATTCGGCGAGATTGAAGAGAATTGTTTTAGTATGTACCACAGAAGCAACCTCGGTCACATATCTCCGCAACAGCTGCTAGGTAAGAATTATTGTCGGCCAATAATTGTTTTTTGGTCGACCACAACTCACTTACACAAGGTTTCCCAGAATCCCTGGTAATATTTGCCTCGTAGGAGGTGAATAGTGTTGAATAACCCGAGGTAGAGAGCCAATAAGATTACCTAAATTGCCAAGGTTGCTAAGTTGGTATATTACACAGCTAAATAACGCATTTTCTGTTCGTAGCGAACCATGCTTACAGATTTCACAAGCTCTTTCACGCTAGTTTTTAAAACGACATATTTCTTAACTGGTATTGATACATTATTCATACCTTCAACGTGAGGATTTTCAAATTGCATCAAGAAAAATCCTAGATAGTAATCCACCGTCTTACTCAAATGATTACCACGGTAATGTTTAGGACGGGATCTAGGGGGGAGGGGAGGGGTCCAGAAGTGTGTCCCCCCTTCTTGGAAAACCTGTGGTTAGAGTCGCTCGATTTTAGAATTTTGTTTACATCACCCGTCACTTACGTCATTCCTCGGAAGTGCACCCCCCTCCGAAGAAAAATCCTGGATCCGCCCTTGATGTTTACACTAAAACAATTGGTAGATGAAACTGTGAAATCATTTTCACGCAGGAAAAGGTAAATGTAATCTTAATAGTACGTTGGTAGCTGCTTATTCAAATTTCAAGCTATGTAACGTGCTAATGTACTAATGCTATTTTACATGTCTTTCAATGCAACTAATTACAAATTCCTTTCACATCAGAAACATTTAGTCAGCACTACGATAACACAACTACTTCTAGTAAAATTTATCGCTCGGAAGGCCGGAGAATGTCTACTTGTATAATCCTAGATTTCGCAGCCCATAACTCTCGCGTTTTTGTTGAAAACTTTGGCATACTGTATAATAAAGGATTTACTGCATGGCCATTTTCTTTTCTTCCGTTTCTCGGGGCAAAGCTGACAATACCTAGCGGGCAAGATAAGCCCGTATTGCCCTCTTAGGTAGCCAATCAGGACTCAGGATTCGCCTCATTTTGCCCTCTCGCTAAACCCGCCATATAATACTTCATAGGTCCTTGTCCTGGAATGCTGTTTGATACACGATACTGACACAGAAGTAACTTCTGTGCGGTTGCATCACAATACCATGCTATCTCTCAAAAATGCACCGCCTTCTTCCTCAAGAACGCCAGAAGCCACATCTCGGAAGCCGAGTTCAGTAGCAAGCTTGTACCGTTCGCGTACGTTACTGACAAAGCCAAGCACCGTCTTCATGTTGGTAACTGCCTGCGAGGGATGCCTACTCTCACTCTTGTACCTGCGAGTAAGGAGAAATGTTAGGAATGTTGGAATGCGTTATAATGTTCATTAGTATATACCAACTCAGCAACCTTGGCATTTTGAGCAATCTGATTGGCTTTCCACTTCGGGAGATTCAACACAACTCACCTGATACTCGGTGAATAGTGCTGGGGTGTCTAGGAAAGCCTTGTGCAAGTGACGTTTGGTCGAAGAAAATAAAATGGCCGGCGTAAATTCTCGCTTGACGGATGTTTCCACGAAATGCGACTGAGGTTGATTCATTCGTATACACTGAAATAATTCTTGTAACGAGGTGAATAGTGGCTTCACTGATTAGCAATATTCTGAAATTATTCACCACAATTTCAGAGAATAATTGTTAAATATGCGTCGAATATGTGACAGCCGTGATCATGTGCAGAGTAAGCGTGCCAAGACTTGTGGTTACGGCAGAAACCACGTGCTCGTGCTAGTCCTTGAAATGATTTTGGGGTCGTGTAAGGCAAGGTGCAAATCTTTAGAAGGTAATTCCTTTATATTTGTCAAGTAAATAGCTGCGTGACTTGGCCATTACTCAATTTTGTCATTTGTCAGTTTATAAAATGAAGGTCAAATCGAAAATTAAACGCGTGCCATGCGCTTCACCGCATGCGAGTTGAGAGAATTTCAAGATTAATGCGGTAGCTCGAGTTGATAAAGTTGGCAATTCTCATCAGTGGTTCCCGGGAAAATTTATTGATATTGTAAGAAGCTGCATGTTGATCAATTCTGGAAGTGAAAAAGCTGAGTGCATATCTGAGATTTAGCATCACAAAAAGAATTGCCACGACTGCAAGAGCAGTCTCCGCAGCCATTGTCTGACTTGTCACGCAACTTTCATGTTGGTGGGGAGGCAGCTTTGCGTGACAACCCAGACAAAGACTCAAAACGAGACTACATAAAGGGCGTGGTCCCTTACTCACCTGCTCGCAACACCAACAAACAAAGGATCAGTCAGCTCGATAGCAGCACTCATGTCTTGAAGATACTTTGTTTCCCCTCTGACAACAACTTGTGTATACACAGCGTCAACCCACAATGAAACGTCGTGCTTCTTATACGCTTCGGCCACAAGAAGAGCCTTATACAACAAAACAAACGAAATGAACACGAATAATTACCATAATACCATGTAGGTAATCCGGCTAATTCTTTTAACCATATACCAACTCAGCGACCTTGGCATTTCGAGTAATCTGACTGGCTTACTATCATGGGATATTCGACACTACTCACTCCTTATAAGGTGAACAGTACCGACAATTCTGGGAAATCCTTGTGTAAGAAAAAAAAATGTCCTAGAAGAAAACAAGATTGGTCGCCGTCAATTCTCGCTTTACAGCTGTTTCCGTGAAGTGTCACTTGGGAGGTTACGCAAAACACGACTTCGACGAAGACGTCGGCCAATGACCCGTTTATCGAAAGTCCCGATAACTTGACGGGCCCGGAGCTCCATTCTTAAGACAGAATCTGTCTAATGTTCGTGTAGCTCTTTACGCACAATCCGCTTATTTCCAATCCCACTTAGCTTCGACTTGATCAAAATTTTTGTGAAAAACCAAGAAACAGTGAACTTCGGTCCCGCTGGAATTTTTTTAGAACTTAGAATTACCTGGCTTAAACTTAGGAACCAACAAAATTGTAATTCTCTTAGTAAACATTGCGATCATAAAATAGGTTTTCGGGCCTAGTAAGATACGGGGGCCTTTCAAAAACGGGCCAGGGCCCGGCAACAATCAATAGCGGAAATGAAAGACACACTGAAACTGCACGTGCTAAATACAGTCTGGCAATTTTCTTTGCCGTTCTCTTCAAAATAAAATCGTGAACTAAGAATATTTCTCGAAGTTTTCTTGAGGGCACGAGTGTTGAACGCCAAAATTTCATTGCAAAATTCTGGATGAAATTCGAACAGGCGCAACTGAAATATTTTACCCTTTAAAAGGGAAAAGGAAGCAAATGAAACGAGCCTGCGATTTTAACTTTTTGCTCTCAATATCAAACTTTCTGCACTGTTTGGGATGAATTGACGCGTTCTTGGGCAATCAAGGCATGGAAATGTTTGCATGTATATTATCGACAATGACATACGTGTACCTCAAAGAAGTGGGCGTGGTTAGCGAGGAACTTCTTCAGCGCGTAGTCACTCAGATTCACCACAGTAACCCCACATGAAAGGAGCTGAATCTGAAAGTGAACCAGCCTGGCTTTCTTCAAGCAGGTTTGTGCATGTCGCCAACAGTTTTCCTATAGATCACAAACCATAACAATAATTAACAGTTGCGTCGCTATTGGAGGTTGGGAGCCCAGGTTCCATTCCCGCACCATAGGGTACAGGGGGGTAACACGCCAAGAAGGGAACAACCCTGAAAAGGGGGCAGCAATGGCAACCCAGAAATGAGTCCCCACCACCCTGAACTCCTGTCACACTGAAGAGGTAACTTCAGTGGAAAAAAAATACAGAAAACCAGTGAACTGAATGCCGTACTGAACGCTGCTCCACAGTGCACTGTAAACTGAGCTGACCGTATGGCATAACAACACTACACGCATGACCAAGCTCTAGAAAGCTGACCACATTGCACGCAGGCACAGACATACAGAGGGACGCCAGTCCCCCACGCCAGAACTACCCGGCTCCTGGTTGTTAACTAATAAGTTAAATGATATTTAATCTTATTTAACTGTACTGCTTACTGTACTATTTTTGTTGATTACTATTGTGAATGTTCCTCTATTATGCGTTACTCAGGATACATTTTTGTCGTTTTAATTCTTAACTGTTAACATGCCGTAAAAACGTTTTATCTTAATAATAATAATAATAATAATAATAATAATAATAATAAGCTGAAGCTAGTATCAATTGGTGCCCTGGTAAAATAATACAGGCTAATAAAAATAAATAAGTACAAAACCATAAAAACCCTAAAATGGAAACCTAAGTACAAAAAGTATAGCTAGTGACTAAAGACAATGTAAGAATTTCTCATACTCTAGATTTAAAAACTAAAAGTCAGTTAATTTATTAATTTCAGGTGGTAAGTTGTTAAATTCCTTGGCTCCAGCATAACAACAACTCCTGTTTTCCACTTCAGTTCTCACTTTTGGAATAACAATATCAGTGGCATTTCGAGGTGCGGTATAATTGAATAAGTAAGAATAATTGGAAATACTATAATAATTTTTAAAGAATTCTGGGCCATCAGATTTAAGGCATTTGAAAACAAACGTAAACCTATGTACATTAAACGCCACATAAATTAGGGGAGCAGGGTTGGCGCAGTGGTGGGAGCGCTCGCCTTCCATCAATGTGGCCCGATTCGACACACGACACTTGAAATAACAGCGTAGAATCTTGTAAAACATAATTTACTAGTTTACCTTGGCATAGTTGTCAGAGGCGTAGCAAAAGGATTTCATGATGGAGTTCAGCTTTGAAAACACTTCATCAGTTTGACCTGAAAAAAAGAAAATCCTCAGTTCACTCCGAGAGGATAACAAAATGCAACTTTTATCAAACATGACCACGACTTTTACAAGAGTAGAGTAAAGGAAGGACACAACTGCACGTGCAAAATACAGTCTGGTAGGTTTCTATGCCGTCCTCTGCGAAACAACAACGTCAAATGACCATTTTTAAAGATTTCTTGAAGACGCGAGTGTACTACTGAACAATTGCGAGGAGAAATTGGAAATTAAACATGAACGGCAAAAATTCTATGCAATAGTTTAAAAGAATTGTGGAAAGTAAATGAGACAAGCCTGTTGCCATTAGTACCAGAAAAGAACAAATTCATCGGATTTCCACGGGTGCCGTCCTCGGCGTCGTGGTCGTGTTTGCTTAAGCTCCCTAATATCAGTGCATCAGGTAAGTTACCTCGAAGATTTGAGTATTAGAAAAAAAAAAAAACGCGAGAATCACTTGCTTTGTTAACGAATATAGTACGTAGCAGCCTTTCTAACGGTCCCCTGTTAATATTTCTAAAGCTGCCGATAGGTTGGGACAACGTAAGTAGGACGTTTTCCTGTCTGAAAGTTAAAGCAGCTTGATAGTGCAAATATCGCCCTCTAGAAACTCTTGGTTTGAACTTGAAATAAGAGCCCTCGAGTTCTAACACAACTTCATTTTACAACGTCTTCTTGCTGTGATAGGAAAATTAAGGAGCAATTATCGCATATAATAAATTATTAAAGAGCAATCGTTGTACGTACTACCCATTTTTGCCCCATTTGTAGACAGCAATCTTACCTTTATCTCCAGTAGCCTGGGCACCTCTTCTGTCTGTAGGGACAAATGCACAGTATATTTAAGAAACGGTGGGTGTATGTTGTAGTTCAATTTTATCCTTGGTTCAAATTTTATTTTCCTTTGTTTCAAACTCATTATCATACATTACCATACCAGAAAACAAAGGAAAATAAAATTTGAACCAAGGAAAAAATTGAACTACAACATATACATTAAACATCTCACGAGTGGTACAGATAAAAAGAAACTGTAGCACCGTTTACGACAACAGCTTTGACGGAGAGTAAGTTAAAACACGCTTAAGTACTAATAGGGGGATTCCCAGCTAGTAATGCAAACTAGCGTATGCAAGCTAACATATGCCTTGATAACTTACCCCCTCTCTTTGCTTCACCACAGTTTGCAGTGTTCCCAATAAGCACACTGACAACGTAAATTAACTGTATTTATTATATAGTCACGAGTGTTTTACTGGAAAATATACCACTCGTAAAATTCATAAAAACTACATCCGGGACCCGAGTGGTTTATTTTCCATAATCTCACACGTGAGTTTATCGATGACGTAATTTCGGTAATTTCCCTCCTCGTGGCAAAACAATATTTTACTCACTCGCTGCGCTCGTTCGTAAAATACTGTTTTGCCACTCGAAAATAAAATTCATATCTTCGCGCCACCGTGTAATATCCTCTATATACTTACTCCAAATCTGAATATACCAACTGCAAAAGAAAACTTCAACCAAACAACATACCCAGACCACAGTCCCCCAGACTCTTGAGCTGTTTAACTGCTGTGTCCTCTAATGTTTCAGCAATCTCACGGTACATTCTGAAATGATGTGCCACCATAGAATACTTGTCTGTGTCTTCTGGGTGTTGTCTTCTTAAATAGTCCAGAAGAGCAACTTTTAATTTGTTTTCCTACAGAAACACGCAGAAAAAACAAAACAAAACAAAAAAAAATGTTTTTTTCACTGAGACACCTACTCGCACGCAATCACAAATTATGCAATTTGACTGGTTGAGTAACCACTACCTATCCTGTGATATTTATAAAGGTAATCAAATATTTGGAGTGCAATTTGCAATAAAAAAGCACAAGTAAATTTTCAAGGATGCATGAGCCAGTAAGACGTCTTCTGAGCCAATCAGCGCCAGAACTGACATTTTTGCTTGTATATTATTAGTCGGGCAACCGACTATAGGTTTACACTCGAGTTTCATCGCAAATCGCAGTCACGTGCCATGGGGAATACCGCAGGCACGTAATACGGGCGCAAACTTCTTTCTACGATGTCGAAGTCGATGGCGAATATGTTGAAAACAAATGGTGTCATCTTTTCTACGCTCAAACATACAGACCCACAAACCGTTCGCGGTAGACCCAATCTAAAAGATGGCGTGTGTAATGAGCGTATATTTCGAAACGGGTCGTTCCGAGAATTGAAAATAGCAATCAAATGATTTAGCGAATGTCTCACTAGAATCAAAGCAGAAATCAAACGAGTTACCAGTGAACAGAAAATGTGGACAGAGTGACAGAAGAGCATTTGCTGAGAAAGACAAGGTGCCTAGCGATGAAACTCGAGGAAACGACAACAAAGATGCCACGTTGGAAGCCAGCACCTTGGTACCCTTAGCATTCCTTTTTTGGACCACTCCGCACCATAAGTGGTCAACACTCACAACTGCACGTCTACCTGTTGCCCGACTTACGATCTTAGATCGTCTTGTTAGGATTCAAATCAAGGATCAATGTAAGTGCCTGAGCAACTGTGCATCTACCCCTCCTCTAACCCAACATTAGGGACTAATAGCAAATCGCTACAGGCGACCTCTACTACGGCGGCCTTGTAGCGACCGTGATGCTTTGCCCTCCGGCTTGTACAAATTTGATGGTTTTATTTGAATCGTGCCCATTTCAAGGGTTGGTTCTTCCTCCTTTCGCGACCGTCCCGCCTCCCCTGGTGGTGTTTGAAATGTGACACGTTTCTTATTTCCCCGTTGGACGCTTATGGCCTCATAAGTCGCGAATTTTTCCCATAACTTAACATTCTGCGATAAGATAATGAGTATGCAGTAACGATACAATACTATCTTTCTCAAAAGAGGCCATGTTACCTTATCGATTCCTCTGCGACACAAAAGTTCAAAATGTTCGTGCTCGAAGAGAGTGTCAAAAATATAAGACATCTCATGAAATCGTCCAACGCCGGTTAGCAGTCGAACCTACAGAAAAAGAGTAACACTTCGTAAAAGTTTCTCCCAAGTGATTTGTCATACATTCCCAACACACACGTTTCGAAAATATGGTGTTAGATCGATGCAGAAAGATGATGCGTTAAGTAAAGATGGCTGTATATTGATCAAGTTTTTTTGGAAAGAGACGTAGTCGAGGTCAGCCATCTTGATCGAACAAATTTGGTCAATAAAGGGATTTATTATATGGCTATTTTGTTATGTTTTGCTTCGCGGGACAACGCGGGAAATCCCGAGAGGGCAAGATAGACCCATCTTGCCCGCTAGGATAGCCAATCAAAATTTAGGTTTAGATCGATGCAGTGTCTTCGAGATGTTTTAAAATAATCAGTTCTTATGATCTTACATCTATGCAGTGTCTTCGAGATGTTTTAAAATAATCAGTTCTTATGATCTTATATCTAACAATTAACGTAATAAGAAGTTGCATACAAATCATTCTTGGAGTAAAGAGATAAAAGGATTGGCAAGAGCGGCTAAGCCAGTTAGAGACAAGTAACTGTACCAAGGATGTAAAAAAGGGTAAAGAAAATAGTTTCATAAGAAACTGGTGCTGCGTTATTAAACTGACTGACGTATCTATAATCTGCATGAGCGAAACTCATCATCAGAGTCAAGTGATTTACATATCGTCACGTGATGGTACAGCCGAGCCTCGCTATCTAGCAGTCATTTCCCTTGGAGTGTTTTTTTTTGTCATTTTTTTGTCATCTCAAACTCCTCACTATCTCGAACTATTTTTTCCCCTTCAGAGTTCCAGATGGCGAGGTTCGACTGTATTTTTGTCTCTGTTCACCGTAACGGTTGTGACTGGTCGTTATTGCCTATATGTCATTTATAAAGCCATGCTATCACTTGACTCTGATGACTTCGGCTCTGGTTGTCTAAACGTCAGTCAACGTCGTCAAGAGTTCTTCTCACTGGAACTAACTATGACCGGACGATCAAACTCCACAAACAACTAAGGATTGTGAAAGACATATTTTTCGGCACTGTCACAGGCAAATTCGGAAAAGCAAATCCGAGTTCTCCCGATAGGATTCGAACCTACGACATTCCGATTACTAGTTCGGACACTCTACCACTGAGTGATATTATTAGTAATACTTAGGTTAAAGCTATTAAAACACCCACCAGCAAGCCGTACTCTCTGGCCTCAGCCAGTGCAGCTGTAAGCAATCTGCTACTCCGCAGCACACTTGAAATCCCTTCCATGTTACAAGCCATCGTGTGACACTCATGGGCACGAACTAGTAACTCAACTTCCAAGTTCAATTCTGTTGAGAAACACAAAGTGTAGTCCAGTGCTAAATTGAAAGATAGATTCTTGAGTGGAATCCAGGAGGTATAACCCCTTCAACACTTTTTCATCACTGTGAGTGAGGATGTCGGAAACAGAAATAATTGATAATTTGTGTTTAGTCTTCATTTGTGGTGTTTTTCAACTATTCAGTTTAAGTGTAGAAAACTTGTAGAAACCAAAGCGATAGCTCTTATTTCGCAAAGTGTGACAACGTCTTTGGAACAATTAGTGAGGGATGTCATGGCCCGACACGAGTTTGGTAGGGATGTCTGGGGTTGTAGAAAACGTGCTACATAAGGACAAGATGAAAATCGAAAGTAATTACTGTTCTTAATAAAACAAACATATTGGGTTCTTCATTTTTCTCTGGTAGTTTAAAGTTTTCAAGAGGAACTGAAAGAAGCCTTGTCTTTCAAAATCCATCGCAAACGATAAAGACATCATTGAGTCCTCAGGGAACGCAAACCAAAGCGGACTGACGAAAAGATGCAGCCGCCTTGTAAAGAGCAAACAATGTAAATGTAACTGAAGTGATATTAGCAGAGAGGTGATATTAAACATACAATATTTTTACAAACATGAGGTAAAAAGAGTCATGTGTAAAAATACCTCCAGCAGTAAGGAGACTTGAATCCTGTTGACCGGTCAAATACTTTGCCTTGTCGAGCAAACTGCTACCAAGGAGGGTATAGTCAGGACATAGACGTATCATGTGACTGATATCCTCGCAAGAGGGAGCGGCATTCACAATGAGATCATCATATTCTCCTCCGCACAGTTCTACAAAGACACAAAAATGTGATTTAAGTGTTGCTTAAAGATAGATCGATAGTTTACTAAATAAATAGTTTGCAGCCCAAAGGATGAATTGCGCATTTACAACTCATATTGTTTACATAATGCAAAGACTAAAAACAAAATTATTCAAGTGAATGCCCCCAAACCTTAATCCTTTCTTGACATTTTCATGTCCTATACAGGAAATCTTTATGACCTAGCTAATACTGTCTGCCTTCTTAAAAAGAAATTTAAAATGGCTTCAACTTAATGTCTATGTATAATGTATTTTAAAACATCTAATCACCAACATCAAGATTGCACAAGAGACGGATTAAAACAAAACTCATGTGTAAGAAACGTACCTTCACCGGTGGTGTAGACACGAAGAGAGCGCAAAATGGTATCTGACAAAAATCTTGTTACCTGACAAAGAGATAAACAAGACAGATAGAAATTCAAGAAATTCCTGAAAGCGGAAGGCGAGTGCTCTCACACTGCACCAACCTTGGTCTCCTGGGTCGAAAAATAGATTGAAAATAGATATATACATAACAATTAAACAATAAAAAACATGTAAAAATATTATATGGCAAGGTAGCCATATTTTGCCTCATGGATCGTCAATTGAGCGTTTCTATGGTCAAGATGCTTTCTTGTGTTTGCTTCACTCGGAAGTTCGTTTCAAAAGAAGAATAAGAAAGAATGGCCTGACTACCATATTATAAAGTATTTACTAATCTAGATAGCTCAGGTCCTCGGTCGTTCTTGTACGGATCTCGCTGCGCTCGGTCCGTTCTGGTACAACTTCTGGCTAATATTACCCAGAACGGCCCTCGCGCTCGGTCAGTAAGAGGTTAGTATATAAAGGTAGTAAGGCAAAGGCGCACACGAGCCACAGGAGGCCCACACGGCAGGTGCTTATCTCGGTTTCTGTAGCATGAAGCACCTGGGAGTATTATTACTCCCCCCTGGATGGGATGCTAGTCCATCGCAGGGCTACCCCCAGCATTATATTGCTAGTACCCATTTATACACCTGGGTGGAGAGAGACAGTGTGGAGTTAAGTTTCTTGTCTAAGGAAACAACACAGTGCCATCACCAGGGCTCGACCTCCGTACCTCCTGCTCAGAAGTCCGGCAGGCTAACCACTACTGTGTCTCCACTTAGTATATTAGAAGTATATAAAAATATGATTAAAAAATCATATTTATGAGAAATGATCAATACAGCTGACGGGGAGCGTGGAGCCTTCAGCACGTTACCTGCGCAGTATCCAGGTGCATCGCTTTGATGTAGCTATCTATCAGGTTAAAGCGACTGTCAAAGCCAGAAACTAACAAGGAATGAAGCACATGGAATGGCTTCTCATTCACAATGGTCTCATAGTCCTGCATCAGAGTCTGCAAAGAATCGAAGAATATGCCACCAATTAATACGTCGAAAAAAAGACGAGACTGCACGTCAGCATTGGGTGTTTGCTTTCGTTTTACACTGCTCTAATAAACGATTGGCTGAATAATTTATTTTGAATAATCTTACGCTCGCTCACAACTGATAAGGAGTAACTGTGAAAGTACTTGTGATTTTCTCGCTTGCGTTTCCCCCCATTGGCACAAACGACATTGCCAAAGTACAGCTCAGATTGGCTCAATGGTCTGAGTGCATCTGTTGTGATTAGCTAGTGAAATTACTTAGGCCAGTCTTCTATCGCTCCGTGGCAGAGCATCCGAATAAATCTTTCACATACAATCTTCACGTCATTACCTGGGCAACTTTGTAGCATGTGATAATACAATTACAGCATTTCTTGCCCCAGCGGCAATGGAACGCCAGTCCCTCCATCACAGCAATGAGGTCTGCAACTTGTATCCAATCAGCGGACGAGACTGAACTTGTGTCAGTATAACTGGAATTGAATACAAAGCTGTCACTGCGGCCAACTTTTCTCGCAGTTCCCGAGATGCTTTGGCGCCTGTGACCATTGACTGAGAGAAGAGTTTGGATGTCGTCATCTAGAGTTTCCACAGACCGCGTGCCTTGGGCCAAGTAAATACAGGACTACACAGCAAAAATAACAATAAATTAGATCTGCAAAAAAAATTTACTCACCGACCCTGGTTTCAAACTACATTATTTTGGCCGCCGTGCTTTCTCTGTTGCTGCCCCGTCTTCCACAACATCTTAGGGATGCAGAATCGCTAGGCATATTTAGAAGAGAGTTGAAAACAGTTTTTTTAAGCGTGCTTTTTAAATTGAAAATTTTATTGTAGTTAATTTACCTTTTAGCTTTTTACTTCCTTTCATAATATGAATTTTTAACCTTGTAAATAGCGCCTTTGGACCCTTGGGAAAGGGCGCTTTAGAAATGTTATTAGTATTATTATTATTATTATTATTATTATTATTATTATTATTATTAACAACAACTTAAATGACACACTCGAAAGTCCAAATAACTACTTAGGGACCACCCCATCTTTCACCACTGTAACAACCACCATTACTTCCGGTACCCAAGCCCGCGCTTCTAATGCTTTATCACTGTGTGTGGCGGGAAAACCCATTACATAAATTTGTCAGATTCGCTCATGTACTTGAGGACGGTTGCTGCTGCATTAAAACAAGCACTGTTAAAACCTCCGTTGGATTGCTTGGTGGAATTCTTGATGAATTGCATTTACAAATCAATTAATATTAGTGAATTTGTGGATGATCAAACGACAAAGTTATCACTAGGAATTGGGCGTTTATTTTTGGCCGACACAAATATGCGTACCTGAGAGATACACAGTCTCGAATGTTTCAACAAACTTCATCATTTCAAGATTTGTTTGGCAGGACATTGAACCCATCTTGAACGTTGAACTTTATGTTACAAGGGTGATCTTTCACGCGAATTTCAAGCCAATTAATTTGGAGATGGCGTAAACAGTTTTAGAGTCATTTTGTCAGGAGCAAAAAAGGTGCTCTGCTTTTGCATCTGCGGTGTGAAAAATGCACTTTAACTTGTCACTGATTTGGGATTTATTTCAAGGTAACAGAATAAGTTGCCCAACATGAGGAACAGCGGTCCCTTCAATAAAACTTTTACTTGCGTAGTTATTGTTTTAGCAGGGCCGTAACGAGGTATATTTTTTCGTAGCTGATCCCATTTTTTTTACCCAGAATTTTGATCCCCGATCCCAAAAGCGATCAGAATTCTGATCCCTGATCCCTGATTCCATGAAAAACACCGCTGATCCCGATCCCACGGGCTGTGATCCCTGATCCCACCCCTTTGCAGGCCTTGATCCCTGATCCCATATACCTCGTTACGACCCTGTTTTAGAGTTTGAAAACAAAAGCCACAACTGAAAATTAAAATTGTATAAGTTTTCTTGAATTGAGCCCTGGATTTGCATTATCATAATTATCTTACCATGACAACATCAAGTTCCAAGCTGCTATGATTAAACACCTGTGCCAGCCAGCGTGCTTGTGTTACGCTATATTCTTTAAGGAGCTGACCAATAACATATTCCAAAGCTTTAATTTCCTAAAGGAAGTAAACAGATAACTGTTTCAATTAAACACTGAACAGGTTTGGGGAAGGAATATGTTTTCATTGACTATATATCATTAGTAGAAACGGACCGTCGCATGCTTTCAAGAACGCTGCATTGCCATTTGTTAAAGAACTCACTAACAATTCAACGATTGAATTATGAGCTCAAGATTTCTCTCACGCGATAGAAACGGCGAGAGCGAATAATCTTATCGGTTTAGTATAAATCCACTATTTTTGGTTTACGAGAAGAAGCGGGCGCCATTTTGTTGAAAACCGCATACTGTTAGGCTACTCAATGTACACACTTTCTATCACAGGAATAAACATTTAGTCGCGTAGCCAACAGTATTTGTGATAGAACATTTCCTTGGAGGTACTATAACGTGGTGAGTTCCATGAAGTTAGAGAAGTTCCATGTAGTTTCAGGGAAATCAAATTCCCAAGGAATGTAAATACTGTACAGACGAGTTAGTATTTCCCCGATCTTCAGCACAACGGCTTTTTATTCGTACTAGACAAACACGCCTTTATGACAACAGCGTGCCGTGGGTGTTTCTACAGGTTGCCTGGTTAATGCATGTTAAGGAATGGCTTAAACTATTCAATGTCATATAGTCGTGCCTCAAACTGCGCCTAATGTTCTCTCACCATATTGACTTCTGAAAAATGAATTTAACAGTTTAATTTTCTCGACCGCAAGTTATGGTAAGTCACTCGTTAAAAAATTTAAACTTATTGTTATCATCACAGTGAAAAAGAAAAGCAGACAGTCGAACCTCGCTATCTCGAAGTCCCCGCTATCTAGAACTCAAACTCGTTTCCTTTGGATTGTTTTTTTTTCAGTCGTTTACCATATCTCGAGCTATTTTTCGTTTCCCTTGAGAGTTTGAGATTGCAAGGTTCAACTGTAGTTACCAAACAGTCATTGACTTTTGCTGTGGTAAGAATCTACTACTTGGGCTATAAAGAGTGTAGTCCTTACATTGTCTGTCTTAAGGGATGGTTCGGCATCTGGTTTCTTGTATGCAACATCCTCTTGAACAAGTTCTCTTGTATCTACCATTTTGTGGAGCTCTGTGTCCATTTTGTTAGACTTTCTTTCAAACTCAAGCTCTGCTTCTTGTGGAAGAAACTCCAAATGGCTGACAGATCGCACTAGCTTAGCCTGAAAATTATATAAAAAAAAAACGAAGAATGAGGTTCAACAACACTTATTTATACCAAAAAAGAAGAAAGAAAGATAAAAGCAATACATTCATTTTGAAACTTATAAATAAGGTGTTAGCTGCCTAGAACAACCATTCGGCTAAGAAAATTAAGCAGATATCAGTGAAATACAATTAATAAAATTACCGTCATGTGTATTAAAAAAGTAACCTAAGAATATAAGAGATATAAGTAAATATATACAGCAACTTTACAAACTAATATTACACCAGGGCAAAAAAGAAAAAGAAGAGAAAAGAATATAGGAATGTTTTACAAAAAACAATGATATTTACAACACAAGAATAGTGACTAGCAATAGTAAATAGATTCATTTCAAGTAAAAAGGTAAACAGTTATTTCCCAGGCTCAACATCTACCATGCACATTATTTCACAACCCTCTCACTTTGACATTGAAATCCCAGCAGTGTGCAGAATGTTTGTTTCATGAACCTAGTTTAATGGTCGTGTTCTCACAAGTTTCCTAAACCCCAATGGTAGATTGTCCCAATTAGAAATTGGAGAATCGTTATCTCGACTCCTCTTGGGAGAACTCGTATTTGGCTTTTCCGAGTTTGTCCGTGACAGAGCTAGTAGAGCATCTGAACTAGTTATCTTTACTTTCAAGTCCTAACAGTATGCAGGATGTTTGTCCCATGAACCTACTTTAATGGCCTTGCTTCCACGAGTCTCCTATAGCTCAGTGGTAGTGCATCTGAACTAGTTATCTTTACTTTCAAGTCCTAACAGTATGCAGGATGTTTGTCCCATGAACCTACTTTAATGGCCTTGCTTCCATGAGTCTCCTATAGCTCAGTGATAGAGCATCTGAACTAGTTATCTTTACTTTCAAGTCCTAACGGTATGCAGGATGTTTGTCCCATGAATCTAGTTTAATGTCCTTGCTTCCACGAGTCTCCTATAGCGCAGAAGAAGAGCCTCCAAACTAGAAATCGGACGGTCATAGGTTCGACTCCGATTGGGAGAACATGGATTCTCTTCTTCTGAGTTTGCCTGTAACAACGCTGAAAAATACTATTTTACACAGTTATTTATCAGGCACTAAGTTCACCATACCTCGGAATCCCTTTCAATTTCTGCCTGAATTTTTAGCAGCCATGTCTTTTTCTGAAGTTCTTGTATTTCCTCCACTGTTTTGGCTTGTTGACCATCAACTGGAAGTGAAAACCACTTCACTGCAATACTGAGAAGTTGAGCACGCTCTTTGAATGACAGCTGCTCATCATCAGCTCGAGTCTAAAATCATAGAAAAATAACGGAAGTAACAAGCGTGTCAGCTTCCTCTAAATGGATCTCTGTCGAAAATCAGTTTTACTCCATATAATAATTGCATGAGACTTGAAGGATAAATTGGACTTTTCTGATTTCTTTTTTCAAATTTCCCGAGGTGCTGAACTTATTGTGAATTAATTTAAATGTTCTTTTCTAATGTTCAAAACAATTCGTAATTCTACTTCTCCAGTTAATAAAGTTGTTATTATTTATTATTATTATTATTATTATTATTATTATTATTATTATTATTACTTTTATTATTGTTGTTGTTGAGATTTAATCTTTTGACAAATGAAAGTTCTGTAATAAAAGGCCTCATTCCAAGAGACTACTTTGCAACCACTACATAACAGAAAGTCTCCGCAATTCTTTTATGTCTGTCAGCCAGTTGCAATTCATCTACATCAATTGAAATTTAAGGATATCGTTTCTGTTCGTCAGTACTCACATTGTCAACACAACAACATTTCAATAACATTTCGAAGGCAGTACCTCGAAAAACAATCCAACAGTTTCTGGTTTGCAGCTGTTGGTTCTGAAACACTTTTCTGCTTTTTGCCAAAATGCAAGGCGGCCCTGCTCTATCTCCCACAACATAGAATTCTTGGAGCTTTCCAAATCGGCTTCAACCTGGAAATGTGGTAAGACAAAAATAGATGAAAGGTGTTCTTGGCCTTGTGGCGTATTTGGAAAAAGGAGGGAACGCACTCTTTTTACATTATTTAACTTTTCCTTTCAAAATCATTGTGTTTCGGAAGCCTTAATAAGAATATTCAAATACAACAATGTTTTGACATCGCTTGGAAAACGGAGGTATATTTCTCTTTTTGGTACTCTGTAATTTCTCCTTGTAAATCATTCTGTTCGAAAAGGTTTTCTTAATGGAAAAGTCTGACAATTCAACAGCGTTTCGTCTCAATCTCAATCATCTAGTACCTTGTGCAAAGTATTATTTATTGTGCTATTCTTGCTTTGTCTTTAATACGGATGCTAGAAAGCATATCAAATAAACTATATAAGTAATTAGTTTCTGATGAAACTAGTGCTGCGTCGGCGGGAAATTCTAACACACAAAAAGTGGTTCATTAAGGGAATTGATAAAGTACGTTTTGTCACGGTTGGATGCGAGAGGTGCAGACGTTTCGAGCAATAGCCTTTCGTCATTTGTTCTGACTGTTTCTAAATCAATCAATCAATCAATCAATACTTTATTTATACATGTAACACCTAGGAGCTGTACAAGCTCGTTTAGAGTACGTGCGTGTGTGAAATTACATTCACAAAGGCCATACCAATAACACAACACCAGGACCTACGTCGCCTACTCTTTGCGAACAATACGTGGGTCCTTTAAGTTCCACGAAGGTATACGAACAAGGGCTGTGAAACGGGACATACGGTTTATCGTAATTATCCGAGAAGACTAGAAGTCTAACCATTTACAGATGTCACTGCAAAGGCAGCACGTTCTTGTCAGTAATTTAAAGACCCTGAGTGATGGTACGGCCGAGATTCGAACCCACGACCTCCCGAATGATAGTCCAGTACTCAACCAACTGAGCTAACCGGTGGGCGGTCTCGCTTTGAAGGCTTCTTATTTATTTCAATCCAACATCTCTAGTAACGAGTATACCATGATACAAATTCCAAAAATACTCCGCTATATGGAAAGAAAAGCATGTAATATATGTTTCCGCAAAAAAAGCGGTAGACTTGCATTTCTACAAACTATTTCTACAAATACCGCAAATTCATGAGTCGCATTCTAATATGTGTCAAGAGTTTTGGCGCTACTTACTTCTTTTAACGTGATGTTATCGTCTTGAATATTAACCAACGAAGCAAATTGTCTCGCCTCTGCGAAGTGTTTAGTATCCAGCAGAGAGCACAAAACTTTCCTTTTCTCCTCTAGATTTGCATCACTTCCTTCCTCTAACAGAGTATCAAGCCTGAATTCGGTCCCTTTACCACGGATAATGGTGGAAATCTCATGCAGTTTATGATAACTAGGAACTGTAAGTCAAAACAGCACAAAATGAATTGAGAACTAGTCACGAGTATTAGTATGAGTAACCATCAGTTTTGAAACGTTAAGAAAAGAAGCAGTTCTGCCTACGATAGTTGCTGTATGGTAGCAAGAAAGAAAAAAAGAGGAACTAGACGCATATCTGCGTGAACTCGGGCTTTCTTGACGTCCTGGCTTGTCAAGTGAAAAAGGAAAGGAACTACAGTTGACGTGTCGGCTATATTATTATTTAGTACTTTTTTCTCAAGCATCTGAGCGGCCCGGAATCCTAAATCTTCGAATTTCATTGGCTAATCACGCGCTCGCGACCGGTCCAGCTATATACGATACGGCCCACGGGCTGGATTTTTTTCCCCGCTGTGGCAATTACGGGCCGTTAAAAATATTAATATTACAAAGTTAGATTTAACACTCCCACGTAGTGAAAAATGTGCCACCGAAATTATATAGCTGTTGAGGAAAATGGATTCGGATGAGAGCGAAGACAGTGAAAGCGAATTTTACTATCCAGAAGAAGAAACTTGTAACCAAATGATGCCTATAAATCGTGACGAGAAAGAAGACATCCGACTAGGTCGATCCGTGTGGGAAAAAACTGTGCCCTTGGTCTTGAGTGCGGCCAGAGGCCATCGCCTCCACTCCGGTAAATAACGAGGCCCCATTAGGGGTTTTAGGGATACGGGATATTTGCGAAAAAATTATAGGGATACGGGATATTTAGAAAAGAGATGGTGGGATATCGAACGTCATGATCAAAGTTTTCTTTTTTGACAGAAGAAAATAGGTTAATTTATCAATATGAAAGACGGGAAAAGTAAAAAAAAAAGTACTTGAAAATGCGAATTAATGTATTTCCCCATGAAACATTGATAATGTTACAACTCCCAACACTCCCCCCAACCTCCGACATATTTTTCCCCCATTAGGGGTTTTAGGGATACGGGATAATTGCGAAAAATTATATATATTTACTGGATTCGCAATTACATTTATTTACTATTTGTTTTAGCCATTTCGTGACTATGATTTGAGTTCTATTTGAGAACTGATAGTACACAAACAAATTTGGTATTTTATATATAATGCTATAAGGTTAAAAATTGTAAAATTAAAAGTTGAAACCAAACGTTTTCGGCTGTTTGCCATCACCAGGGTGCCATCATCACCACGCTTTAATGCACAATATATAACAAAAACTCATTATAGAGGACTAATCTATGAAACAAGACAATAAAATACTAAACGAGATCTGATAAATCGCTTTACAGCAGTTTCAAGTAAGAACCCGCTCCTTAAAAATCTAAGATTTACTGAAGTTCATCAAAAAAATTACGTACAAGAATGTCTGTGAGTACATCTATTATAGTTTTTAACGCCCGGTCAGTGCAGTCGCTTCCGAGACATAAAAATACTTTAAATGTTATCACCTATTCAGGTTTTAGCCCGTTCTTAAGTGTGTCCAATGTTTATTTTCTCTTCAACAATCACAATCAATGTAACAACTGTTAGTGTATCTTACCTACTGAAATGTCTACTAATATTATTTATGTAACCGAAATACCTAAACATTGTCCTATTCTGTACACGACCCCACAAGCATGTTGCTTTTTTACGCGTTTAAATGAAGAATATGATGATGATTATGATGATGATGATGATGGCGAGATTGATGATGATAATGATGTTGCATGATACACATTTCCCTAAATTTTGTAAAGCCTAATGTAATTGCATATGTCTGCTCTTTATCACTTGCCACCTTACCTGGACACGAGAAGTTCCTTCCAAACATCGGTGCAGCTAACAGTGACAATAGATGCTGTTGTTCATACGCACTTCCACACTGCGACAGCATCAATTTTGTAACTTGAACTGTAAATCTTTCTAACCACTCTGGATTCCCAATACAAGGCAGGTCACTTTTACTTCCTCCTGTAATCTTCATAATCATCTAGAAAAAGAAACAAGTAAATCCTTCTTGCTTTGGACTGACCAAGAAAATTTTGAAAAGCTATGGAGAACATTGGCTTGTAATAACAATCAATTGGCAGGCTATTCAAAAGAGTCCATCAAAGTTCACTGACACATCTACTACACATCTACTACTACTGCGTGAAATACTTCATCCTGGAATCCATGTCCCAAGACAAGAACGTTATAAAGGACGCTACACATGTAATTCAAGTCTCTCACGAGGAGAAACACGGTGACTCCAGTGGAGTGTAGTCGTGTGTATTACACAACCCTCAGAATGTTACCGAATGCTACTGTTTATTTGCGAAGGATTTACCTTGCTATGCGATTTCTTGAACATTTTCAAATACTCCTGGCAGGCTTCATAGTCCGAATGCACCACAAATGATTCATAAAAATGGAAAAAGCTCAGCAAAGGACTGTTCTGTGGATAAATGATAAACGCAAGTTTAACCAAAGTGTTAGGAACAGATAGTACCATACTGATTATACAGAGACATGTGGTAGGAAGGCCTTATTCCAAAAGCGCAATCTTAGGATTAAACTGCCTGGTTTAATACCATCGGCACAAGTTTTAAGACGTCTCAAGAATACTGACTAACCTCAGATTATAAACAGACCAATAAACTCTTGGTCAATGTGATTCAGATAACAATTGCATTACATTTCTACTTTTCAGGAAGGGGGTGGCTGAGAAGGGGGGGTGACTTAGCATATTTCTGCTAATAGAGAGGGGTGGGTAATTAGAAGGGGGTTGGCTTAATAGAGGATTTGCCGTATCTTAAGTTCTGCATTATAGATGCCGTGGTTCAGTTTTTCCTTGGTTTAAATTTTATTTTCCTTTGTTTTTTGGTTTGGTGATGTATGATAATGAGTTTGAAACAAAGGAAAATCAAATTTGAACCAAGGATAAAATTGAACCACAACATAGGCAATCCAACATACTGTATACGTTGTAGTTCTATTTTATCCTTGGTTTAAATTTTATTTTCCCTTGTTTCAAACTCATAATCATACATAACCACACCAAAAAAACAACGGAAAATAAAATTTAAACCAAGGAAAAAATTGAACCACAACACATGCATTCTTTTACCGTATCAACACTTACAGGATCAAAGATATAAAATGCATTGATAAGAGTTCGAGCATAATTCTCCTTTAAACCAACGATCCAAATAATGAGAGATGACAAATCATCCAGCTTCCATTGGTGCCACTGAAGATCTGTTTAAAAATACAAAGGTTTGTCCAGGAGTTAATAAGTCAGGTATTGACTATTTAATAACAAAGACACCACAAATTTGATATTCGCATTTCATGTATACTTGTTTCATAATTCGTTATCACGACCAAACGAATTGTTAAGGTCAAACGTTCAGTTTCAAAGTATATCTTGCTATAGAGTGAAATTTTGGCCTCTCTATGCATCTTTGGTTGACAGAATCCAGTAAAACCATTACTAGGACTGCTACTGAACATTACTGTGTTGTGATATGGTTAATGTACTTTGCAGTGCGATTCTAATCCCCTCAAAAGTCAACAAAATCATAAAGATTACTTTCACAAAAACTTATCCCTCTTACAACCTTAAAATGAAAGTTGGCTGGTTCCAATTTGTCCTTTGGCGCACTAGATACAAATAATGTTAATGAAGTAAGGCCTCTTAATTATACATTTATAAAAGCAATACTCAAAAACAATAGCACATGGAAAGCCATAAAGAGTGGCTTTAACTGACTGCCGATCAAAACAGAGCCTGCTTCCTACACCTTTATTCCCTCTTTCTCAATGTTTGAGAAACTAAATGAAACGATACAAGTGTTTCGTCACAAAACCAACACCCTGAATTCACTGAAAAATTCTCCACTATGCGTCGTCACTTCAGCATTGTTGTTGGTGTTTCATATGTGATGAAACACTGTTACTCTTGTTCGATATATTACTTGAAAACGGCTTTATCTGTTTACTTTTAACTTACTTTGTATGTCTGAAGCGGACGGTTGGGAAATATCTGTGGACATTCCATATAGCACATTAACAAGGATAACCTACACCACCGCTACAAAGTAGCATCCTACTATATTAAACTAACAGACTGGTTTAGACAATTCCAATTACCACAACTCAATAAACAAAATTCATTTAATAAGTAAAGATTGTCAAAGTCATGTACGCAACTAAAGCAGCTGCTCTAACCACAAGCATTGTAGCGCTATCGCAAGGTGATCGGTTTGAATCCCGTTCCGTATCTTTGCAATTGCGATGATCTTTCACTTACATGCATGAAATTTTCATATATTCGCATTCCAAGCAAACTTTACTTTACACAGAAACTCTGTCACAGCACTTTGTTAAACTATGGCACGGGAGTTGCGTGAGATTTTGAACGTGTACGCACGGGAAGAAACCTATAACGTTCCTTGCCGTCCGTTTATGGAATAATAAAAGGATAAAGGAACTACTAACAAAGACCCCAATGTAATGCGAAAAATTTATCAGTCATCCCGCTGTTGATAAAAATGCTTTCAGGGAATAAAATTTTTTTTTCCAGATTTCAGCTGTTCACTGTCGTATGTGTGTATATGGACGCTACGCCTTTGTATGGTGTAAGTAGCTACGAAAATGAGCATAGTCAAGTTTTAACATAAGTGTAGTTACCAAACGAGTCAATTGAGTAAGAAATACCACCATGAGGTAATAAAGTGACAGTAACGCTTTGAGCGTTAGTCCGTCGTGAGAGCGAATGACGAAGGGTTAACGCTAACAAACGTCACCTGCTTTATCATCTTCCAGTGATGAAACTACGTTAATACCATGGGTGACAAATTACTCCTTAATTCTGGCACGAAATTTCAGCGTTAATTTATAATTTCACATGAAATTTAATGCTATCATGCCCCTCCCCACCCCACCCCCGCTAAGGTGTCAAAATGGCGTCTAGGGTTTGAAAATGTTAAGAAGTAATTTGTCGCCCATCATATTAATAGGTAATCAAATGGTATACTCGTTCGTCACCACCTGATTGCACATACTAACAACTCGATGGATGACCACCATGTTCGAGTTCCCTTGAGACGCAGAGCCACTTCGTTAGGAAACTAAACAATTTGTACTTCAAAGTTTAACAGATGACACGGTTAAGTGTAAAATTTGCATTGATTGGTGAATTTCAAAATAAATAAAAATAAATGATAATAAAATGAGGAGACAAGCTTACTGAAGATAACGGAGAGTGCCGGTTCAAGTACAAGAGGTGACAGAGTGGAACAGAGCCACGTACAGAGGCAATCCAGCAGCTGAGCCTCCTACAAAAACAACAACCGGGTTTATTACGTAACAACTCTTCATGTCATGTTCATCTCGTTTAAAATCGTTTGGAATATTTGATGTTTTGCTTGTTATAACTTTCTCTAGAATAGCTTAAAGAGAGTACATTCTCGATAAAACGTTTGTGGCACTGTCCACATCCACCGCTTTCCTCTGACCGAGTGAGCGTAACAAATTAATGTTTTAAACTCAACTGGATAAAGGATAAATCTCAACGAGTTTCAAAGCGCAAAAGTTCTTGTGCCTTATGTGAATAAAGGACCGCGCAGGACTGGTAAAGGGAGGTGAATAGCCAATACTACCTTGAGTTTAAGTAGCCAATCAGAGCGACATTCACTGGTTTGCTAAATACCTAGTCCAATACAAAACATTAACTAACCTTGTAGCATGATGCTAAGACTGACAGAATTGACCTATGAAGCGCTATTGCGTGCGCCAACAAGCTTCGCCAAGGGGCTTCATGAGCCTCACATTTAAACACGACATCAAATAAGTCATGTGGTAAATCTTCCATACACAGAACCTTTTCTGACACATCTAGAAAAACAAAATTAAAAACGCACTGTTGGACTAGCTGCAAGACATGCTAGCATCATTGAAAGAATACTTGGTACATGTACCAGAAACTGCACTCTAACTGAATCCGACATTATGTCAGATAGTATGTGCATTTCAACTAAAATGAATAATGGAACAACAACACTAGCAGTCATGGGTCACGAAGAAAGATTTCTTTTGCAACACATGACCTAATACAGTTTTTTCGGCTCTAACATTTTTCAGAGGTTGTAATGAACTGATACGAAAAAATTTAAGCATGCTAATTCGTTGAAAGCAAGGGAATTTACCCAAACAGCGCAGAAAGTTCAAATTGAGTACAGAAACTTGGAATTGAAAAATTTACGAGTGCTGATTTATCCCAAATTGCACGAGACAAATCATGTTATTACTTGTTAAGAATATACAGGCAAAAATTTAATTTCAACTTTCTGCACTCAATTTCAACTTTTTGCACTCAATTTCAATTTTCTGCACTGTTTGGGATTAATTGACGTGCTCTCAGCCAATGAGCATCCTGAAACTTTTGCATGTATATTATTACTACAGAAACTGGTGCTGCGTCGGTGGGGAATTGGAGCACAAGAAATTGGGATAATCAAACAAGTTGATAAAGTAATTTGTACCACTGTACTGACGGGTGGTGACGTCAGAGCAAATCAGGGCTAACGCTCGAAACGTCACCACTCCTCCCCTTTACCTCACGATGGTACTAATTACCTTATCAACTTGTTTGATCATCCCAATTTCTCGATGAAGATAGGCCCATCTTGGCCAATCACAGAACCAGCCATATAATAAATACTGTTAGTATATACTAAAACAGTGGATAGCGTTGAACGTGCGCTCTAATTGGCTAGTCAAACTCCGAACATCCTTTGCCATTTACTTTCGAGCAACTTGCGAGTTTTTCGAAAAAATATGGCGTTCCGGTTTGCATCCGTGACAAGCGAAGAAATCCTCTAAATTAACAACAAAGCAGTCTCTCAATAACACAAAGAAAGCGAATAAATGTGGTTTGGCCGTGTTTTAAGGCAATGGTTTATGTTTTTAACCCGGAGTTTATCAATAAAAACCAACGAGAAGATTTTGTTTACAAATGCAAATTAATCTTGCGTAACCAAATTTGATGTCACTTGTTCACTTGAGAACCAAAGTTGAATTATCTTTTTTAGAGTGGTTTCAAACACAGAAAGAGTTTGCACCGTCATTTGAAGAAATGTCGCAACTAGAACTAAACAATTTTTTTTTCTTTCAGCGAGAAAACGAGACGCACGGCAGTCATTGCAACAAAAATTCCCTTACCGCGATCCGAGCCGCGTCGGAACGTCACTGGAGAAGTCCTCCATTTTCCAAGCATTTTCTTTTTGTGGTGTACATTATCTCACTGTTTTTTTTTTGGTATATACTAAAACAACTATTCACCTCAGTGTCGGTTACATAGTTGTTAAATATTACCTATGTAAGTTATCGATCACGGTAAGTGCGTACCCTCGTAATAAGCAGGCGCCTTATCATCAGCTGACTTGAGCCCTTTTGAATACTCAGCGTCATTGCTCCTCCGCGCTGTCCAATCTTCATCTTCAGCACTGCTGCTGCATGACGGTTGGGTGACGTCACTGACAGCTCCTTCGTGAGATGATTGGCTGCTTGTATCTGGTAACACACCCATGCGTGCATAGAACTGCGCACGTACATCACGTGAGGGTGGCACAGCCTACAAAGGAACAATAAAAAGAATTTAAAATGGACTGCAGGGTTGTTGGAAAGAGTTTTTAGCGTGCGATTCTTAACCCTTTACATCCTAAGAGTGACTTTTACTCTAGCCAACGCCACACGATTTTACTTGTCACAGGGAGACCCCTTAGGGCTTAAAGGGTTAAAGAGAAGTTTAGATTTATAGAACACGATCCACTTTACCATTCCTATTGCCTTTCCTCGATTTCAATACTTTCACATATTCTCTTCTGAGTTTAAAAAAAAATCGATGTAAAAGCGAATTGTATTGTTTATTGTGATTGGCTAAATATTAGACACGCGCTGATTGGCTCCTTCACTCACTCAATCACTCGTGTTTCCTTTGACATATTGGCTACTGCATTATTCCATATGCAGACTTAGCCAAAAAAACTATTTTCCGACGAATCATTCTTTAACCTACTTTCCAGACAAAAGCAAGGCTTACATTTTTCACTTAAGAGAAATTCTCCTAATTGAAGTCGCACCTATAACTCTCAAAAGTTTGACTGTGACATGACGAAAATATACATCTTTTACTTCTTAAGCAGGTTCTAGGTATCACTTAAAATAAGTGACGAAATAAAGCAGGATACCTTAGATACTTGCCGAGTGGCACTATACGTTGAAAATAAATGATACGTTGTTCTCCAGTCTGGCCTCGTAGCTCAATCGGTAGAGCAACGATAGATCTGTTACTGAGGTCGTGGGTTCGTGCAGGACCTCGCTGATAAATGTATTTTATTATATAGATACTGATGAAATACCAGGATTTTTCCTTTTACTAAAAAATCATATCTTCATCGCGCGCAGTGAAGATATTTATCTTTCACGTGTGAGGATGTTGGTGTCGCCATGGTTACCAACATGATTAGCCAATTACAAGAGAGCTTCCCGGTCAGGCACGTGGCCGGTTCGTTTGAAAATTCATTCAAAAAATGTCTTCGAGGTGCGAAGACGGTACGGTTACGGGTGACTTTCTCGATGAGCAGCCAAAATTTAACGTCGACATTTTTTCCGAGCTTGTAGAGCATCCAGGAAGATTTGTCGAAGTTGTTTTATGTGGAAATTTCATCAGTATCTATAAAATATACAGAACATTACATGGCCGCTTGGAGATACGAAATTTCTTTTCTCGTGTTGAAAAAATATTTTTCAACACTCGAAGAGAAATTTCGTATCTCCACGCGGCCATGTAATATCCTCTATTTCTATTGGTATGGAAGGTAATCAGTGTCTATTGTTCTCAACTGAATGTTTATCTGTAAACAGGGAACAAAATGTGTTCCTAAGGGAACTGACTATTGGTCAGCCGGTCTACTTAAGAGTAGGTGAGTAATATTCAAGTTCTCTCTCCTCGCAAGTAGCTTACGAGTTTAATCCTACGACGCTATTTGTCGGACTTAGAAAGCACATCTTCGCGTGGAAAAGAACCGGCACCCAAAAAGGAAAAGAAGGGGAAACAGTAGCTACAATAGAACATAAAGGTGAATCTTCATGCATAAGCGAAGCGGCAGGAACACCTGTATCAAACCCCGCCCTAGTTCAGCAAGAAATTGGGATAATCAAACGAGTTGATTAAGTAAGTTATGCCACCGTAAGGTAAAAGGGAGGTGCTGACGTTTCGAGCGTTAGCCCTTCGTCGTTAGACCTTTTACCTTAACAAACAATTTTAGCTTAAAGCTACGATGAAAACAAAAACAGTATTTGCATCTCTTTTTAACAAATGACATAATATGAGTAGCTATGCTTAATTAAAAACAAGCCTATTTTGGTTTTTAGAAAAATTGTGCAATTGCGCACAATTTGCCTCCAAAATCCCGCACAATTTTTTTCCGCACCCTGTCAGAGGGCCAGCATATATATCGCTCAGTATGCATCGCTTGCACTGTAAGGCATATCAGCCTTTTACATACCTGTTCTCCTCTTTGCCTGGAGCGTTTTTTCGAACTTTGTCGCCTACCAAGAGGCTCGTGGACAGCCGAATGTTCGACTTTTGTGATCAGAACATTTTCAAATGCTAACTGTAAGTGCTCTTTGATGTGAGGGTTAGAAAAATCGTGTTCTATGATGTGCAGCACCTGAAAACGGCAAAAAATAACAATAGAAGAGCTTTGTAAAACAATAATTATCCCATGAGTAAATATGTATTTGATGGAGGAGTCGCACAATGTGCATTTTGTTTCCAGAACCTATTAATAAGGAAATATTTGCTTAGTCACTCAATATTATTTCTGGAGAGTTCAAGATATAACCGTACGAAGTAATCTTACTATAAATAGTTATTATTGTTATCTTTTGGAATGTTCTAGAATTCTTTGTAACCGTATATAAGGAACGTTACCACACAGCTCTAGAACGTTCGCTTTGAAGTAGTCTAAGGTTGTCTAAAGTAGTCTAGAGTTGAGGTCTGGAGATCGCGTCTGCCGTGAAGTCGTCTGGAGAAGTTATCCGAAGGAGAATACAGTAGTTGTTGCCCTCGAGCGGATATTTCAAAGGAGCTCGTGAGTTGAAGTGTCATTGATGACTGAAATATGTACTTGTGAAGTTAAGAGATAGCTTATTAGCGTATATTTAGGTTAAGCGATCGCTCCATTTTTAGACTACTCGAGTTCTAACATTTCAAGTATCAGTTGAAGATAAGTAGTTGAGTTCGTAGCGAAAGTACGATTGTCTTTTCTGGAGGGCTGAGAGCAAGATTTATTTTTCCAAACACTTTGCGCACGAGTAATTTTACAGCCATGAAGCGGGTATTCACTGTTGCTTGGCAGGTAGTCAGCGACTCAATGATCTGCAAGTATTCATGTACTTTCTGCTTGGTTGGTCGCACGAGCGAGAAAAAAAGAAGCTATCCACGCATAACCCACCAACCGGCTGCAACATAACAATCTGATTGGCTACTCAACGACGGACTATTGATCTACAGAAGACGTTTTCACATTAACACACAAAGACAGATGATGATAAATTGCATTTGCAAAGATAGATTACTGGGCAGTACAACAAGGTTCTCATCGACTTTGACAGTCCGCTAAGGCCTTCGACTGGTGCCGGCCGACTGTAAGTCCATTGGAACCTCAAGCCTGCCCTCTCACTGGTAAATAGTCGATAAAACGCGGACAAGGACGAGTAGTACAATTGTTCTAGTGGAAAGCAACTTAGTATTAATTTCACTTACTTCCAATGAGCGAGCGTTTTTATCCATAACAGCTGGGATAATCATGTGTATGTCATGCATTTTTCGCTCGCTTTTCTCAGTTAGAATGAATACGTTAATTCATGTTTCTATCTCCCACGCGTAGTGCGAGGATCTTCCATGTGGTCGGAAAGAATTTTAAGTTTCGTAAATCGTTTTAAGTGACATGTTTTCTTATGTTTGTGATCAAGTTTGGAGGCTAGTTCATGAAACAAAAACAGGGAACAACACTCAATGCTCGTCGCTGTTTTATCCCTCTTATTCCCGCGCATTTGGTTGTTGATTACAGCAGAGTGTCGTTAGCCGATCAGATCGCAGGACTTGTGACAGTGAGTGTATTGGTTTCTACAAAAAAAATTTAACCTATGGCTACCTGTTTTTTAGGAAACTGGCAGACTTGCGAGTGACAAACAAAGGGAAGCCACTTGTCTGTCTTGGCACAGTCTTGGAGGAAGGTATGGGATAACTCCATCTTATGAACTCGGCAAAACAGAATCACCAGATGCCAAGCCTGGCTTGCTTCAAACGATGTCCTGTGACAAAAACAATATCCCAAAATACATTGAAGCATCGATATTGTATATATATCAGAGAAGTTAGGGAGGCGGATCGTACAAAAATAAGACCGAAGGTTGAGTGTTTGTCCACTCGAGAGTTCTCCCAACTACACCGAGGTTTATTTAAGCCTGTACAAACACAGTAGACGAATTTGATTTCTGTTATTAAACAGTAAGTCAAATTATGCCGTCTGTCGCTTTAAATGTTCCGTCAATACCATAATAGGCTAATATGACCAACCAATGACAGAGCGCGTGCTATCTCTTATTTTAAACATAGGAATTCAATATATAAATAATTTTGTTTATGTACTCCAAGTATTATGATTATTATTATCATTATTATTATCATTATTATTATCACTATCATTATCATTAACATTATTATTATTATCAATGTTATTATTGTTGTTGTTACTATTGCCTTCTCCTTATTGTTGTGAAAAACTTACTGGTCTAGGCACTCTTTACTGATATAGTTCTTGGTGGCAACCTCTAGAGCTTTAAGAAGACTCTTTGCTTGACGACTCGTCTTTCTGGCACCTGACAGAAGCTCCAAAGCTAAAAGGAGTAAAAAAAATCCAATGCTGCTTATATATACCGTAAAGGAAAAATACATGCATGAGGGTTTAAATATACTTAAACGGGGGTTTATACTTAATGTGGTATTATAAGCATTGCAAAATTGGTAGATTCAAAAAGACAGAATTTATAACGAAAGCAGTAAAAACTGGAAAAATACTAACAGATCCATTCTTCCAATGTTTTGCCGTCCTGACCGTCGCCGTCGAAAAATTCTCCTTTTCCTGCATGCGCTAATATCCTGTTAGCTGCTTGTATGTCAACTCTAAGAGGGGTGCTATCCAGTCCAAGCATCTCAGTACAAGCAACACACGCACTACAGATTGCCTGCTGAGAAAAGTGCTGTACCGCTACTCTGTACGCTTTCAGCGCTGCATGTTGGATTCTGTGAAAACGATGTAAAGTGATTGGTAAAGCATTTAAGAAATGAAATGAGGTGCATCAGAAGTTCATATGCCACTAGGTTTAATAGGGAATTCAATCAATCCCTAAATAAATTTCTTTACGTAACGCCTAGGAGCTATACAAGCTCGTTCATAGTCGTTCATATTACGTAAATTCACAAAGGCCATACCACAACAACAGGATCTACGTCCTCTACTCTGTGCGAACAGCGGTCCCAGAAAATTATATGTTTATATATATGAAGCTATATAAGCTATATGTATATATATGTTGTTTCTATATATGTTATATATGATGTCATTTCTTTTTATGCGAGCTTATGAATCGTGATGTTTTTATCTATTGTGCACATTTATCTATTTTGTAGTTAGCATCTAGTTTTCAATGTCAATTTCTTGTGATTATTTTTACTTCTTAGTTTTGTCTAATTTTTGTAAACAGCGCCTTTGAATCTTGTAGAAAAGGCGCTATACAAATGGATTATTATTATTATTATTGCCCCCGCAGGGTTCCGGCCCAGTCCGGCCCAGAGGCCGGAACCCGAGGAGGCACCCTAATGTTCCCCACGTAAATAAGAAGTATCGTATGGTCGTAGTGTTAGTATGCGAAAGTTTTCTCGATTTGACGAAAATAGGCGCGCACGGTGGTCCCGGTTAATTTTCAGCATGTGCGCCTGGCTCAGCAACCGCGCAAACTGGGTTTGGCAAGTTTGGCAACGAGTCGTCACGATTTCATTCCAAGCTTTCTTATTTCATTCCAAGCTATAATGTAAACCCATCCTAAACACGATATGTATGAGGATTTCCATTAACCCAAGAAACAAAGTGTGATAATTGACAAAACACAAACACAACAAGGAATTTGCACTCTCAAACGAAAACTACATTTCAAAGGTTCATAACAAATACATGGACAACCACATGCAGTCTTCATTCAGTTTTTACAAAGTCGGGGGCAGATTTAGTGACAACTATGACTAGTTATTATTATTAATAATATTATTAATATTATTATTACTATTATATGTATATTATATAAATCCCACGAAGTTATAAAAACAAGGGTTGTAAGACGGGACCTATGGTTTATTGTCCTTATCCGAGAGGACTAGAAAGTCTAACCATTTACAGATGTCACTGCAACCGCAGCACTTTCTCCTAAGTTTTTTAAAGACCCTGGGTGATGGTCCGGCCGAGGTTGAAACCCACGACCTCGAGCACGATATTCCAGTGCTCAACCAACTGAGCCAACCGGTCGCATCGGTGATTTACGAGATCGCCGCAGCAATCCCGCTCCAGCCCCCCCCCCCCTTTTTTTTCTTTTACGCCTAAGAGCAATTGCTAAAAACTGTGTTCACACAGCGAGAGTAAAATCTTCAACTTTACCTTGCTTTAGTTACCACTTTTTCTGTCAAGTGATCACCAACAAAAGATGCGAAAGCAAAACTTGGCCTTGCTTGTCGGAGGTAATACGAAAACGTTAACTTCTCAACATGAGCACGGTGAGACGCCAGAAAGGCGTGAGAGAAATGAGGCATGTCAAAGGGAGTGTCTGCGAAAAGGCAAAACACATTATTAGTGTCACTATACATAGTTTTTCCTTCGTCTGTATGCATGACATTGGGCAAGATTCTCCTCCAAAGGAAGACCTTTCATTTGGTTGATAAAAACACCAGCTAAGACTCATACTTGTTACATAAGAACAGTACGCTTACCTCTATTTTGAGCAAGCTCGTTTGTTGACTGCCATCCGAATAAACGTGAAATTTCAAATGGACAGTTTCCCTATGATTTAAAACACATCAAGTGTCTATTACATAAAATTTAGAAACATAGTCAGGTTACAAACAATAAACACGCATTAAAAGATATATCTGGTACGGTTCATTATTCATCGAAGTTTCCCACAATCACAGTTATAACATTGAATTGTTACAGAGTACAGTACTTAACTTTGGCCTATGCGCTTGTTTATAATGAGCGAGGAGAACTTTCGTTTGAAAGTTTCTCAAAGTAGTTTTCTCAAAATGAAGTAGACATGTTTTTCTCCTCCAATCACACAGGCTGAAGCCCTTGACTTCAATGACCCCCATGTTATAAGCTAATTCTCCTAAGTGAAAGCCACAGAATTCTTCTCTCGTCACTTTGGAGAATTTGGTACCACGTTGGAATAATACTAACGAAGCAATAGCTTGAATTTCGTTATTTTATTGGTATCATATAGTACTAAATTTCGCAATTTTAATCTTCGCGGGTTTTACAAAATCGCAAAAATAGCGAAATTAAGTGTTAGTAAGGGATTATTTAATTGTGGTCCGCTAATAGTACACTGCATCAAAGTTAGCGATACAATTTAACTTAACATTTTCTAGTACCTGCAACAGTTGGTACACAGACACATCCTGAGGGTCGACTGTATTAACACCGAATGTAACTGGGAAAATGGCTGAACGAAGCTTTGGGAAGTCTACCAGGGACGTACGAATAACGCTGTCTTCAACTTGATACAGGGAAGAGTCCGTGAGAGATCCTGATGGAACGATGGCCTAAAAATACAAGAATTCATTACGTGCTTGGTTCTGCGAGCGGGCAAGATGAAGTGAATCCTGAGTTCTGATTGGCTACCCGAGCGGACAGGATGGGGCTTTCTTGCCCGCTCAGGATTTCACGTAAATCCTTTACTGACCAAGCTTGTTCGGTCAATATGGCTGGATATTGACCGCGTTCTTTTTTGTGTTTCAATGGGCCTCGAGTACGCCTCGGTCAATAAAAACGCAAAAAAAGAACCTGGCCAATATCCAGCCATATTGACCTCACGCTTGGTCAATAACGCATTTGTCATACATCAAATTTTGAGGCAAAACTAAGGATCAATTAATGTCACAAAAACTAAGGATTTACAGCGACAGCAAGTGGTTGTAAAATATCATGCACTTATTGACTGAGTGGGAGGGCCGGAAGGGAAAGTATTTGGCTCAAGGTCATCCATGTCTTCTACTGAGCGGAGTCGCAAAAGAGTATTTGATTTGGCATCGCCAACGTGGCACTATTTTGACTGCGTGTAAGGCGGCATTATTTTACGATGCAATTCTCTCAAATACCGGCTCGTGTTTATATACGTGACCCAAAACTAAATTCAATTTTGAGACGACATCACCGTTTTGTAACGACTGCGTTGTGAGAAAATACATTTCCGTATTGTGCTTCGTCGCTTGATACCTTTGTGCGACAGAAACCTCGCAAAAGTGGCCAACCGCCAGAACGATCAACGGTACCTCAAAATAATAGGGGACGACAGAGAAGAACAGAATCAATTCAATAACAAAATATATAACAGCATGGATTTTTTTGTTCAAGTATCCCTCAAGATACAATGTCAGCCAACGTCGGA
Source organism: Ricordea florida (assembly GCA_949710005.1). Classification (NCBI taxonomy): domain Eukaryota; kingdom Metazoa; phylum Cnidaria; class Anthozoa; order Corallimorpharia; family Ricordeidae; genus Ricordea; species Ricordea florida. Next base: position 42,925,884 of record OX453273.1, read on the forward strand.
ACATTTGGCAATCTACAATGCTATATCCCTTCCTCCTTTAAAAGTTGCAAATATAGGGCTATTTTCAAGCAGAACTCAAAACACGAACGGTTTTCAACTTTAAGAGGTGGGAGGGGATAAGCTGAAGCATGTATTCCAAGATTACAGTCCGAGATTGTAGCTTCTGGGAAACCTACACCCCAGGGCGCTTCCGGGCCAGAAAGGCCTCCTGGGATCGACGTTGGCTACTGCGTACGTAAAAACATCTTTGGAACTGTAATATTTTTCTTCTCATGGTTTCAGTCATTTCCCAAAAATACAAGAAGATAACATTAAATTGTGCTACTGCAGCATGCGGGCTGTGGCACCAAAACGTTCCGTGTCCACCCTCCCCACCCACCCGACTCATGGATGCAATTACAAGAAGTATTTTCCCTGTTACCCCACCCTATAACCCCTAATGGCAAGGTAACCACTCCAGTGCTTGGTTACTCCAAATCTAACTCACGAGCAAAACAACACGGAGTCTCTCACTATGGTTTCCTTACAGTGAAACATACGATGATCAACATCTGCCATTGCAAAACGTCGTCGCTCCCAAATATCGTTAGTCGTTTCCCAGTGAGAAAGTAAGTTTTGCCGTGAAAAACAAATTTTGCCATAAGAAAGTAAGTTTAGCCGTGGCTACCGCAGAAACAACGCTGAGTTCAAACCGCTGATCTTAAAATCTGACATTTCAACCCATGTACAAACAAGCTCTATTGCTTATTAAGGTGTAATGACACAGATCAACAATTGAATAAAAGTGTACCTGAGTGAGAGAGTTGGGTCCGTAAAGAAGACAAATAACTGCAGACACAGGCTTCCCAGCATTCAACATGTCAGTGATTGATAAGGAAGATGACTTCGTTACTAATCCAAAATTGGACACACAAGCAGCAAAGACAGCATCAGCATCTAAAATAGAAACAAATAGAGAAACCGAGGCAATTCACAACTGAGTGATTAAGATAACACACAGCTCGTAGAAATCTTTCAATGCGTTCCACCTCTAAGGTGGTAGTTACATGAACCCGGGACGATTTACAATCCGGTGTGAGCTCCCTCCGGTTTTCGTATGTGGTGCTATATCCCTTTACACGATACCACCACAAAAGTCATGACTAAGTGAGTACCCGAGACGATTTACAATCCGGCGTGAGCTCCCCCCGGTTTCCGTATGTGGTGCGATATCCCTTTACACGACACCACCACAAAAGTCATGACGAAGTGAGTCAGAGAATGTTTTAACAAAATACTTAAGCTTACACGTTGTACAGGACACAAACTCTCGAGTGGTACTGTTTTAAATTCTATCATTAACCAAATACCTACGACCAGACAACTATCATTATGATACAACTCTTCAAGGAATACCCTCTGTTGCTCCCCGATGATTTAAGCTTTCCGAGGGTTGTCCAATACGCACGACTAGACTACACTGGATTCACAGTTTTTCTATTCGAGAGGCACTTAAGATACATTTGTAGTGTCCTTGTCCCGGGTCATGACTTGAACAAGTTGAACAAGTTACATTACATGTGTAGTGTGCTTGTCTCCGGTCATGGCTTAGAGATTGAGGTATATTTCATGTGTAGTGTGCTCGTCTCGGTCATGGCTTAAAGAACGAGGTATATTACAAGTGTAGCGTACTTGTCCTCGGCTCATAGCTTAAAAAACGAGCTATTTGACGACTAGACTACCAGAAACTCCAGTGGAATTGATGCGTCTTCAGTGAATTCCCATGGACGCCCCTGGAATCTAGTAGAATATATTGGACTTGGATGAACTTCCCCTTTAAAATTAATGGTAAAACAGGGCTCGAAATAATGGCCAGTCAACGGACAATGTCCGGACAGACTGAGGAGTTGACAGGTCAACCTTTCGTCTTGCCGGTCATGTTGAAAATGAAAATGTATTGAAAATGAAATGTTGTTCAGTTGTTATCAGTATGTAGTGAGTCGCTGTGTATCGCGGAACTTTGATCTGAAATCCTGGGTGAAATGTAACTAGAACCGGCTTTGTTTACAATTCGCGCATTAGAACAGACAATGAGAATGTACCTATTTTAAATACACATTAGCTAATTTTCATTTCGCCGCTGTAACTTCGTTTCATTGTTGGCAAAGAGTGTTTCAAAGTGGTATAAGCTCTAACCAACTATTGTTTTGGAAATATAAAATGCCAGTTTTGGTGCATGGGCCCCTGTTTTAAGACTTATTTATTTTATAAGTCTTACCGGCCAGAAACGATATGTGACCAAGCTTTGGCCGGTCATCGCGTACGAAGACTCTCCGGAAATTATTTCGAGTTCTGTAAAAACGAAAAACCAAACAGCTATAAGGAAAAATCACCTGTAGAGTTAAGCCCAAGGAATCTAAACTTTGCCAAAAGATCGACCCAAGCCGGTTGATTTAAATTCACTTGGAGCTCTCTCATACCGTCTGTTGTCTCGCAGAGCCTGTAAAAAAGAACAATCATAACTATAATTACTTAATCTTCACGATATTATCTATCCTGAATACCTTTTTGATTTAACATGTTAAATGAAAAAGACAGTCAAGAGATTTACCAGAAACGAGGCTGACTTTATGATGCAGACATCATAAAGTCATAATATATATTGTTATAATAACCCAATTCGGTAACTATTCAATGCACAATTTAATTGCCCGAAAGGAGCAACAAAATCGAATTACTTTGCCAAGTACAGGAAAAGGTGCCACATACAGCAAACGTCTGGTAACAAAAACGTGTTTTTCCAACTAAGTCGTAAACAAGTCTTACATTATTGGTCACTACTCAACTGGGAAATTATCACTTGGGTTGCTGCCATGATTTTGTTGTGAAAAAGACATTAAACAGTGAATACGAGCACTGTCTCACTGAAAGGAGCCACATGCAACTATTAATGTGCGTTTATAGTAACTGCTGTAAACCCTTTGTTCCAATTCCCGTTCCACTAATTCATTCCCAGCAAAGGCATAATAATGACCCAATCCCAGCATTCATGGCTGGATAGTTTAGCACGTTGAGTATCGCACCGATTTTCATGAAGTCGTGACTTCAAGTCTTGTCAAACTCTGTTCTTTTTTCAGGTACACTTCCATTTGCTTAAAAGTGCATTAGGATTGCGAGAGTCAAAGCTTCAACTGCATTGTTACATATTTTCGCGGGTCTTAAATTCCGCGATTTTTGCTATTTTCAAGAATTGCGAAATTCGAGTCCCCCGAAAAAGAGTTTTCGCGCAAATAACCACGCAAAAGTTAAAACTTCGCTATATGATTATTTTTAAAATCAATTTTAATAGGAGCCCATTTAAAGAAATTAACAATGTCCTTCAGCTGTAAGCGCAATTCGACGGTGTCATGTACAGTGCGTGATAGCTCAACTTTGTTACAAAAAAACATGTCAAATTGTTTACAGTTTTTTCTTATAATTTTTATGGTTTGCTCAGTGTAATGAAAACTATAGCTGTGGAAATCTAAAATTCACGTCCTGCGAAACATGCCCGTTTCATTTTCTTGAAATTAAATTCCCGCGAAAATAAATAACAATACGTTACTATGATGCAAATGAATATATGAAAGACCATATATTAGAACTGCGGATTAATATGTAATAACATTAATTGATCATCGCAGTTATGTACACAACTTAAGCAGCTGTGAATTTGAAGCCTGAAAAAAAAAAAAAACTCAGGCTTGAACGGGATTTGCTTAAGTACATAACTGCGATGATCAATTAATGTTATTAAATACGTTACTACAGAATTAAAGACAGGTTTTTATTAGCAGTTAAGATTGGTCCTAATTCATTACCTGTAATGGTCCAGGTAGTGGTAAAGAAGGTTGACAAGCTTCATTTTGATACAGTAATCAACTAACTTGCGATGGAAATCAGTAACTGACTCATCTCTTTGATTGGCAGGCCCACCTAGTGATGAAACTGTACTCTTGTCTGCAAACAATGTCTGTGTTATACCCACACAGTGGAGGAGCACAGGGAAGTCCAACAGATCAGAGCTTACAAGCAAGCCATTCCTTCAAAAAAGGTAGATTTCTTTTGAATGAAATACAAATATGTATAAAACTAATTAATATAAAGCAACTAGGCAATCTTGGCAGTTTGAATAATTTGATTGCTGTCACGGGATATTCAATACTATGATCCACCTCTCATTTTAAAAGAAAAGTGCACATTGCAACCCAAGTGGACAGTCAAACATAGTTTGATGCTACGCTGGTTTAAAATAATGAATGTAACTTAAAAAGTTACAATTCACCAACCCGAAGTTTTGACACTCCTGTCTCAGAGTGTGTTCTTCAGGGCTGATTGGGCAAGGCTGTGAAACTCCTTTTACACCCGCATCGCATAAAGGGCTCCAACCAAGCTTCTTTCAAGATTTCTTTCACTGAATACGCTAGTAAAGTACACGGATATAATACCAGATATATCCATCTAGACAAAATCTATACATATCAAAAGTGCGTACCAGTTCTGGAAAACAAACAATAACTTACGCAGCGAGTATTTTTTGGGACAATATCCCTACTCACCTTAAAGATCTCAATGCCTTCAACTTCTCGAGACAGTTGAAACTTTATTTGCTGTCCGAACAGCATTCTAAAAATTTGTAACATTATCTCTTTTCTCTAATACTATGTACACATCTTTTCTCTTAATAGTTCTGTATTCTCTTAAATATCTGTCGTAACATTAAAATAACTGGAGGCTGACTGGAAAACCTTCGAGTTACTTCAGCCTCCAGACTCAAACTGTACATTCTCTTTTCTTTCTTTATTCTATATATGTTACACTACACTGTAAAATGTACGAGTGAATGAACAAAGTATTATCCGGTTATCCGGAATCAAGGAACCGCGAAGAATGTTGTTGATAATTACAAGATGTAAATAAGCGTCGGGTAATAACCAGTAATTTACCCACTAAATGAGCAGAGTTACTGAATAAAAGTGAATCTGTGTCAAGATATAGAGAATATTACCCCCGGGGGGGGGGGGGGGGTACTCCCTCGAATTTTGGATAGGGATGTGCCGCGAAGGTTCGTGAACCCTAACCCTCTTTAAGGACTAAGAAAGCGAAAACTGATACCCTTTTTAAGGCCCAAAGCCGAAAAATGACACCCTATTCAAGAAAAAAACCGCTTAACGGCTGTTAAACCTCTGTTGCAAAATCACTTTGTAAACGGATACATCAAGTTTTAAAAAAACCGTTCGTTTAGGCGGGCGTTTTCACACTCCAGTATTAGATAGTACAATTAAGCTACCCTATCTAAGGACCACACCAGGGACACAGAAACAAAAGGGTCAAAAAAGATACCCTATTTAAGGACCGAGAACCTCAAAAACCATACCCTATTCCGCGGCACGTACCTGTATACCCCATATATGGGAGTACCCCCCCCCCCCCCCGGGAATATTACATGGCCTGGCAGAGCTACAAACTTTCTCTTCAAGTGTTGAAAAATATTCCTAAAGCGAGCTGCACTCGAAAAATATTTTCCACACTCGAAGAGAAATTTTCGTATCTCTAAGCGACCATTTCATTTCCTTTATGTTTATAGAATTTTGAGGTGTACCGAGTACTGAGTGGTAGCAAATCGTGATAAGGCTACCCCAACACTTATATCACACATGTGCGGATGTAATTTATATCAACACATGTTTGATATCATTTCTAGCTCGTGGAGCTTAAGCTCAAGAGCCATTGTGGTGGATGGAGAATCAGGATGTCACGCGTAAACAATAGAATGTTCGGAACCAAATCGTCTCAAGATCGTCAAAAGGTTCTTATTCGCCGGCCAATCAAAATTTGGAATATGCCACGAGGTCTTTGCGTGTTCGGCTCAGGTTCGGAAAAGTGCAGCAGGACGTGACACGTAGCCATTTTTGCTCCAACAGCTTGCCATAGGATGCCTTTGATTATCAGTTTGCTACCACTCGCTATGCCGCTTAATTTTATATAATAAAATAGGAGAATATGCTATGCGGACTTTTTGAAAAAGATTTTAAGAAAGAGACTTACTTCAAGCACTCTTCCATGACCATGTCTTTTAAAACTTGCGGACATGAAGGATGGTGACTCATGACATCTGGTGGCAGTCGAGGAAATAAAATCTCTCCATTTTGAACAGCGAGCACATCGCCTGTATGAACTTTGACACAATCATCCTGACATGCCATGGCTCTGATCCAAGACAACAGTGTTTGCCAATCCATGTGAGAAGTCAAATAGTTCCAAAGTGCTTCAGCATCAATTTTGGCTCCAGATGGGAGGGTAAAAGAGTCTGTGGATAAGGCAAAGAGAAAATATATTTCTGCAATCTCTAAGAGAAAGAGCGTCGCTGACAAGTTGAATTGAATTTATAATTTATAAGGCCCAATTTCTATATGTATATATTCAAATGCGCTATAACGCAACCACTACGGAAGACACACGAAATTACATTCTTACAAGAACCAGACCACAACAACGGGAACAATGTCCCCTACTCTCCGCGAACAGTGTGTGTCACGAAGTATTATGAACAAGGGTTGTGAGACGGGACCTACGGTTTATCATCCTAATCCGAGAAGACTAGAAAGTCTAACCATTTACAGCTGTCATTGCAAAGGCAGCACTTTCTCCTCAGTAATTCAAAGATCCTGAGTGATGTTCCGGCCGAGGTTCGAACCGGCGATCTCCCGCACGATAGTCCGGTTTTCTACCAACTGAGGTAACCGTCAGAGCTACAGACTTGAAATCTGGTTTTTCAGGGTTCAAATCCCTTACCCCCTCTAACTGGATTTGTAACACGGCCCTCTCGAGTTTCAAATCCTCAACCACGCTTGCAGATAGCTGACTGGTGCCCGGGGCGGGGCAGGGGGGGAGGGTACTCCCATAAATTGCGGATAGGTGTGTGCTGTGAAGGGTCTTAAACCCTGACCCTATCTAAGGATGAAGCAAACGAAAATTGATACCCTATTTAAGGCTCAAACCCAAAAAATGACACCCTATGCAAAGGGAAAACAAAACCTAATAATAGCTTGAACGGGCAACTTTATTTCGTTTCTGTAAGATTACTGGAAGTTAGCATCAAGCACAGTATAGTAGACTAAGCCTACTTTAATAACCGCCACGGAAAAACACAAGCTTCATAAAATCGCTTTGCTAATATTTTAACTTTAAGAGATCACTTCTTTTCCGCTTAACTGGGTATCTACGCACTGCTATTTAACTGATACAATTTAGGCACCCTATCTAAGGATGACACCGGAAACACAATGCAAACACGGGCACAAATGATACCCTATTTAAGGATCGAGAACCTCAAAAACCATACCCGGAGCAACTTCAGAATACTTCACTTACATGTGTCGGGGGCTTTTGAAGAACGAGGTATGTCACAATGGACTCTTTTGTTATTCATCAGTATGTAAATAAGTGGACGGGTATTCTGAAGTCTAGACCCATATATTACCAACTTATTTTTTCTCAAGCATCTGAGCAGGCCGGAATCCTAAATCCTCGAATTTGATTTGCTAATCACGCGCGCGTGACCGGTCCAGCTTTTTACGATACTGCCCACGGGCCGGCTTTTTTTCTCGCGCTAGCATTTCCTATCTCTTTTCTTACTTTAAAAAGAAGACAGCAAAAAAGGTCGGTCCGTATAAGGAAAAAACTGTGCCTTTGGTTCTGAGTACTCAAGACCTCGGGCAGTTTTTTTTCCATACGGACCTTCGATCCGGTAAATAACATATATACATATCTATGATTCAGCTCTTATAACGTTCCACGAACACACTTCTGTCAACAAACCTCCCTTCTGCCAAGATTTTGTTTTGAAATTTTCCATCATAAACACATACAAGAGGAACTTCAAAAATAGTATTCATATGTACATTGCCCCCGTAGGGCCAAAACCCGAGGAGGCACCCAGAGGACCCCGCGTATAGGGAGGAAAATACCTCCGTAGCAGGAACAATCTCGATTTTTGAGAAACCGGCTCGCAAAGGATTGCCGAGAAGTACGCAAAGGATTGCCGGGAAGTACGCAAGGAAATTAGGGATGACTATTGAAAACACTTTAACTATTGCGACTGTATTGCAAAAGGTCACATGGATTTTGCGATAGTATTGTGATAGTGAAGGTACTATTGTAATAGTATTTCGTTAGTGTAGGTACTATTGTAATAGTTTTCAGGAATGTCTGTATTTACTTAATACATTACACTTTAAGAAATATATAATAAGTAGTAGTACTAGTCAATACAGGTACTGTGGAACACAGTGCAATGGAATTTAATCATTTTTTTTTTTTAAACAAAAGCAATGAAGTGTTTAACAAACACAGCTGTTCTTAGTGTTATAGTAGATTCAATGAACACTGGAACACTGCAGGAATTTAAACAATTTGTGGTAAAAATAAATAAAATGTACATCAGTTCGCTGGGGGTCGATTTAACACTCGAAGGATCCTGGGAGAGGAGTCTTTGCCACGAGGTTCTGAAGTCTGAAGTGATTACAGCTTTCTAGATAAATGTTAAGCTTAAATGTTGAAAAATCGCATTTATGTCAAGACACAAATCAAACCTAACTGGGCGCGAAAGACTCGCACAACGATCCAAAAGTACATTCAGGGATTAAGAAAAGGACAAAGAACTGGGTTAGTGATTCACGGGCTGTGATATTGGCATATTTTCAGAGTTCTAGAGTTACAGAGGTGGCTTCGAAAAGTCCTATTTTGTGTAGCGTGTCACGCGTCAGCGTAGAAAAAGCTCAAGTCATGTTTTGAATTGTTGTTCATACGGTAATTATACCTCAGTTGAAACTGACCTCAGCTTAATAATGCTAGAACGAAAAAGCCATTTCATGAAATCAGGTTTAAGCATTCTTCTAAAGGTTTTGTTGTGCTTTTAATCACGGTTTTCTACAAGAGAGGGTGACGTAAAAATAGCATCGTGTTTGTTTTAGCCACATTTATCAACTTTGACTGTGAGAAAGAAATTCACAAAGCTTCTTTTTAACACATGCTCAAGACATATTGTGTCATCAGAAAACAGAAAATTGTTGGAAGAAACCAAGGAACCTCTTTGGGTGGTTGTAGGTCGATTAGCCCCCAAGTCGATTAGCCCCCAGTCGATTAGCCCCCACTAAGTCGATTAGCCCCCAAGTAAAAGTCGACTAGCCCCAAACGAAAATCTGTTTTCAACTTACTAGATTACTCTTCTTCTGGTTTCTCGTTGTTTTACTAATGCTTTGATTATAACTTGCGATCTAAGTTATCTACTCGTGACGCTGACATCGGCATTCTAACAAGCTTGCGATGGTCCACGAACCAAACCTTTTTTGATGTTGATGAAATTGTAGCCTGTTGCGATCGATTAGAACTGTACCTTGTAAATGTTCTTTCATAAACATTCAGAACTAAAATCTCATTCTAAAGATCATAAACCAAGCAAAAGTCATGAAATTTTTAAACGCAAAGTAAAGATTAAAGAAGAAAGTAAATCCGGTCACTCTTAACGGACGAACGAACAAACGATCTTAAAGTTATTGACTCCAATTCCAAACATTAGTAAAACAACGAGATACCCGAAGAAGAGTAATCTGGTAAGTTGAAAACAGATTTTCGTTTGGGGCTGGTCGACTTTTACTTGGGGGCTAATCGACTTAGTGGGGGCTAATCGACTGGGGGCTAATCGACTTGGGGGCTAATCGACCGGATACCCTTTGGGTTTACTTAAGACAACAATGACCGTCTCTTTTGGCAAGAGACTGCAGTCATTGCACGATCATATAAAACCTGTCAGCTTGCACTTTCCAGATTTCTTCAAAATAACTAAGCCTATCAGGCAACAAAAAAGGTTTGGAAAATAAACGGTCATTCCCTGAACAAAGTTTTACTTCACAAGATACTCTAAACTCCATAACATAAAAAGCGGGGGCAGCCTTAGTGAGAACTATTACTACTTACGTAATAAAATTGTCAGAACAATTTTAAACACGTGTTGAGAATTAAAATTTTTTCAGTTCAAGAAAGTTGATTTGATCTAACACAAGATAACCTTTATTCAACACCGTCTTTGCTAGACTACCTAACATACACGATCCTGTATGTGTATGGCGCTCCCGTAGGAGAATTACTCATCAGATCTTGACAAGGAAAGGGTTAATACAGGATATCTAACTCTTATAAACTATATATATATATTAATATATACGATACATAATATTATAGCTCTTATAAACTGTCATTAACGTACCTCTCTCAGCAAACATTCTTTCTGCTAAAATTTTCTGTTTTGAAATTTCATCCCATTTATGAGCCCATACCAAAGGAACTTCAACATAGTGAATGCTTCCAGTTGCTACCTGTAGAAACAACAGTTGCACGAGGCGTAGTCTCTTGATTCCCATAACTTAATAGCAAAAAACCTCTTACTTGTGAAACTGTGTAATCTTTAACACTATCCCCGGCAAATTCCGAAAAAGGAACCTACTGTAGTCTAACGGGCTTGCTACTGTAAGTCACCTACAGTTTAGTTGTAGAGCATCCAAACTAGAAGTCAAAAGGTCAAAGGTACGACTCTTGCCAGGAGAACTCAGATTTTGTTTGTTCGAGCTTGACTGTGACATGCTGCTCTGAGCAATAATTGATTCATCAGGGGCAGATCTAGGCGAAGGGTAAAGCACTCACCCCACCCCTGACATGACCTACAGCTTTCTAATACAACTACTATTCTGCAAAAAAAGGAAGAGAAAAACTAGGTGATTTAGTGGTGTTGAAGAAAGAAATGAGTCATAAGCCTTCTTCTTTGTTGTTTGCTTTTAAAATTTAAAAAAAAAATCCTGGATTTGCCCCTGCTCATTGATCATTACTTTCCATTTTTTAACCTTAACCTTTCATTGTACATATGTGTAAACAATTTTAATGTTTCAATTCCACACCATGAATTTAGCAATACCAGCATTAAGTGAAAAAAGAGGAATGACTAAAAGAAGGTGTGTTTTCTGAAGACATTGCAAATCTCTTTTTTTGTTACAAACTGTCGCCTATGATATCATGAGACTATTCCAAGGATTAAGACCACCTCGGAAGAAAGCAAAATAGTACACCTGTTGTGAAGTGTTCGGTTAATATGAACTGTTATAATCAAGGGGTAATGTTTCTTTAACTAGTCATTAATTTAGCAACCAAATATACCCACCTCTTGATTAGCCTCAGGTGATAACAGATCATCAGTTTTTATGTATGTTTCAAGGATATGATTTGAACCCAGATTAAATGAGCTCTTTAGTAGCCCAAGATCCTCCCAACTGAAAGAAATAAGTAAATAATGATGGTGACTTTTTTCATATAATTCACATTGATATCTTCATCCTCTATGGGTACTGTATATTACAAACTCACAAATAACCAGCTCCCATTTAGCTTGATGGCTCAGTTAGTTAGAGCACTGCATCTGTATTGCAAGGTCATTGCTTCAAATCTCGTTTTTTCAGGTCTTATCTTTGCAACTGCTTAAGCTGCATAGATAACTGCAACAATCTTTTCACTTATTGAAAAAAAAACGATGGGAAGTGTTGTCATGTTGAATTATTACTGTTTCATTTCTGATACATTCTTTTTTCTTGTCAAAAGTGATCTACAGATTTTGATCTCTAACCAAATTTTTCCCAAATGAATTAAATGTGCTTTGTACAACGCTAGTTTAAAATATGATACGAGCTTAACAATAATGACAGTATCATAGTTCTTTTAAACACACTTGAATGGCAAGACAGGGTCTGAAAAAGTAAACATGGTTGATAGTATAAATTCTTCTTTTGTCATGCAATGTAGCCACTGGATGTTGATCGTGACATTTCGACTTACTGCTAGTCTTCTTCAGGCAACATGGTTATTAAATAATACCAAAATCCATTCCATTCATTTTTCAAATTACATTTATTCAAAGTACATTCATTAGCTTTTTATAGCTTGTTGTTAAATTAAGTGAACATGTGATCATTGCATAATTATGCTACTTATTACCATAGCCAAATTGTTCTTATGGGGTTGCCAGGGAAGAGAGTGGGGGCATTGCCATATATATGGCATACCCAAGTATGTTCTGCTGTGAAAGGTATGGTTTTCAGGCAGTTTAGTCTGGGATATGGTATAGAAATTTGTATAGAGTTTGTGTCTGGAATAGCAAACTGATTAACATGGTTTAAAGATTTTAATTTAGACTAGGGAAGTAGTGAATTGAAACTTAAAACAAATTGGAGTTCAAATTCTGCTGAACTAGGTCTGGTATAGGCTAAGGATTCCAGGATTCCAGGGTTCCAGGGTTCCAGGGTTCCAGGGTTCCAGGGTTCCAGGGTTCCAGGGTTCCAGGGTTCCAGTAGCATAACCCCAGCCACAAATTTCCCAAAGTATCCCCCCTTCAGTGCACCACAAAAATAACAAAGAACGTGAATGTTTTGCAAACCTGGCAGCCCTTTCCCCTACTTTCGTCCTTGCAGCCACAAATGATGCTTGATTACATATGACTTCCAATTCATGGACAAAGTCAACAACTTCTTTTTCTTTTGATGAGAGAAAAGAGTTTGCCTCCAACTCTTTTACCTGTAAAAATGCAGGAAATATAATTGACAAAAGAAGCAGTCAAAAATATCTTCAGCTGTTTCTCCAGGTGACTGCAAGGCTTAATTGACAATACACCTTAGCAGGAATTTAACATGCACATACAAATTAAGTTGAATGAATTCTCTTTAACCTCTCAACTTAACTCAACTTCACTCCATTGACTCTACAAATTGGAATTTATAATTTAAGAGCAACTGCCTTCTGTCCTATAATTAAGAAATAGAAAACATGTACCGTGTTTCTATCGAGTTATAGAAACACGAGTGAAAGTTTGGGAGAACGAGAAATGCTGTGGGAACACGAGCCGCAGGAGAGTGTTTCCACAGCTTTTTCGAGTTCTCCCAAACTTTCACGAGTGTTTCTATAACTCAATAGAAACACGAAGAACATGTTTTCTATTTCTTTTAGAAAACACCGCGACGAAAAAAAGAAAAGCAACTTGTTAGCTTTGATTATCGAAATGTAAATTCTCTTTGCTCGCGTCATCATTACCTCAACAGCTCGTGCTAGTTCTGTGTTTCTATCAAGTTATAGAAACACGATTTCTAACCAATCAGCGCGCGTACTTTCTTAGGACTGTTTTCTAAATACATGTACCAATGAAAGTTATACCAGATGAAATGCGAAAAAATGATATCTTGAAAATATCATGTTAACTTTGCCATGGTGACATAATAAATTGCACCTTAAAATGTAAATTGTTTGTTATTTCAAAATAAATATAACATTACATGGTCACTATCAAAAGAAACTAAATTTCTCTTCTTGTGTTGAAAACACATGTATTTCACTTGTTTACCGTGCTCATTCATGAAATGTTTTTTCAACACTCAAAGAGAAACGTCTTATCTCCATGTAATATCCTCTACATGCATTGGCAGTTGATTAAGTTATAATCAACGTTTGCAAGTCATGAATCTCTAAATGTGTAATAAGACAAATGCTCAATAAAGATAGCACTTTTGAGATTATTTTGTATGAAGTGGGCTTTACTTGGCAGATATGACAAGCAAATTTATAAACGGCTAATAGTTTTGTTGTTGATGCACATTGGAGGTACTGGTATACTGTAGCACAGCCAGGCAGATAACCCTTTCACTCCCACAATTTATCAATTTGGAACTTCTCTCTCTAGCTAGCTAGACAATTTGAAATTAAATGGTATAATGATAATCAATGAAAAGATAAACTTATATAAAGTGAATTTAAATGAAGCCAAATTCTCCAAACTAGATTTAAAGCAAAAGTATGGCACTTGCTTAACCCTTTCACTCCCAAGGGGTCTCCATTTGACGAGTAAAATCGTCTGGCGTTAGACAGAGTAAAATCTATAAAGTCACTCTTGGGAGTGAAAGGGTTAAGGGAGATAGTTTTTAACCCTTTCACTCCCAAGGGGTCTCCATTTGACGAGTAAAATCGTCTGGCGTTAGACAGAGTAAAATCTATAAAGTCACTCTTGGGAGTGAAAGGGTTAAGAGAATTGCCACTCAGATCTTGAGAGTGGAAGGATTAAAGCAGTGGACTTACTATCCGTGGGCCCATCTCTGCCCTTAACCATGCTTGAAAATAGCTAACTGGTTTGCCTCCACCCAGTTGAGATTCTTAATCTTGTTGATTTTCAGTTGAATTATTTGTCACTTGTTTGACCTCAGTCTGTGTTTTGTATCCAGTCTGCAGTATGCAATCTGCATTTTGTAAAGACCCAATGATAAAATTATAAGTTAAATTGCAGGCTTACCAATAAATCCCTCAAAGGCCTGTGAAGAGTGTAATGGCAAATCTTGTGAACCTGTTCTAAAAACCCACGTCCCTACCATAAATAACAAGAACAACAGTTACCAGTCAACACTGAAAACAACCACCTAGAGACACAAAGAACAGTTAAGAAATATGAAAGTCAGCAAGCTGCTGACAGTGGGTTGAGTTTGTTGTTGGTTTTCTCCTTACTCTGAAGTTTTTTCTCTGGTTTTCTTCCCTCCATAAAAACCAACACCCGTAGATTCCAATTCAATCTGGAAATTCTAAAGAGACCACAGTAATTGGCCTTTGCTGTGATGGTTTCCATCTCTCACATGAAAGCCTACAGGCAAAGTCAAGTAAATTTGAGCTTAATTTTCATCTAAATTTGACAAACAACCTCTGAGTTTCTGGACTGCAAGCCATTTAAGAGAGTGTAGTAAACTGTACATGGGTAAACCAGCATTTGCCTCAAAGTAGCTAGGACTCCAAAAAATGTTTACTCACCATGTTTGACAACATAGTAGAGGCAGACTGCATGTCTTGATCTAAAAGTTTATGAAGCACAACTTCAAGGCCAAGTCTTTTTAAACTGGCATATGAACCATCACACTGCACATTCTGGTGTATCACAAATAAAGAAAGAGAAACATATCCATCAGCACATGGCATTATTTTGTTTACTCACTTCCAAACTTTGATTAAGACTTTGAATCATTTAGTTGCATTTTTGTTTGAAGTACTGAAACAGAATGTACTGTAAAGACTCCACATCACCTGTTCCGTTTTATTCCTGCTTTGAAAAAATGTCTGAGCTAAGCACATCTGTCTGTTGACAATAGCATCTTCAGCAACCTCCTATCAGATGGCAACATTTAAACAAAAAACCTTAAATAACATTGGTGCAAAAATCAAAGGTAGAATATGCTGGTTGCTTTCTATTGAACAGTTGAAACTATAATTCATTCCAACTTGTTTAATTTCCACACTTAATTTTATTACTCAATAAGCCTTTACTAGTTTCCTAAGGTGATCAAAATTCAGTTCCTTAGGTGGTAATATCAAAGCATTCTGTAGTAATACTGACAGATCCAATATCAAAAATTCAAGAGAATAAAAGAGACTGTTGACTATCAACTCACAAAATATTCAGACTATTAGTGTAATGCTTAAATTTGATTGGGATGAATTTTGACTAAGTGAAAGCTTTTCATGGTCAATGTACCTCATCAGTCATAATGATCCATTTTCTGGTCATTTCATCTTCTTCACTGATTTCTATATCACCAAATGGGGCTTCAAGCTCACTAGGTCCTACATTTTCATCCACGGGCATGTTACTAAGATGACAGCGAAGCTTTTCAATGCTGCTTGAGAAAAATTCCATACACTCCTTGACCTCGACATAACGTGAAGTATTGCTTTCTTCTTCAGGTTGGGCTTCATAATGGAAATCATCAGCTTCTAGTAGACTGACTCCATCTTTCATTAAGTTGTGGAGATAGTTTAGGGTCATCTGTGCAAGCTGGCGAGTGAAGTGCAAGTTGTGTTGTTCTAGCAAGAGAAAGAAATACAAAAAGTGTTAAGGGATGGGTCACAACAATGATTAATAATTAAACTGTGGCATGCACAAGATCACAACCACAATCTTGGCAAAAACTCTTGGACTGACAGACACTTCATTCTTCTCAGAATAAATGGCAATTGCGCCACTTAGGTTACTGCCCTCCCCTGAGCTAACTGCCTCACAAGGATTTTGCTCAGCCCTTTCCTTGTGTGTGCGGCAGGCTTTAGAATATTCTCATAAGTTTTTTTTGCAATTGTAAGTATTGGTGAGTGTGTGATGTAATAATTTTTATAAAAAAAGGAAAAAAAATTGACAAAATACAGAAAAGCACTCACGTTTAATGTTATAGGCCACAGCTTCTAGGAGAGCCATTGTCACAGCTTTCACTTCAATCGTATCTATAGTAATCTGATGCAGAGCTGGTGCTGTGACTGTTCTGGGTGATGATGTAACTGGGGAGGCTGCAATTGAGCTCTCTTGGCTAATAAAGGCTGAAAGAATAATTACATTGTCACTAAGTCCTGTAATTCTGGACGATTCTGCAATAAATTTAACAATTACAATAACAGTTCACAATAATGATAATGATAATAATAATGATAATGATACTGGTAATGATAATGATAATAATGTTAATTACTACAACCACTGTTATCATTATATAATGATAGTTGTTGCTGTAATCATCATTTTATTAGTAGCTCCAATATATTTTTGTTATTTATTATTGTCATCTATATGTATATTTAGCTTTTATTCTCATACATGTGCAACGTTTTTCATTCTTCGAGTCAGCCAAAAAATATACTCAGTGCGTCAAAGTGAACATCTTCTCAACTAATTATAGTTTGAAATAATTACAAATTGCCTGTATAGCTGTACCCTGTAAAAAAAAAATAAATCTGACATGCTTTACGAGCTTTCAATTGTTAATGAAATGCTCACTGTACTGTTTAATGCATAACAGAGGAAAAATGAAAATACTATCGTATTAGGAAAAGCAATTTTAATTACATGTACCTTTTTCCTGATTTTTCAGAAAGAATGCCACCGTATCAAGTTGTCGGAGTCTCAGTGCCACATCCAAGGCATTGATTGGAATTGTGCAATGATTCCACTCATTAAGATGACACAAAGAGTCAGCAAGTCTGGCACTTTCATAAATGATCATCTAAAATTCAAAATTCAAAACATAATGTTAGTAAATCTCTAATAACAACAATGTAAAGGGGGAAAGGAGAGATGCAGTGCTCATAGGTCATTTCCCCCTCTCACTAATCAATATTGGTATGGTGTTATGGTTCCTGTGTCTGTAGATTACTGTATGTTTGATAATGTGTTTAATGTTGACCTTGCTATGAGTACCTATAGCAAAACTCAACAATTCCAAATCTCAATCCTGCATCTTTGATGGTGCTACAAAATTTACATTCAACTAAGAGACTTGTCACTATAAGACTAAACTATGAATTTCATTAACAAATATCTGTAAAATTTGACTGTAGTAAGACTGGTAGTCAAGAATTGATAAGTGTGAGAATATCAACTTTTTTGAGTGTCAATTTTTCTATCATAAGAATTGTGTTCACCTTATGGACCAACTGATCCTGACTGATATCAAATGCTGGTACTACCAATGAATTGCTGTTGAGTAGCAAGATAGGCTGCATTGCTTCATGACTGTTAACCACAATTGATGCTTCAGATAACCTTCAAACAAAGAAAAAGATTCTGTCTCTATTTTGACACACCGGAATAAAGCAGAGAAGTACATGTAATTATGTCTGGCATCTAAAACTGTTTTGAATTTCCAATTATCCTTGTATTTTACAATAATCATTTAGTGGATAAATGTCTGCTTTACTTGTTTAATTGATTATTTGAGAAAATGGCAAGATTCTTTTAGCTAATTCAAATGAATATATGAAAGACCATATATTTGAACTGCAGGGTAATATGTAATTACATTAATTGATCATCGCAGTTATGTACACAACTTAAGCAGCTGTGAAATTAAAGCCTGAAAAAAAACTCTGGCCTGAACAGGATTCAAACCCGTGACCTCTGCGATAATGGAGCAGTGCTCTACCAACTGAGCTATCAAGCCAACTGGGAGCTGGTCATATTGTAAGTTCGTAATATACCCCCTTTTTTAGCTATATACATGCAAAACTTTCAGCACATTGATTGGCTGAGGGCATGTCAATTAATCCCAAACGGTGCAGAAAGTAGAAATTGAGTGCAGAAATTTGAACTTACTCACAGGCTTGAGCATTATTTTCAGTTTTTGAAATATTTACTTGTGCTCATTTATTCCAAATCACACTCGAAACCATTCGATTATCTATATGAATCACACATTTAAGTGAAACTTTATGAAACCACTCTACATAGGAAGCAATCATTACTCATTCCTGATGAGAAATATGTACCCACAATCAAAATTATAAAAAAATATCACAGTCAAAAATATATACATGTGTTGGCCAGAAAAGAACTTCAAAAATCATTACTGAGCCTACAACACAGTTACATGGTACAGTGTAAGTCAGCAGTTATCACTGTTCACTGATATGAATTGCTCTGAAATGAACTCTTCAAAAGCCTGCCATCAACAGCTTGTTTGCACGTAGACTGATGTGGCTAGCAAGCAGATGGTGGATAAAATAAAACACAGGATAGTCTCCAAGTTGGCTGATGTATTTAATTTGTATTTAACATGTTCTTGTTTATACAAAATTGCACTCTAAATCATTTGATTACTAGTGTTAATAATATACATCCAAAGACCTAATTTCAAATTTCTGCACTACATTTCATCTTTCTGCACTCAATTTCAACTTTCTGCACTGTCTGGGATTAATTGATGTACTATCAGCCAATCAGCATGTTGAAATTTTTGCATGTATATTATAAAGTGTGAAAAGCTATGTAAACTGATTCAAGTCTCATCAATTCCTTACCCCTCCCCCCTGGATCTAGTGTCTGCACAAAGGAGGAGATAGAAAGTTGAATGGATAGTCATGTGACCCAAATAAGAAAAGTGTCAAAACTGACTAGCTTTAACCAGTGGTCTGTCGGAAAGAAAACCTTAGCGATCACAGATTCACATTTTTACCACTAATCTTGCAATCTGATTGGATAATTTGCTGTTGTCAATAAGAGTCTAGACAACGCTGCTCACATCAATGTGTCATGCAAAGCACTAGCCAATCAGAAGTGCTCATTTTGGGGAATAAACCAATCAGATTGCGAGAAAATTATAGACAACGCTTGTTCTTTCTCTGTGTCACAACCTTGGTCATGCTCTGAAAAAAAAAATTTTCTTTCATGTTTTCAACCTTATTATTGTGGTAAAATACAAATTGAATGTGGTTTTGCCTCGTCTGCATGCTTATCGACAACGAGTATGCATCATCACAGTGGTCAAAATCTGTGCCTCACGAGTCCACAACATTTTGACCACTGCGATGACGCGTACTTGTTGTCGATAAGAATACAGACAATGCTAAACTACATTTGATAAATGTTAAAATTCCACTGAGGTTTAGTTATAGATTGATTGCCGTACCAGTGGTAGACAAATTTCTGGCTTGAAAAAGTGAATAAACAAAGAACCCCATGTGACAAGTCTCCAGAACCAGACTGATCCTGTGTTGGTTGATCTGATTTCAGCCACAAAAGGAAGGAGTTTGGAGTGACAAACAGTCTCACTAAACAGAACTTTTCCATCCATGCTTGGCATGGCACCAAATCACCTGCTTGAGGACTGTCTGGCCAATTTTGAACTGGCTGTTCATTGACTGACCCAGATGCACAGCTATATCTATCAGTGTTGTCTCTGATGTCAAGTGTGCTACCAAACTGCTGCTTTTTGGAAGAAAGGGCACAAAATGCATGACCTCCTGAAAATAAAGCATATTTATGCCAGTCTTACTTTTAACTGTATGTTATCTTATACATTATGTTCCCTTTTCTCTTGGTATGGCTTCTTTGGCTTTTTATGACTTGGTCCCTAACGACGATTGTAACTAAAAGAAATCCTTTCTGGACCTGGATTTCAATTAAGAATTCTAAAATTGGATTTCAAAGATTTGCACGTTTGCATTCAAACTGATTCACAAAATCATTGAGATGAACAGTGGCCTCATACCTGTGCACTTGCCGTAGATACAAGACCAATACTCACAAGGACTGTTTTGCAAATCCATTTTTAGATTTTCCCAAAGAAACACAGAGGCAGCAAGTCTATGAAAGGACTTCATCCATTTTTGGATTTTGTGTTCAATTGCAACATCTGAGTTTGGATTTTGAAAATCTAAATCCAGATTTCTCAATCAAGTGCACCATGACATTGCCTTCATAACAAAGATAGATGCATCATCTTGAAACATAAAAATTTTCAATTTACCATTATTAATAATACCTGAGATATCTCTGACTGATGGTTGTGCTGCAACTTTTCTATAGGCCAATAATTCTGCTTTCCACACCCTGTCTCCATACATTATGCTGGTCATTTCTGCATCCCGAGCAATTGAATCTTCATCTCCTGACTCATATTTAAATCTGAAAAACCCTGGATGTGCACTCTTGAACTGGGAGCCATTGGTAAATCCCTCTTGTGAGGTGTGTTCTCCCAAGACCTCAGCAAGGTTTAGCAAGTAAATGTTGTTTGTTGTATCAGCAGCAACAAGCAATGAAAGGTCCTGGGTTACTTCCATGTGACAAAAGTTTGGTCGTGTAGGGACAACAATGTCTTCTTTAAAAAGAAAGAACTTTTTTTATCAAATTTATGTACATGTACTGTAACCATTATAAACAACCCAAGAAACCTCCAAGTCAATTACAAATGTAAGTCAGTCATGAGGATGGTTTTTTGAACTGTTTCAACTTTCCAACACTAATGAGATGCAAAGAAAACTTTCTTGAGATTTTACTTTGGTCTTTACACACACATTTTTGTTTAGTTAAAATTTAGAAGTCTCACTAAACAGCCTAGTGCAAAGACTACCAATGTGCATTAAAATAAGCTTAAACAAATTTTCCTATTCTTTCTCCATGACAATGAAGCTCTAAAGAGGGGGAGTATTGGTCTAATGCATGTCTAACTCTGTGCATCTCAAAGCAAATGTCCACCAAGATTCATACAAGGACACCAACATGTTCACAACCTAACAGATAAACAAAATAAAGTTAACATACACACTCACCCGTACGAAACGAGCAGCGCTGTACAGCGCCGCAAAAGCGCTTCAAAATAGCTGTACAGCGGATATGCAGCCGATTTGCAGCGTTTTGAAAGCCTTTCAACAGCCAAAGTGAAGTTGCAGCGGGCTGCAAAAACGCTGTGCAACGCCTTAAAGCGCTTGAAAGCGTTTTGCAGCTCTTTGGCATCCCACCGATAGCTGTGAAATAGCTGCTAACAGCAGCTATCTCCATCAAGCGCGTGACAAAAACACAACAGTGAAATAACTGACGCGCAATTTTACTGATGAAATTAAACGGACATTTCATAATTTGGCCACAAATGAACCCGTGGCCCTTCGATTTTTGAAACAAACGTCGTAAACACTGCACGCGTTAAAACGGTATCCAAACCTACAAAACCGACATTTACCGTTAGTAAAATCACCATACTTACTCTAGGCTTGCAGCACAGCAGGGCTCAAATCTGTGGAACAATGCTGTTTGACCTGTTGCAATTGTTCGTTGTTATCCTTAGCAATACGGTAAGGCGTTCTACTGGTTCAGGAAACTGATTCAGACTGAGAATTTCGAGGTCGAAGACCTAGTTATTTTGGAAGTTGCATTTCCACGACACACGCAACTGATTCAGTGTTGCGTGCCTCCAGGGCATGCCTTTTGTGACAAAGCATGAAATGATAACAAGCCTCGTGAATAAAGACGTTGGAAAAATTGATTCATCTCAATCAACTGCAATACACGAGTCCACCAAGGCTATATGTAAGGCAGCGGCAATTATTTTCAGTTTTCGTATTCAGGGTTATAAATTATACAGGATTTAATCAGTTAAACAGCGGCACATTTCGTTCAGGTTATGTCATTTACCTCTGACTAAAATAATCTATCGTGACCTGCTCCTGCATACTACTGATCCTAACTCATCATGAAATGTCAATCAAGTTAGTTTAAGCCAATCAAGATAAAGTGTATCGCGTGCATGTATTGTAACCAACCGTTGGCCAACGTTGGCCCGCTAATTTCAAACTGAGAGCGTTGAAGTAGAAGTGTTAAGCTTAGTGACCTTCTGATAGTTAAACTATATTTCTTTTGATGGTTTTTACGCTTGTTTTCTGGATCGATGAACTGAACAATTTAGTGTTGTAGAGACCGACGACATTGCTCTTGAAAAAATGAAAGGAAAGGCCACGAGGCGGCCAAAAATTGAGGAGGCGCTTTATGATGTGAGATTAGAGCTATTTCAGGTACGTTGTAAGCCCCTTTCTTTATAGTTTGCTGTTGCGGGATACAAGCAATAAGGTGGCTTTTAGTGGCAATCATGCAACATTTTAATTTATCTTCCTTCGCGTTCTTTAATTCAAAGTGTCTCTATGTCCGGCATTCAGAGGGCAGCCAGACTAAATTTTTAAAATACTTGGTTTCCGGCAGTCTGATTTTCTTCGCTTTCTGGGTAGATTATGCCAATTAGGTTAAGGATTAGGGCTAAGAGACAAGGAATATGGATATTTAATTTAGGTAATCACTGATTTTAAAATCATAACACGAGAAAACGTCGTCTGCCGTACACCTAGTATTTTGAAAATTCTGTCCGGCTGCTCGTCTCCTCCGCAGCCGTTATTAGGATCGTCACGCAATGCTTCTTCCCCACGATCCTAATAATGGCTGCGGAAGGGACTATCCAGCTGCCGGACATATGGACACAGCGTTTTCAATTTATCTCATTATTTAATACCTGTTTTCTCCTTTTTTGTTCATGTTTTCATCATCTGCAACACGCTGTGCAACCGTTTGGAAAGTTACCGAAAGGATAGACTTTAAGAAAACGATACGGAATAAAACGGTCTCCGCCAAGACGAAACTGGAAGAGCAGTTGGCAAAGGAGAACATGCTATTTCAATAATTAATTTTTGCCTTGTCATTTGACTTATCGTTCATTCCATATGTTAACCACCGACTGTAAAATTTCCTGAAGTAAGCGGGGAACTGATGGTCACGCCAAGAACTCAGTGTAGTACATTTCGGTGATCATAACATATCGAATACGCATAGTTTATAGTACAAAAACTTAGAGCTTATTTTATGTAAGCTGTAAAAATGAACGAAAGATACGCTTTTATACGTAAAAGTCACTGACAGTAGTTTATAATAAATCGTTTATCCGTAACCAGAACCGCAGTACCGTATACGAGTTTTTTTGTCCCGATCATTTTTTTGCATATTCAGCTAACTGCATTATCGATTCAGGCAAATGAAATAATTCTTTGAATTTTTGTAATACGTTTGCAGCTATCTGGCAGCGCTGACAGCGTTTTTGTGTGTCCTTTGCAACGCTGCTAAACCGCTGCTAATCGCTAGCGAACGGCTACATAGCGCTGCCCCAAACAGCCAAAATTTGTGACTGCTGCAGCCGCTCTCTTTGCAGCCATTCTACAGCGCTTCTTGAAGCCATTCTGCGGCGCTGCAACAGCGCTGCTCGTTTCGTACGGGCATGAACAGTACCTTCAGTACAGCAATAGTTGCAGTTCAACCAAAGATCAAGAGAGGCAACTAGGTCACACGACTGCGTGTTATGTATTACTTTTCATGTCAAGGACAATACAACAAACAGCCAATAATGCTCACAGAATGCTTCTTAACCAAGAGTGACTTTAATAATAGATTTTACTCTGGCTAATGCCAGACAATTTTCCCCATCACAGGAAGACCCCTTGGGGCTTAAAGGGTTAAGAACTATCTCCTTAAGCCCTAAGGGGTCTCCCAGTGACATGATGACACTCTAAGATGCAGGACTGCAGAAAAACATCTTACAGTCACATACATGTCAATGCATAAAAAGCAATAACAAAACTAAATTACGTTTGCACAACCCTGTACTTCATCACACTTAATCTGATACTTTGGAGTTCAAGAATACTTCTGACTTGATATGTTTGTGATTTATGCATACACTGTGGACCTACAGTATTTGTTTATACATGTAGACGCTCACTCACTCTTACATGCCTGACAACAAAGTGGGTAGACCACTGTACCATTCCCAAAGGTGTTGAATGAGTAACTTAACTTAATACCCCACAATTATACTTCAATAAAATGCTTGAACGTAAATTTACACAAGGTTTGTAAACAAAATTCAGCCATGCTAATATTAAACAATCATTACATGTACTTGCCATACATAGAAAGGATACAAACAACACCATTTGATAGCAAAGTGAAGAAGAGCCTGATTCCTTTTCTGAGTCTAGTGATTGTGTAAACAATGCTTCCTGTGATATCAGCTTGTTCATCCACAGAAACACAACATTGGACATTTGCTGGTTTGCTTTTACTCACATGTACCACAACTAGAAATCTCTTATCCAATAACAGAGCAACCTTGTAAGTATCACATTCCAAGTCCTTTCCCACTGACAAAAGATCAATCTCATTGCCATTCCACTCTGTAGACAAAACAATGACATATAAAAAGGTCTCAGTTATGAAGTTAAGTCTTACCCATCGCAAAATAATTTTATGAAGGTAAAACTCAATTATTGAAGGGGTGCTGATGTTGAGAGAACTCAAAGAGGATGATGGGAGAGTTAAGAATGAGAATGACCTGATTATCGAACCTCCACCAAAGCAAGGAATATGTTGTCTGATGGATTTGGCACCTGAACCTATATTTTCATTTAGGAGTTAACAAAATCAGAGATTTTTACAAGAATTCCTGGGAATAACTGATAGCCCTGAGGTGGTAAATGGCTAGATTTCCATATCACACCATACTTATATACCGTACATGCATGCATGCTGTAGCTGTAAAGTTTGTTCTTCAGAAATGTTCTCAAAATGCATTACCATAAACAATTCTGTTACAGCATGCATAATGAAGTATGGGGTGATACAAAAATCCAGCTTACAATGTAGCTACTCCCTGACACAACACTTTCATCAAAGGTTAGGCGTTTAGCAACAACATCTCCATAGCTTTTTCTCTCTAACCTTTGCCTCTGTCATTAAGAAGTCCTTTTAGAAGATCTTTGGCAAAGACAAGCTCGCAGACACAAGAAATTTCCTCACATCCTTGGGACAAAGAATAAAACTCTAAGCTGCTATCTGACTTCAGTAATGCAAAACCATATTCAGGCAAGCAATGGATATCTTCGGCAGAACCGTCTTCAAGCAAACACCATTTAAATCTGCAAAGAAGCGCATCCAGAATTAATGATCACCATTTGTCAGAGAGTACTGTACATGTAATTCCCAGAGAGATTTCCACATCACCCCCTAAAGTACTTCATTAGGCATGCTGTGACCATGCATTACCCTATGCAACTCATCTACAGCATTTATAATGAAGCACAGGTGTATGGCCGGGGTAAGATGAAAATTTAGCCTGATTCCCTTAGATGACCTAGATCGGGATATGCCGACCCATACAACCAGGGGCAACATTTAACAGTAACTTATTAGACTCTCAAATCGAGGTGAATGATGGCTTTAGAGATATTCCGTCATTAGTAAAAAGAATGTACCAATGAAAAACCTTAGTCACATCAAAATGTTGGTGAAACTTCATTTCCAACATGTACATGGACGCCGTTACAAATCAGCAAAACTCACTTGCACAACACTTTCTCAGTACCCCTAGCGCAATTCACCTCGTAGGAGGTGAACATCCCGAGATGTTAAGCCAAATAATTAAAATTCCATGAGTTGGTGTACACTGAAACATAATATTTTGGGCTATATCTCAATATCCCTCATACATGTACTTCATGCATGCTGTAACCGTGCTGTTTCGTTCTTTTAGAACAAACAATATTATGCTTGCACGTGCATTACTCTAGACAACATAGCTGCATACATAATGAAGTATGGAGCTTATACGGAAATTTGGTCCAAATGGGACATCAACAAGAGTAACAGATATGACATATAAAGTTCATATGACTTCGACTTACTGTTTTGTACACATAAGCGACCATCTCGCACCATTTTCTACTTTCCATAAATTTAACATGTCATCATTTCCCAAAGCTGCCAGTGTAACACATCCTCTTGATACCTCAGCAATTCGCACCTCGCTAGGATCAATACTGGCTTCAAACTTTTTCAAAACAACAGGGCAGTTGTATCTGTTCGCCATTGACGCTGTAATGTCCGCCATTTTGATTCTAGACGATGAGCCAGCGATACAGGAAACTCATGACCGGGTCATGGTACGTGCTATTTATGGAAATCGACATGGAAATCTCCAATGGCGGAGGTGCACAATGAAACTTGAGTGCTCAATATATAAGAACTTTGTCGTCAGCTATGAATGATCTTTGGCCGTAAATAGTTTTTAAATGTCCAAGCCAAGTGACGGTGGTCTCGTATCTTTTAGAGACAGCAACAATGTTTCTAAGGTGAATATTATTATAGCAGTTTGATCTTTGTTAAATTGCACAGCGATCGCATCGCATTGAGTAATTAACGGCGTCAAGTGTGACCCTATTTTTTAAAGGTTATAGACAAGGAAGATGTACGCCTTTCAAGACTTGTTAAACCTTCACCTTTACAAAAACGATTGGGTAAGTAGTTTTATTAATTGAAGAAAAATTGAATACGATATTACAAACATGCATATTAAAATTTAGACAACCAATATGTTGCATGGGTTTCGTTTCGAAATTGCCGAAAGTAACAACTACAGACACTACAATATATTTCTATTTTTTATTTTTAATATTGGATGTAGGCAAGCCTGGAACCATTTCCATATTAAGAGATATTATAGAAGCGATTTATCTGATCTTTCTGTACTACTACGCCAGGCAGTACAAGCGAAAAGTGTTTTCGTTTCTCGTCGTCTCTATCACTAATTTGAATATTGGATAATAGGGTTTAACTTAACTGTGTTCCTACTCCTTCCAATTAAAAACGGTCGTATTACTGTTACTAGTGTGGGAAGCAGGGATATTTTTAGACCGAAAACTTGTGTTTCTATTAATATTAGCCTACATGATTGCTATGCAACTGTACTTTACCTCTCTAACCTTCTTTACCAAACGTCATTACAGTACGTAGATACATGTATCAACAAGTCAAATATTCATGCTTGTTGTTTGACCCCTCAGCATTTGTGCCAAGTAAATTTCTGATGTGCAATGGAACTTAGTTCTTACTGACAACCACTGCTAATGCTGCAGTCATCATGACAGCTGGCCGTACTGTGTGTAAATTATATTATGTATAATGCAGTAACTATCACCAATTTGATACTGTTCTGATTGTGTGTCAGACTGCATTATTTTGAGATAATGTCACTTCAAGTACTAGGTAGTGTTTGTGTCATGTTTTTACCATAATAATTAAATATCAAGATGGCATTACAACCTTGTAATAACATGGTAGAGAAACAATGGTGATTAATTTTAATTCTGAACTCAGTCACTTAACTCGCCATCATTAAAAGGCAGTACTGTCAACTCAAAATCAAATTTAGTTTACATATCTGTTATGGTTCTTGGCCTTGTAAAACTCTATAACTTAGTACCAGTATTCCAACAATTAATCCAGGATGTCTGGATTAATAACAAGGTTGCAATAGATGAAAATGGCTGGACCTTACAGTGTTGACAACCAGATTCTATTAACTCTGTCGCAACACAGTAAATGTACTTTCAACTGATTAATTTATTCCTTGAGTTTTATTATAGAGGAACTACTTCTAGATTCTATTAATTCTGTTATGACATAGTAAATGTACTTGCAATTGATTTTCCTTGATTTTTATTATAGAGGAACAACTTCACAGAACAAGAAAAGCAAATGGTGCTAATGGAACTACCATCAAGAAATACTCAAATGGGTAAGGGTCTTCATTTATTGAAATCAGAAGAAAGAGATTTTGTTAATGGTTTGAATCCAGGAGTATCATTAGTTGTTTGTTGAGTTCAATTGTCTAGATGTACATGAAGGTAGTTCTTCTCAGAACTACTTACACTTGGACCATCACACTCAACAAACAAAAGTATTTTTATCAGACTTAGACTTGTGTTTCATTTATTTTTTTATGTATATATATATTTTTTTACTCTTTCAGGGCTTCCTCTGCAAAAAATGGCACTTTAAAACATTCAGATGAAAGGCCATTGTTTAAAGCTGATTCTGACAGGTTTGTATCTAGGGACATGGAGGTCTAATTTCAGCAAATTAATTTAAGGTCTAGTGCAGTATGACCCCGGCGTCAGGACCATGAATAGACCATGGTCATTCATGGTTCTACCATGGTAGTCCATGGTTTGCAACCATGGTCAACCATGTTATGGCAATGGTTAAACCATGGTTTGACCATGGTCAACCATGAACGTTAAATGGCACAAAGTTGACCATGGTCAACCATGGTCAACATTGGTTGTCAATATGGCTTACTGACTTTGTTTTACCATGGATGACCATGACTGGAAAACATGTTTGACCATGGTTAACCACGGCAGTGAAACCTACCAAACCATGGTAGACCATGGTAGACCATGGTCAGCCACAGTCTGATTGTACAGCAAACCATGGTATTTCATGGTCAACCATGATTTTACCAAAACAATGACCATGGTTTAACATGGTCAACCATGACTTTAACAAAACACTGATCATGGTTTAACATGGTCAACCATGTTTTTTTCTAGATGACAATAGATGTAAACAAACCTGTAACAAATGGATTAAAAGCAGTGTGACATTGAAATATACTAAATAGTATTACGGGTATAGATAAATTCAAACTCAATAGTTTTGGTTTAGAAATACACATAGACCATAGACAAGGTATTGTTCCTTCTTCATTTTTATTATAATTTGATTTTGGCTACCATATCTCATTGCTTAAGAGGCTTCAGGAGATCATTCTTGTACACCCGTGAGAGTAAATAATGTTATGTATAATGTCTGTGATTATACTGTCAGTATTTTGTAATTAACCTAATGATGACTGGAACTTGCCTTATAAAAATATGACATACAGGTAAACTTTAACACACTAACACAGAAAACAAAACTGCAAAATGGTTTCATTTTACAAGTATTAAGAAATTTGGAAATATATGTGGTATCAAAAATACTGATTTTCTGATTTTTCGACGGCGGGAAAATGAGAGAAAAAAGGATAGCTAATACAATTACTGCATGAGCTGTCTGCCGCCCCTTGTTTGCTTACACTGAATGTTGCATGTATCTTTTGTCATGTAAGCCAATCAGATCTTACTGAGTTTTGTTTTGAAATGGTTTCCTGTTTTATAAACTGAGTGGCCAATATTATTTTTTTTATAAGAGAACTAGTGGGTAGCACACAGCAACTTGTCTTGCAGTTAATCGACCAGTCTCATCTGCTAGTGAGACTTCATCAGGATAAAACTTCAACATACATTATATATATACAACAAAACACCCACAGGAAATAGCGAAAAGGACACGATCCTGTGCTACAAAATGTGCAATGCTTTTGGGGCTCACTGTTTTAACGTTAAAAGAGTGAGCTCCAAAAGCATTTTCTAGCACATGATTTTAATCATGTCCTGTGCTATACAAAAATGGAAAATTTATACTTTTCCTTGTATGTGTGATATCTTTTGCTCCAGTTTCTCCTATTTATAAAGCAGAGTCCATTTTAAAAACTAAAGGAAAATCTCATAGGGTGCTTAACTTGCAAGTCAAAGTAAGCCAGCGTTTCGAAATATTCTTAACACACAAACATGCAGTTCATAATTTAAGGAGGTATGAAGCAGCGCCCGAGTTTATGTTACCTTCACTATAGTCGTGATATTATTACTATAATTAAGGAGCTAATTTCCAAGGCATAATTCTTAAGCTCAGCTAGATTTCACAATATTTACTTACTGATAAATTACAAAAACAAAAGAGTCCATTGTGCTCATTCGAATCAGCATAAAGCCCCTTTAAAGTGTCTTTAAAGCTAAATGAAACCTACAGTATATAGTATGTGTGAGTAAAGGAAGGCATTGTTGTACTCACCACGAATTGCGCGCCTTTGAATAATTCTCAGATAAATCTTGATCGTGTTTCTCCAAAATACTTGTAAACTTATACGGCTTTACTTCTCACCAAGCCATTGAAAACGTGTGTTTTACAATAACTGAGCGAATTCTCGCGCGCTGATTGGCTAATTTTTATCATCAATAAGAGTACAGACACATAAAATTTTAGTTTATGCAAGGTTTTTTCGCGTGATAAGTGAGCTGTCAAACAGTCAGATTTTTACCCAATCAAATTGTATTACGTGTTGTCACAAGCCAATGAGAAGGCGAGAAAAGTTATTGAGAATAGTTGCGCCCTGATTGCGTCAATTTAAATAAAATTCTGCATTATTCAAGTTTACTTGCTGTTTACTCGCGTTTTCTTTTCATTTAAGTCTTCATTTGACCTTTTTCGCGTTTTGTTATTGTAAAAAACAAATTGACGTCCGTTTTTTATGCGTCTGTCGTCTTTTTATGCGTCTGTCGTCATGATAAATTGCGTCATAACTTTGTCAAAGTTTGTTGTAGATCCACTCGCCTATCGGCTCGTGGATCTACAACACTTTGACAATGTTATGACGCAATTTATCATCAATAAGAGGACAGACGCCTAAAAAACGGACGTCAATTTGTTAAATTTAATCCACGTATCATACGTGCAAGTTTATGTCGTCCATTGTTCAAAAGCGCGCGGACTGCATGGTCAATAACCGATCGCAATTTTCAAATTCAACCGCTTGGGCTTGCTGTAGAACCGGAAGTCACATGAGAACCTGCAAGTTCTGATTGGTTCAGCAGGCATGCATCTCGTCCCAGGGCCTTGGCGGCAGTCTTATCTCAACATGGCGGACAAATGGCGGCGAGTGGGTTAATAGCTCTTGATTCAGAAGGGACCATCCTAGTCAAAATAATTCTTCAATTCATGGGAATTACGAAGAGACGGGGTTCTTTAAGTGCTCTGTTGGTCTCCCAAGTTTATGAAGTGAGTACAAGACCAGTTTAGAATATCAGCTTCGACTCGCGCGGTGCCTGTATTCTTTAGCGATCGACGTGGTGGAAAAATAGATTACAAACTCCAGCCTTAGCTGACGTAGACTACAGCAATACACATGAAAAAGCCTGCACCGTATGGGAAAAAGACGCTTAGACATTCAAATTCTTCAATAAACCAAACAGGTCTGTTACATTATGAAAACACTGCAGATTCAACAATATTTGATCCTGATGAACATGTATTATCGTACATTAGGTCCATTTCCGTTTATCCTTTTACAAATTTCACATCAAGAGTCAGCAGGCAAACGTTTCTTCCCTAAGAATATTTAATTATTTTTTTGGGAAGTTGTAAATTCGCTTAATTTACTCAGGGATGAATTAGAGCTAATCAAACAACAAACAGGGGAGGAAGATATGTCTCAACTTTGTAAAACACTAAATAAAGGGGCAAGAGAAACTCTATGCAAAAGAATACAGAAAAAGGGAATTTGCTGTGTTGCTCTTACAAAGAAGGGAGAGATAATTTCAAGTAGGTATTTTATTTTAAGCAAGAAGATATTATCATAACTTAATGTTGTGATTACAAATTGTCTTCCTTCACAGTTGTATTAAATTTATTAAAATTGAAAAGGAAGATTTTTATTATGTGTCTGTTTTTGCTGTTGTTGCCCTTTATAACTTAAGAAAGCTAAGGGCAGAATACTTCATCTGGGATTATCTAATATTTAAAACCCTTGGTAACCTGTGCTAAATTTTTTTAAGTGTGACAGTTACATGGTCTGACATGGTATTCCATGGTTGGCAAAAGAGTGACTCTTAATATATTCTTTTTGACATTTTCAATGTTTCAAATGCAATATCAAACCAACTAAAATCATGTGAATGTTTTGAAAATTCCTGGTGACTCAGAATTTGACTCAGAGTCTGCAATCAGTGCCACATACATTGGACATGGTTTTCCATGGTATTCCATGGTTGGCAAAAAGTGATTCTTAATATATTCTTTTTGACAATTTTAATGTTTCAAATGCAATATCAAACCAACTGAAGTTATGTGAATGTTTTAAAAATTCCTGTTCACTCTAAATTTCTGACTGAGAGTCTGCAATGAGTGCCAAGTAGATTGGACATGGTTTACCATGGTATTCCATGGTGGGCAGTCATTATTTATTTTGGTAAAACTTATCATTAATTACTAAAATTTAACTTTTATTTTATCTCAAACATGTCAGACCTGTTAAAATATAATTACATTTTTTAGATATTGAATGTTTTTTGGTCTGACTATGGTTGACAGTGAACCATGGTCAGTGGCTAAATAAGACCATGGTCAGACACCATGGTCATCATCATTGTCAACCATGGTTAACCATGGTTAACAATGAAAAACCATGGTACCATGGTCAAACTTTCGCCGGGGGAACGTTATGCACTGTTATATATTCTATGGCTGGTTCTGTGGGTGGACAAGGTGACACAAATCTTGAGGGGCTGATTGGCTATGGGATTTCCTACGTGTCCTGTGAAACAAAGCAAAGCAACATGGCCATATAATAAATGCTTTATTGACCAAACTTGTTTGGTTAAGATGCACTGTAGCCAGGTATTGGCTTTGTTCTTTTTTTGCATTTTT
Organism: Ricordea florida; assembly: GCA_949710005.1. Lineage (NCBI taxonomy): Eukaryota > Metazoa > Cnidaria > Anthozoa > Corallimorpharia > Ricordeidae > Ricordea > Ricordea florida. Next base: position 42,958,678 of record OX453273.1, read on the forward strand.
ATTGACCTTAATTACCTGACGGTCAATAAAAATGCAAAGAAAGAACTTGGCTAATAGATCAATACAGCCATCTTGACCTCATGTTTGTTCAATAAATTATGCATAGATACTGTCACATCTAATCAGCATGACATTTACAATTTAGCACCTCCTTTTTGCCTTACGGTGGTATAACTTACTCAATCAACTCGTTTGATTTACCCAGTTTGTTGTGTTTCAATTTCCCACCGACGCAGCACCAGTTTCTTTAGAAACTATCCCCGCAATACATTTACAATGTAGTTTTTTAATACTGTAGCTGTACATGTGTGACCCTCCACGGGAAAACGTACACTAACGCTTTTCCGTTAAACGGGTAATAGCGTTAGTCATCCGTTAGTCATCCGTTAGTCTTCCGTTAGAAAGATCTCTTTAAAGCGTTAGAGCCGTTAGTCCAAGCGTTAGACGTCAGCAGCAAGCCGTTAGAGCCGTTAGTAGAACCGTTAGAAGATAACAGCAAAGCGTTAGAGCCGTTAGCCCAAGCGTTAGACGTTAGCAGCAGGCCGTTAGAGCCGTTAGTAGAACCGTTAGAAGATAACAACAAAGCGTTAGAGCCGTTAGCCCAAGCGTTAGACGTTAGCAGCAAGCCGTTGGTAGAACCGTTAGAAGACAACAGTAAAGACAGTGTTAGTGCCGTTTACAAAATAATGAGTTAGTTGTCAGCAGTAGGCCGTGAGAGCCTTTAGCAGAACTGTTTACAGATTACAATAACGTTCAGTCAGAGGCATAAATATTATTCGTCAAGCAATTGAGACGGTAGAAATCAGTAGAAATCTATCGAACGATATAAACGAATTTTCGTCACAATACAATCGCTGTTTTGCACCAGCATAGACATAGACCGAGACATAGCTGAATAACTACAGAAAATAACAACAATTACGTGGAAAAAAATTATTCCTAATAATTATTATAACCAATACATGTCTTAATTTGGCGTTTTAATGCGTGTAAATCATTGAAGTATTCACTGGCCCCTTGGGATTTACATGGCATGTCTTTTATTACTATATTACTAGTGGTAACAGTGAAAGGTTAGAAAGTGCAGCCTAGATGCACTTACCGTAATTTCCGGCCGTTTACCCGCGCGGCAGATTACCCGCATCAGTCGATTTTTCCAATAGCGAGAAAAAAAATTCAACAGATTACCCGCACTGGCAGATAACCCGCACCCCAAAACAACTGTAATTTTAAAATAAACTAGCGAAAAGCGACTTTCAAAATCATCTTGAAACTCTGACGTGCTCGCTTTAAAACCGGGCATTTTGACTCAAAACTGCACGTGGTTACACTTATCGTAAATGATCGGAGATTGTAAGTTGTTGTTACTTATCTTTTTATAACGTTTTGAATCTAGTAAAAACTTTATCCATTGCCTTTGTTGACATGGTATCCTTTTGCGTGCAATTAGTAAGTTTTCAAACCATTGTTTTCGCTATTTCATTGAGAATAATGGCGCTTGTAAAAATCTGTCCTCAAAAAAATCGATATCTCAGGACCTACTTAGTCTAAGAAATCGCTTTAAACGGGAATATAGTCTTTAACTCAAGGCAGTGCTAGCTAAGAATATTTCACTGATGCGTCGAATATTCCGGTATTGTAAAATTTTGTGCTGCGAATGTTTGTTTACACGCGTGCCGACAATCACCTTTCCTTGTATTTATTGGACAGCAGCAAATTACGAAAATCGTTCAATGTTTCTTTCCCTACAGATAAATAATCCATTTCGGATGAAAGAAAGCATGTGCTTCGAAAGGAACGGCAGTCCCGACACACAGAATGCTTTTACATTCAGCGGCCTTTAGAACAAAATTAATATTGCGCTCGCGATCGCCGTGAAGAAACTGCAGTAATGTTTTCTTGTGTTCGCGATCGGTAATGATTTGAAGGTGATTAAAAGCTAACATTTGAAGGTAAACATTATTTTGATGAATTCATTTTGTAGCAAAGTAAAAAAAAGACTTAAGAAATTGTTTCTCACTTTTGGTCTTTTATTTACCACACGAAAATAGTCGCCAAAGTGGCGACTAGACCCGAGTTTTTAGTCGCCAAGAAAGAAGTTTTTAGTCACATAGGCGACCGCCCGGTGGGGGGACTCCCATATGGAATGGACGGGGATGCTCGTCGTCTCGCTTAGGGGTGTAAATTTCGGATTTTGGTCTCGCTTAGGGTGTTCTGGGCAAAATGTCATTATTTTTAACCGTCAAGGTCTCGTTAAGGGTTGCACGCGAAGTAAGAACAAAACAGAAAGAATTTTGATTCTTTATATTTGCTCAATTCATATAAACAAAGTTTTCCATACCATTAATATCCAAAGTCCACTGTAACAAAATGTCTTTGTCTATTGTTTTACGAGAGTGTTATACGAAACTTGACGAACTGAAACTCGTCGAAACTGGTCTCTTTTAGGGATCTGCATAAGCTTCAGCCACGCCCAGATTGGTCTCTTTTAGGGGTTAAATTCAAAATTTCCGACGAGCATCCCCGTCCACTCCATATGGGAGTTCCCCCCCCGGGGACGACCGTACATGTATCTGTCGTAATTTCGAGTCCAGAGCTATTGCTTGGACTTTTATATTAATGATGTGATAGTACGTGTAAACCGTAACAGGCCTTCATCACAGCCTGCTGTCGTATCCTTAGATTTACCATTTGATTGCCCAACGCAACTTCTGTATTATCAAAAACATCTTCACGGACGCTATCGAAACTGAGTCACTGGGTCTCATAAGCGTTCCTGCTCTCAGTTATCCATTGAACCGTTCGCCGTTAGTCGTAAGCCGTTAGCCGTTAGTTGTAAGCCGTTAGCCGTTAGTTGTTAGCCGTTAGCAGTTAGCGGCTATCCGTTAGCCGTTAGTTGTAATCCGTTAGCCGTTAGCGACTACCCGTTAGCCGTTAGTTGTAAGCCGTTAGTCGTTAGCGGCTATCCGTTAGCCGTTAGCTGTAAACCGTTAGAAAGCTTTATTGGCCGTTAACCATCCGTTAGCTATCCGTTAGCCATCCGTTAGTTTTTACCCGTTTAACGGATAAGCGCTAGTGTACGTTTTCCCGTGGAGGGTCACATGTTTGTGGAAAAGATTCTTGTTTTTGGTGAGTTATGTACATGTAGTTGCAACAAAGACTTATCTATTTGTTCACTGTATGTTTTACTGTTTCAGCAGTGATGAAGAGTTGAATGTGACTCATTTTAAGAAACCACAAAGTGTGCCTGGTAGTCAGAATTCTAAGGTAGAGTATGTTCATCTTTAATCAGGACATGCCTGATAAGTGGTGGTCTTGCTTTAAGTTGTGGTCTCTTGCAAGCTTTCTAGTGTTAATAGAATATTTTAAAAATACACTGTAAACTTTACAGGATCTCTCAGACTGCACGCAACAGCTCCTGAGGGATGGATATAGGTATGTAGTCTAACCTTGATGTGATAACAATTAAAGTCTCCTAAGTGAGATTATTGTATGCCAATTTGAACTTAGTCTGCTAAATGTCAGTGCATAATTTTATAGGAGAACACTAATGTCATATTTATTTTTTGTTTTTATTTTGTATTTAAATTATTGTTTCATTTCTGAGATACCAGGCATACAGAGAGCCTAAGATTTTGCCCTATCCAACAGGGTTTTCAACAAGAATTGTAGCAGCAGGAAAATTGTGTAAAGTAACAGGAGAATAATATTCTGAAAGTGCTCCATGTCTGAATTCAAAACTAGCTCAGGCCACCTACAGTAAAGTTGACCAGAGAATTCTTCGTACTGGCTGGTGAATTCTTCTTAGTAGCCAGAGAATTCTCCGATCACCAATGCCTAATGAACACCCTGATCCAGGCTAATATAATTAAAAACAGCTAGCCAATGGCAGGAAGAGTTGTTGTTTTGCATAGTAGTAGAATGCCAAAACAATAATCCAAATACAGGGCTCAGGTTTCCTACTGAATGGCAGAGGCCATGCAAAATTGAACCATTTAAATTTTTTGGACCAAAATTTTTTGGATTACCCAGAAGCTCCAGCATTATTCACCTCCTAGGTGGTGGATACTGGATAGTGTTGAATACCCCAAGGTGGAGAGCCATTCAGAGCACTCAAAGTGCCAAGGTTGCTGATCGAGTTGGCATATTATACTAATACAGTTTATACGGCTAGTTGTCCAAAAAAAATGCATAAAAGAACATGGCCAATAACCCATTCGTTCTATATATTGCAAGGCTTTGCATTGTTGTTTTTTAAGGCAAGCAGCTGACCTCACTGTCTCCTTCCACAGTGTCAGTATATGGGTATAAGTGATGTAATGAGCTGGGGGTAACAGTTCATTAGACTAGCATCTCATTTGGGGTTCGGGAGGGTAGGGGCACTGGAGCAACAATACTCACATGTGCTTCATTACAAAGAAACAGAGATCTATACTCACATAATGAGAGCCATAATGGCATGCATATCATCAGGGGCATAGTGTGAGATATTGTGAAGGTGTATGTGCTTGAAGTAAATTTTAAGATTTCTTGCCTTCTGTTTTTGGAATAATTAAAGGATAAAAGAATACTAACACAAGGAGACCAACAATTATTGTGAAAAATTTATCAGTAATCCTGATTTAATGATAAAAATGCTTTCAGGTAATAAAGAAAAATGTTTTTCCAGATTTATGCTGTATGCAAGGGCATGATATTATGTGCTTATAAATCGACGCTGTGCTCTTGCTCTTGCCCCTTTATTTTTTACTCCTGCACTGGGCTGTTTGTTATTTGCTAGTTTCTTTCCAATTTGGATAAATTTTGGCTGCAAAGGATTTGTTTTAGTACCAGACACAAAGACACTTGGCCTGGCTCCCTAATTCTTACCTAGTTGTTTAAGGTTGAATCTTACTTTTGTGCTAGAAGAACTGGTAAATCCTGTTAAAAGATAGTTTCCATACACTGCTCCTTCGTTTCAACCTGTTATTTAAATGCAATAACAAGTAAAACTTGCACGTTCTACTTTCATTGCTGCCAACTTCCACCAGGTGTCACCTTTCAATAGCACTACATTGTTCTAGGTTCTCATGAACTAAGAACTGTGCATGTATCTATTTGCTTAAAATATGTACATGTGTAGTGTACAGTGTTTGTTTTTATTCCATGTTGTCACGTTATTCTTTCATTCTTTCATACGTGTGATATCTTTGATTCTGAAGCTATGATTGCCACACATGAAGTGAATTAAATCTCAGTAAATTGCCTGGCTCTTTCACAGATAAACAAGAATGCTCCCACCCAGTATTAAAACACAATAAATCACTTTAATTTCTGATTGCTCATTAATATTTTAATGTGTTGTTTACAGACTAGATGAAATATCAGATGAAGAAGACCTAGATCTCATACCACCACGGGCTGTAGATGACAGATGTCAGTGCTGTGGGGTCGTATCACTGCAGCACTGTGTAATCTCTTAATCTCTGATCCTTTGGTTAGACATATCATCCATTACATATTAAATAGATTGTTACATGGCTGCTTAGGGATACAAAATTTTTCTTTGAGTGTTAAAAATTTTGAATTTTTTTTTTTCAACATACTAGCTGGTAAGCGGAGAAACTTGGCATCTCCAAGCAGCCATGTAATGTTCCATTTATTATATCAACAGCAATGAAATACCAAACTATTTCACTTTGATATTTAAATGCACAATTTATTTTGTTATCATAGCAATATGATATTTTTCACATGTGAAAATAAGATGCTATTTTCATGCATGTCATTTTCATGTGTGCATGCATAATATCTTCATGAAGATATTATGTTTTTGGGTGTAAGCTCCCTGGGTATTGCATTGGTGTTATGATAATACCCGTAAATAATCTTAATCTTTAAAAATAAAAGATAGGAATATTGTTGACACAAGAAAGCAAAATCTTAGTAGATAATGACAGCAAGAAAAATCCATTAGACTCATTGTTTATAGTAAGAATTCATTGCTCATGCCTCCAATTTGATCTGAAATGCTCTTTTTGCAGGAATGTTTTATCCTTTGCACACCCACTGAATGGCTTTGATTATAGCAGTGCTTTAATACGCAAAAAAAAAAGAGTTAAATAAATATCACAGTATGGAAAATGCTGTGTATGAATTTTTATTCACCCAACAGAGTATATCAGAAACATGCTTGTTTGTTTCTGTTAAGTACTACTCAACCCATGAATGAAAAAATGGTATACATGCATTTTTCGTGAAGCTACTGTACATCTTTGTCTCCAACATCCAAGACTCGCAACTTTTTGACAATTTCTTTATTCCCAGTCTCTTTTTTTCCCGGGTTGAGTTAGATATTTTGTATCTGACAAACCTTTTGTGGTTTATTTTGTTTCGAATGTCTTAGAAATCGAAAACGGTATTGTTTTGAATGTCTTATAAACCTGAACTTAATTTTGAACAATATTTATGAAATAATAGGGTTGCAGAGAGGAGGGGTTAGAATCTAGCCAATTTGAATAAATTAACATATAAATTAGTAATAAACCTTTTATCATTGCAACCATCATACCTATGACAATCTCAATCAATCTTAGACAATAATTATACATGTACTAACGTGTGAAAAGAACCTTCTTAAATGATTAAATGAAGTTGTGGATAAAAACTAGGTAGAAGGGGGAAAATATTCAGTTATGGATTATAGAGTTTGAATATTTTAACACAGATTGTCTTTTGTACATGTAACCTCCCTTTTCTGAAAATTCTTAATGGTTGCAAGGGTTTCAGTCCAGGATTTCAGTTATCTTAATTATCTTTTTGTACCCTGTAACCAAGAATAAATTCATGGTTTCTGGCATACTGTGGTTTTAATCTCTTTAATCTGACCAAACTCTGCATATCTGGCTTGAAGTAAATAATAGAACTTTGAAAAGCACAATAAGCAAAGTCCCCACATGACAGCCTGGGGTCTCCCCTGTAAGGTGACGGACAAAACACTGACCCCCAATCCATGGGCTACCCCAGTGGACTGCCCAAATTGACTATCCAAATGGACTACTCAAATTCCCTCTGACAAAGGGCTAACGCTCGAAATGTCAGCACCCCCTCAATATTCCCCAATATCTCACGTTTAAATTTGTAAGGCGAAATGAATCAAACTATCCTCTTAGGGATTGGACTCGGTCAACAAACTGGTTTCCTTCCAGAGAATTAACTGTATGAAAAAGAAGACATTGGGATAATCAAACAAGTTGATAAAGTAATTTATCCACCGTAAGGTAAAAGAGGGGGGTGCGAAGTAGGGCACTCAGGCGAAGGGCTAACGCTTGAAACGTCAGCACCCCCCTCTTTTGCTTTACGGTGGTACAAAATTAATTACTTTATCAACTTGTTTGATTATCCCAATTTCTTGTGTTTCAATTCCCCAGCGACGCAGCACCAGTGTCTTTAGAAACTACCTCCACAATATATGGAAATTAGTTTTAGTTACAGCGGTGCAACCCTTTGGAACATCTTACGTAACAATAGAGAGTCTGTCTCGTTGAGTCAATTTAAACGTCTTCTCGATCATAACTTTTAAACACGGCATTCATGGAAATCAGGTTTATAAGTAGCATATTGTTGTAAGTTAAGCCGGATAGTACCAGGATTAGGATTTTAGATTTTAGGATCTCGGACATCTTCCGATCCTGACATTTTATTTTACCTGATGAATGTTTTGCCGTAAGATTCCCAGCAAGACCTGGCCAATCCAATTCCCAATCTACCCCTTCAGGACCCTCTCTTGGGACGTTTTTTGAACACCACATCCTAAAATCTGACAAATATGAAAATAGGGCTAGTTTTATTCGCCTCTCGCATAAAAGGAAGCAGGCAGGGTTCCCTTCGAGTGAATGGATCTGAGTCGAATCCTCCAGTGCCAAGACGATTCCACTAACTGAAGTCAATTCGAGAAATAGAGCTTAAGGCAGAGTAAAGCGAAGAAACTTACAAATATGAGGGTCTCCCCTCGAGGTCCTTGTTCCCTTCCAAAATTGCCCTATTGTTCCCATGTTCCCGCAGCCTCCTTATTTGCTCCCAATAACATATCTGCTTGCCACCGGACCGGTTTAATTGGGTTTCTTGCATGCTTAGAAGAAATTTGCATGTTCAGTATTCATTTCTGACAACTCTGATCGCGCTAGCTACACGATTCATATTTTATAAATCGACTTACATATTATGACTTATATCTTCATAGAATATACGTATTACGGTGGCCCATAGGGGCAAAACACAACTCAATTTCTCTTCTGAAACACAACAATCTTTCCGAGAACACAACAATCTTTTCGAGAACACAACAATCTTTTCGAGAACACAACAATCTTTTTCAGAACACAACGAAATTTCCCGATACACAACAATCTTTCTTAAAACACAATAAAATTTTCTGATACACAAACGCAAACTGAAACACAACAAAATTTCAAAGTACTGGTAACTACCCTGACGCTGAAAGCGACCGGAACCTTGGACTAACTCTGGTCACATGGGTTTGCTCTGGTGCATGCTGTTGCCCGCCATGTTTTGTCACAGTTGTGGTGGTTGGAGAAGAGCAGATTACAAGTTTTGCCCAAAGTGAGGTATAAGTTTATCTTCGTCCTCAGCTTTAAAAAAAGTTGTGACAGGCCTACACGACTCCCGCTGTTCGCAAGTGTAGTTTCTTAGCCTTTAGAGTTTGGATCTAACGAGTATGTCTTTGAGGGATTTTCCTCTTTTGTACGATATGATAGGTGGCTCCTTGTATATCTCACTCAGTAAAGGTTGATCCTGTATTAGATGCCATTTGCTCAATAAGATTTTCTTTAAATTAGGCACCGCTGGGTGGTACTGTGTGACAAAAGGAAGAATTCTATGGTGCGTTCCTTTATTTTGTTGAAGAGCCGACTTTCTCTCTTCGAATTTCACTTCTGAGAGGACTTAATTTACCAGATTATCTGGGTAACCTATCGCGTAAAGGCGTGATTTGAATGCTACAATATTCTCTTCAAAAGTATTTTTTGAAGAGTTAGATCGAAGCAGCCTAAGTGCTTCGCCTTTGATGAAGCCTTTACTGACCCCTGGTGGGTGGCAGGAAGTGAAATGTGTGTACTGAAATGTTTCTGTCGGCTTGTAGTGAGTTCGCACGTCAAGGATAGATCTTTGTCTAAATCTGTCGCCTTTGTAGACGCAAGTATCCAAGAAAGTGGTTTCTTAGTCTGATATTTCAGCCGTGAATCTAATGGTTGGGTGATGTCTGTTAGCCTGTTCAATGAACCCATTTATATCTTCAATTCTTATATCTCTCATTTCACGCATAAGGTCAACTACAACATGTCTAGGAACTTAAATATTTTTTTAGTCGTAGGGTATGCCACATACTTCTATATCCACCTTGGCAGCCTGGGCCACAAAGCTCATTCATGATTTGTTCCCGGACAACGTCCATATCAAAAGATGGCAATCTTTTTCTTAAGTTCAATTGCTTCAACCTATTTTTAATGTTCTTACACACATCGTAATGCCATGAAACTTAGCTAAAAATTCAGTGATAACTTCGTACGTATAGCCTCTTGAAAAGTAATATGAAATTATGCTTTCCTCTTCTGGAGTACAGCTTATTGAACCTGAAGAAGCCATTTCAGATCAAATTCACATAAACGATACAAAAATGGCGCCTTTCAGTGACGTGGACCAGAGCTAGTCCCAGGTTCCGGTCGCTATCAGCGTCAGGGTTAGTTACCAGTACTTTGAAATTTTGTTGTGTTTCAATTAATTTTGTTGTGTTTTAGTTTGCGTTTGTGTATCAGAAAATTTTATTGTGTTTAAAAAAGATTGTTGTGTATCGGGAAATTTCGTTGTGTTCTGAAAAAGATTGTTGTGTTCTCGAAAAGATTGTTGTGTTCTCGAAAAGATTGTTGTGTTCTCGGAAAGATTGTTGTGTTTCAGAAGAGGAATTGAGTTGTGCTTTGCCCCTATGGGCCACTGTACCGGGCGAATCGACTTTGAGTCCGGGCGAAACAACTTTTCGTTCGGGCGAATCGTCTTCCAGTTCGGGCAAAAGAATTTCGGGCGAAACGACGGGTTACCGTACCCCCTACCCACAGAGTTTTGATGAACTTTATTTGAGTGTCAACTGTGTCTAGACTATCTAGCGCTGACTTACTAATTGGGACACTGTTAAGCACAAATCAAATCAAATCGTATCTAATTAAATCAAATCAAATCAAATGTTGGTTTTTGTGGAGAGGGGAAACCAGAGTACCCGGAGAAAAACATCACGGAGCAGAGTGGAGAACCAACAAACTCAGTCCACGTATGACGCCAGGGTCTGGAAACGAACTGGGCCACACTGAGGGAAAACGAGGGTTCTCAGCACTGCGCCAACCCTACTCCCCTGAAACTGGTTGTGTTCTGTTCCCGTATTCCCCTCTGGGTGTTCCCCAAAACAAGAGTCACGTTTCCTTGTTCCCTACTACATTTTACCTTCGTTCCCTTATTCCCCTGTTCCCCAAAACCACTGGGAGACCCTCAAATATGAGGCAAGGAATGAATGAGCCGGCCTCGTTCGTAAAGCGTTGGCAAGCACTTGCGTGTCTGTTCGACAAACAGAAGAACGAACATCTCCGCAATATTTCGCGAATCGACTTGCTGGAGTAGAATCGTCTTACTCTGCATTCGAATCGACTCCATTCGGGCGTATGGGACAACTTAAGACCCCTAAGTTCATGTCGAGCTCTGACGTGTATCTTGGCACGAAGCCCCCGGGCACGAAGCCGACGACAGGTTACGGTTCGCAACTTCTGAACTTGAATTTCGCCGTACCTTCAACCCAAAAAGATAGTGCACCGTATCCTTTGTACCTTTTGGTACTCTGTCGACAGACTACAACGGATGGAATATCCTCTACTGTACTCTGTTTCTAACGAACTCTCCTTGCAATGGGCGAATATTGCCCAGTACCGGGCTCAGAGCCTGACTCGGAAGGACAACTTTGCAATCCGTTTACATTTTGCACAGTTTCTCACCATCTATCCTCCTTGACGAGTTCTTTGGTTCCTTTTTACGATTTTCTATTATAGCCAACTATTATTTATACGTAATTTTCGAATTAGGTTACCTTGGCTGCTTGTTGTTTCAAAGAACCTGTTAAAAGATAGCGTGACTTCGGCTCATCCTCGGTGTAAAAACCTGTTACGTTCACGAACGACGTAAAACAAAGAAAACAAAGGAGAAAAAACAATAGATACTAGAAAAATAATAGTGAAGAAACAAAGAAAAACTTCACAGATTTTTACACCGAGGTAAACCCGTGACTTCGGTTAACAAAAAGACCATTGACCTGCATTCTCGGTGTGTTAAATGTTGGTGCTTTGTAGATCGTACGAATATCTTTAAAACATTACAACTCGTAGAAGGAAAGGTAATTGTAGAAAAATACCTTTTTTCTTTTATTCCTGATTTTCCCTGCAACAATTACAACCTTTCAGTTTGTCTCATTTATAAACTGACTGCCTTGTGAATTCCCTCTCGTATAAACTCAATGTTAACTCTCTTCGTTGTGACTTGTCCACAAAGAGATGAGCCCAAAGTAGCATAGTTCAAACACATGAGCCTTCGGTTAAAGTCCCCACATTTATCCCCCAACTCAACCGTATTTAGTTACACAATAAATCCGCATGTTTCAGAAGAAAAATAAACGCAAGAAGATAAGTAAAATTCTGTTATTATTACTGTAATACGCTGTATATGAATGAAAGCTCTCTCGGTGACCATGCATCCGAGTAATAACATCCTTATTGTACAAACAACTTTGGAAATTTCGTTTGAATTGTTTTACCATTAAATATCCGCAATATCAGCAAAATCCTCCTATTTGTCTTTCTGTTGCTTTAAGCCTTCTCTTTTCCTCTTTTCCTCGCCTTGTTGAATATTTTCGACGACATTTCTCTCTGGGTGACCGTGTCCATGTTCCTTGGAAGTTGGGTTCTTATTTTGCGACGCCTCCTTCTTTGATTTCCCTTTCCGAGAATGACCAGTAGCGTGAAGACTCTCGTCGTAGTTGTACTCGTCCAAGTCGTCGTTATTTTCCATAGTTACAACGTGGCAAAAGTCGATCGCTTCAAATATTCAGATAAATTTTTTCCTCGTCCAAAGATTGTGGTGCCTTCAGAGGATGATGGGAGATTAATGCACTGCGGAATGTGAGGCGGTATCAGCGAGAGAGACAAACACAGAAGTATGGACTTGAACGTTGTAAATTAACGTATCTCATCTTGTGCTAGATCTAGAATCACCATGAATCGTCTTGGCCTCGGTGCACGTTCCATAAATTTCTGTTGGCTGGTATTTGGGTGTATTTTAATAGGCACGGAAAATTCACGATCGATGAAGGGATCGAGTTCCCTTCAAGGAAGCGCTAGCATTTCAGTCAAGATGCCAGGAACTCGTCCATTGAAGGTAAAATCTTGATTTAAGGTTGATCATGAGTCACCTCAGTTCTCTCTGATAGTTTTTGGGCTTTAGTCAGCTTGGTGCACTCCTTGAATTTAACAAGTCTTGGAGATGTCAAATACATAGTTGAGCTCTTTAATCAGCAGTTGGTCGTAATTTATTCAACGGTTTTACTCCACAACTACTGTGTAAACTCGCGATTTTTTCCTTATATAACAAACTGATGCGAGAGTCCCAATTCACGATTGCACTTTGAAACCCTTTTTCGCATTGAGCTTCGCCTGAATAAAGGAGGTCGATTTGTTGATTGTTTTTTAATTAGGCATTTAAACATTGTTCAGCACTTCAGCTCAACAGCTGTAGCTTGGGTACCGTTGCGTACCGCTATCGTATTAAATTAGCCATGTATTCCTTACTTATTATTTTTTTAAGTTCACTTATTCTCTCTCGTCAAGTCTCTTTGAACTCCTCCTTTCCCTTTTTGGAGATGCCTTGCGTTAATTTTTATTCACACTATTGCAGTGTTTGTAAACATTCACTCCAGTGCGACAGTCTCCTTTGCATGTACACATTTTACAAGATCTGATTATTGATCAAATGTAACAAATTAGTCTACTTTTGTCACTATACAAGCATTTAGAAACAGACAGTTGGTGATTATAAAGATCAACTCTTGCAACCAATAGTTTAAGCCTACACTTTTTCTTCTTTAATTATCAAAATTGTTTTCCGAATATTTGCTATAAGTGTTAGTGGACAGGTGGCCATTTGATGTCTTGCTGTCGGCGGACTATTGATGAACATGATGTTAGTGATATCTCAGCTATATTGAATATTGCAAGTGGATGTGATGTGAAGTTTACCAAGTTTCCCAATAGGAGCTCTCTGTTAGCTGCTCCTATCCTAAAAGAGTTTGACTGCATGCATGCATGTGTAATCTGTCAGTAGTCTTTTGGTTAACTGTGGGCCAGCAGTTAACCAACTGTCAGTCTCTGAAACTTAACTGTACTAATAGTCACCTGCAGTGTTGTTCATGTTGTTACATGCAGATTCAAATCAAATGTACTACTTTTCAGTTATTCCTTCAAATTTTTCAAAGTAATTCTGGCACACACTCTTATTAATTTGAGATTCTCCTTGTTGTTCTTTAGCCACAGTTTTTAAGTTAAAGGTTTTATGCTGCAATCAATCAATTTTCAGGTGTGATTTACGTAAATGTTCTATGTAATAATATGCACTGTCAGCATGCATAGCCACAGTCAACTCTCTTTATAATGGCCACTCTACAAAGCAACAACTTCAAAGTAACCTCTTTGTAAAAGAACCACTTTTCAGTTAAGCATTGTATCACAAAAACTTCCTCTTAAGCAACCACTTCTCAAATATTATTTCTCAAATGACTACTGCCACTTTTAAGGCCTGAAACTTGATTAATCCTTTTGTTTTGTGTTAACGGAAAGTGACCACCCAAAATATAGTGCTGACTGATATTTTACATAACTGAAAGACTTATGCTAGACCATGGTCACATGACATTAGAAATTCAGCAGTTGCAATATAGAAATAATTTTATTTATTAGACATGCACTAGTAAATACACCAGTGCTTCTAATTTTAAAGCCATGGGATCAGAATGAGAATTTGTCTTTTTCTCCAAGGAGCTTTGTATATTTGCAATGTGGTCGCTTAAGAGAGAATTTTTCTTGGAATTGCATGCATGCATACTGCACAATGCATACATGTGTATACACCTATAGTATATAGTGATAATTTTTACAGCAATACAGTACAATACTTTGTAATGGTAACAGGACTGACTGGAGTCAAATTTGGTCTGTAATCATACAATGATTAACATTAAATGATGACCGCTTAGCAGAAGTGAAATTTGCTTCATCACGAGAGGAGGGAGGCCTTGACCAAATTGTAAGGGACCACAGCCACAAGCTTCGAGATATGCTCCCGCCATGCAATTGGTCCACTTATGGCACCCGTAGCCAGAGATACTTCAAACTACCGATCTGTAAGATAAATTGGTTTAAAAACACTTTTATTATGGCAAACAGCTTTACTTATTGGTAGTAATCTTAATTATTAGTATTACTGGTGTTGATACTTTTCCTTTTTTATTATTATATTGTAGGTTATATTTTACAATTTCTGAAGTAGTTATCATATATTTATAGATAATAATATTTTAGTTACATTGTTAAGTACAGTAAGTCACATTTCAGGGGCTGCAATGAGTTTACTTCTTAATAAAGCTACATGTATCTATCTATCTACCTACCCACCTAACTATATTAACCGCCAACCAGTTAGCTCAGTTGGTAGATAACCGGACTAGCGTGCAGGAGGTTGTGGGTTCAAATCCCAGCCAGACCAACACTCTTAAAATAATTGAGTAGAAAGTGCTGCCTCTGTAATGACATCTGCTAATGGTCAGACTTTCTAATCTTCTCAGATAAGAACGATAGACCGTAGGCCCCGTGTCACAACTCTTTATATAGATTCATAAAATGTGGGATGTAAAAGAACACATGGCACTGTTCGAAAAGAGTAGGGCATGTTTCCAGTGTCATGGTCTAGCTGACTTGTGTCGTCATTGGTCTGGGTGGGTTTTTATAGTCAAGTGCTTTAACCCTTTCACTCCCAAGAGTGACTTTATAGATTTTACTCTGTCTAACGCCAGACGATTTTACTTGTCAAATGGAGACCCCTTGGGAGTGAAAGGGTTAAATATGAGCCTCAGGCTCGGGAGATTTGGGCAACCACTCCCTGCGGGATTGACTTCAAATAAATTTGATTGATTTTATTGATTGATTGCACAGAGGGATACATATCTATGCACAGCTGTTAAAGTTCCTGATTTAAAGCAATATATAGGTAAGTTTTTTTTTTATTTTTTAGTTTTTTTATCCTTAAACGTTTTTATTCATGCCAGTATTCTTCACTGTTTTAAACATCAGAGTCTCGGCCACTACAGCGAATGTGACAATCATATAGCATATTTACCGCTTATTGAAGGACATGCATTGCTTTTTGTACAATTCTTTTCTACTTGTAACCATCTGAAGTTGATGAAACATTCTTAGGAAGTCATTTATCTTGCAGTCCATTTTGAGCCCAATGCATCACAAGACACAGTTCATCACTTGTTGCTTTTTGGTTGCTCTGTTCCTGGTGATTGGTCATCTAGTTGGTAAGTTTGTTTTGTCTGCTGTGTGTACCTGACCACACACATTGTGGAAGCTGTAGACTTTCATCGGCATCTGTCTTTTAAGAGATACATGTGTATCTCATTACCTGACTAAAACCTTCCAAGAGCCAATGATGGAAATCAGCCTCTCCGATTTTGTAATTTGTGGTCCTGCAAGGGCCAATGTTTTCCCAGTATCAGACCAGGTAATATCTGAGTCTACATTCAGTTTTCAGTTGTGTAATAAATGAATAAATAGATAAATAGATGGTAAATAAATAGTTTTTTGCAGTGACACATCTGCAGGGTGGCTCTTCTTACACTGTTTCCTGGTTGGGTTGGAATTATTTTATTAACCAAGCTTACTCAGGACCACTACATGTAGTTTGATTTGTTTTTCCTTTGTTTCAGATTAATGTCCATAATTCTCCTATAATATGAAACAAAGGACTGTAGTTTGGAACCATTTTTAACTTTAACCTACAACATCTACAGTGTATTTCTTAGATCTTTAGTATGTAGTATTGCTGAGTCGTTCTTTATGTTAATATGCCATTTTTCTTCTCTGCTGTTAATACTTTCCATGTAGTATTCCGTGTTAATCCTTTTTTTTGTCTTGATTAGGGACTGTGGTAGTGAATCCATCATTCCCACATGTGAAAAATTTGAACAGATTTTATTTGCCTGGGCTAAAGATGCTCCTGCCAAACATCTACCCAAAGGTAGTGTTCTACAGAGGTTCAATTTCATCCCTGGTTTAAATTTTATTTTTCTTTGGTTTTAACTCATTATCATACCTTAATAAAAAGGAATATAAAATTTAAACCATGGATAAAGTTGAACCACAAGACATATATCAACTGTATGTGCATCATCTGTATGTCAGACTTCAGTTTCAGTTTGTTTTGCCACTGTTGTTATTTAAGATTACAAAATAAGTGTATATTGAACTACAAGAGACATTTATTATTAAATAACCAATAAAAGAAATGCATAAGGCGAGCATGTCTTTATCAAAACCATTAGGGCTTAGTCAGGCTACAGGCACCTCAAAAAATACAGCTATGAAATTATAATTATAGGCATGTCTTATTTAATTTATAAACACATTTTGGTTAAAACACAAGAATGCAAACAAACATACATATGATACAACTGATATGTGGTTGGTAACTGTAACTTTCTTTTACAAGATTTATTAAATACCCCTACATGTACAAGTACAGATGATATTGATATTGATGATACTGTACAGTGGATATTTCTTGATGCAAAGAGATAGAGTAATTTTTGAGTTGTTTGGACAAGATTTTATGACTGAGTGGAGTTAGTGAGCAAATTATTGTTTTTATTCTGATATGAAAAGATGCCCCAAAGTCCCTGGATGTAGTTATAGGGTAACAATCATTATTGTGTCCTCTGTACATAGCATATGATAGACAGTCCTTGCAAGATGCTCATGTCTTGCATGTTCCTTGGGTCAAACAGAAGGCAATGAAGCCATTCTTTTTAACTTACTGCATTTATGTGTGTAAAACACGCACCAGAGTATAATATGCACCCTAATATTTGAGCATGCTTTCCCAAAAAAAATTAATTAAAAAAGAAAAAAGTTCATAGCAAAAACGCAAGGTTAATTCTCTGAAAAGGTATTTATTGAAGTATCTAGATTTCAAAATTTGCTAAATCTTTGTTACAATACCAAAAATTTACTTCTTCACGGGAGTTTTCCATACCGTACAAAAACCTACTGTATTTACCAGTGTATAAGTCGATCCCATGTAAGTCGACCCCCAAGTTTTGAGGCCCAAAACTAAATTTTCCTAATTTGTAGGTACGAATTTCCTGGAAAACATATCATGTACTTCTTATAATTTTCTTTCAGCTACTATGGATATGTGATAAGTTTAATATTATCGCACATATACAAGCATTTTACCTGGTTAAGCAACATGTGTGTTTGCTGTCATTTTATTTTTAAGTTGTTCTCTCCATGGCAGATTTGCAGCTTTATTTACAGGGAAACAATAGGATTAGTGTAAAATATGCATAGCAATTTTGAATGTGGATTTTGCAAAAGAAAGTTTGTATTATACATGCATAAATATGGTAATTTGTAAGCCTACCAAGTACTAAATGCTTTAAATAAATAACTGTACAGTTGATTTTAAAGAACAGTTTTCTGCAGAGAGAGAAGTACACACACAAACAGAAATACAGTAAAAACCCGCGTATAAGAACCTAACATTTAAGAACCTGTTAGGCTAAAATTTCAGTTTTAAGCACCCTTCACATAAGAACCATTTTAGGCTAAAATGCTAAAACAGGTTCTTATTTTCAAAAAACAAAAAATAATCTTCTCTAAAATATAGAATTAAAAAACCTTCTCAAAATATATTTACCATATATTTGACAAAGTGGGCTGGAGAAGCCTGGAAGGAGCTGTCAAGTGACTTGGATTTGTTCACAAAATTGTTCCAAAAAACTGGCTGTTTGATAACAGCTGATGGTTCAGATGATGACAAAATTCGACCCCAAGGGCTAGAGCCTTACCTTATTTAGGCTTTTTAAATGCTACAGTATGGGCTTAATTATATGCCAGACATTGTATGAGATAAATACAAATTCCAATCCTCTGTCAGTGGACAATTTTAAAAGGGAACTTTGACATTTTATCATGTTATGTTGCTTTGTGAGAATTATAGTGTAGTTTACACTATATGTTTGATTTTAACAGAATCAGATTAAAATAGTACAGTATTTTGCTTACTGAAGCATCCAAGAATACAGCACTGTTACATTGGACATTAAAGATCATTTATAAATTCAGGGGCGGATGCAGGGGAGGGGTGCAGGGGGTGCGCACCCTACCTCAAACAACTTTACGACCCCTCCCTGGACAAAATCCTGGATCCGCCACTGAAATTCTACTTTATTTCTTGACAAAAAGTTAAGAACCTAATTAAGAACCTAGTTAGCCTAATTTTACACTAAATACCATTTATATAAGAACCTGTTTAGGCTAACTTGAAAAAACCTAGGTTCTTATACGCGGGTTTTTACTGTATGTTTGTTTAAAGGTGTTACTGATTAAGTTACATGTATGACTATCTTGTGGTTCAGATTAATCCCTGGTCGAAATTTATCGTCCTTAAATTATTTGAAATTCACAATCCCACATTTGCAAATCCAAAACCAAAGGAAAATTAAAATGTAAACCAAGGATAAAACGTAACCATAGTAACTGCAAATTTAATTCCGCAGCTGTTGATATTATATTCATCATCACGTTATTATATTCATCAACACTGAAATTATAGTAGAATATTAGGCCCTAATGTACAGTGTATGACTCTGTAAATTCAACTTCTCAACATTCACCATTTATGTAGCATTTTGTCTCCATGTCCCTTTTGTATATGCTGTCACTGTCACTTTGTTAGATATTTTTCCAAAGGATCATTCAATATTTTTGTATTTAATATTATTCTTAAAGTATTGAAGTTAACCAGCAGATCATTTTATTGTGACAGATGTTGGCTTCCGAATTGGAAAAGGAACTCAAATCAAATATCTTGTTTTACAAATACACTATGCATCTGTGGATGCTTTCAAAGGTATTTACCATGTCAAACTCTTTATTATAGTAATTGATAATCATAATCATTATGATTTATTCACAATGATAGAAAATGTTATTTTCATTCTTTACATGCAGTAATATGTACAATATACTGTACATTTAATAACACAAATACTGGTACATGTATTTTATTTGTAGGTAATTTCATGTTTTCGAGTGCAATTTGGAATAAATAAGCACAAGTAAATTTTTTCAGACCAAAGTGTTTTTTGAAAAAATTTACAAGTGCTTATTTATTCCAAATTGCACAAGAAAAATCATGTGATTACTTATTAATAATATACTTCTCAGGTGACTTAAGGATGGTTTCAGAGATGATGTTTTTCATCATGGAGTTGATTTTGATCAGTAGCACAGTTGTCATGATCACAAGAAAAATTCACCACTCAGCATAAAATATATTTAAATATCTCAGTACACAATTATTGAGTGCATTTGAGACTTTCCTCGATTATCAGAGGTATATTAAAGATTGTTTTCTGATAAAGGTTGGGAAATTATGTTTTATCATAAAAAAATAAATCCGCACTGAGTTGTGAAGGTTGCAGTAAAAACATGGTGTCACGCGTAACGCGCGCGTATAGTCGTCCTTCACCTTTTGCCTGTTTTCGCTAACTTCTATTTGTTTCACCGTCCTCAAAACTTTTATGTGTTAAGGACATTCTTATTGTTAGTTATAACTCAAACAAACATCTCAAAATTCCCATTTGATTTTCATCAAAACTGACTAAACCATTCGTGATCTGATGCATCACTCTCAAGACTTAGAAGAGACAAAACATTTTCAATGTCATGTATTATTCATATTTCTTGCCTCACAAAACAATTTGTCATCCAGGCACAATGCTCATAAGTTGATTTTAACTTACCTGCAGTGTTTTGTGGTGTGAGTGAATTCGTGCGGAATTATTAACCTTTTTCTGCGTTCTAAACATTTGGGACGCAGTGTGATACGGCAAGCAAAATTTTTGGTCGTTTTCCTTCCTTGGTGTCCTTTCTGCGCTCAGTGTTCTGGACTGTCTCAAAGTTGACAGGAGGAAAATGCTCAAAGGTCACGCTACATTTTGATACTAAAATCAGTCGAGATGGTCAAAACCCGACAAAAATATTGAGATTTGAGTTTGTTCTAAACAACAAGGGAGTTATTTTCTTCTGCGAAGAGTAAGCGATCGAATTTCAAGCAAAATCTAGCTTGATACAGCAACCGCTTGTACTGTTTCGTTCGCTCTAAAATAAACTGAGAATGACTCACTGTTTACTCAATAAATTTGCATTGTCTTAGACTTCCATATTAGGAAGAAAAATATTGCATAAGCTCAGGAAATGAGCGGGAAATATCGTCATAGCACGTGCGTTTTTAATACATTTGTGTTGTTTGAACGCGAGAGCACAAGGCCGTGAAATACATTCAGAAGTTATGGATTCTAGAGTTTCTAGGATTCAGCAGTGGTGAGAGCAAAAAAAGAAGGAAAAGCGAGAGAAAAGAAGAGCTCATTATGAAAAAAACAGAGAGAAAATTATTCAAAAAGTATGTACAGGAAGCCTTGACATCAAAGGGAAAGAGAAAGTTCCATTGAATGAACACAAGCAAATATTAGCATCTCTTTGACTTTCTTACAATTAACATGTTTTTTTTTGTTGTAAATAGCTTTAAACTGACATTTCTGCTTAAAAATTCCTTCAGAGAAAAGATATAATTTTTTTTGTGTGAAAATGGCGTGGTCGCAATGCATCATGGGCAATAGAAAAATAGCAGAAAATGTTCTCGAAAATTGTTGAGATGGCATTTTTTGGTAATGTTATCATTTTTTATTGCTTTTTAGAGTTACTTAAAACACCTGAATTTTTTTAAAAAAAGTTGATTTTAGGCCCATGTTACACCTTTGTACATCAGAACTGTGCTACTGATCTTTATTTTCTTCCTTGAGCTGGACTGGTCCTCTGTTGCATTTTATTGAGAGAGAAAATGCACCACTTGTCCTGAGCCTGGGAGGCCTTTGGCTGATTTACTGGCAAAATAACACATTTGGACATTTTTCTCTCTGCCAGTCTGACACATTTTGGGCTGAAACCGTCTTGGCTTTGCATTCAAACCTCTAGGTCTGATTTTGTTGGCCCCTCAGAAAACTCGACAAATTAAGGCCGTCATCACCCTTCAGAATTCTGAAATCCTCCAGTCTCATCTAGTCTGCCAGTCAACATCAATGGGAGATCTGACAAGCTTATTTGGCTGCATGAGTCATGCAGCACATACAGTTCTGTGGGAGGCCCCTCTCCACTACAGAGATTTGCAACATCAGCAGGCCCAGTTACTCTGTCAGATAGGGTGGAAGCCTAGGCTTTGGACATCCTTGTCTTGACCGTCCCTGAGGGACCTCACATGGTGGGTGTCCTCAGGACGCACTCCCACAACAGTCAGGATATCACTTCACCTCCGTTCGACCTTGCTATCAGAACCAATGCATTCTGGCAGGGGTGGGGTGCAGTATGTAGGAACAGGACAACTGGGGGATGCTGGAGTATGGTGGAGGCAGCTCAACACATACATGTTAACTGCCTGGAGCTCAAAGTCACTCTTACTTTGAAGTCCTTTTTGGGAGAAGGAATTCAGCCACCGCCACAGAGTCTGGGCTGGCACCCTCTGCGTCACATTCTTCTGGAGATGGACAACACCACAGCAGTTGCTTACATGAACAGGAGGGGACAACCCTGGACCCACTAAGTGGTCTTACTCTGAAGTAACTGTCCTTCAAGTTATCAGCTTTACTAGCTTTGACTTCTTCAGCTCATGCTCATGAATTGGTTAAACTGGATCTCAGCTTTGTCTTCATAAAGCGTGACTCCTGGGAGTTCACCTTGGCTGAGCACGCTAAGTTATCAAGGCCCGGTCACCCTCCAACACAGATATATCTGCCCACTTACCAAGACAACCCCAAGACTTGTGTCATACACAACTTACATGAGTATCAGTCCAGGACTGAGTCAAAGAGGACTTTTTCTTGCCTCCTGATCTCGTATGTTACACCATTTTATCCCATCTCAAGTCAGACTTTGTCAAGGTGGCTGAGGAAGGCTATTACTTGCCACTTCACAGGTCACTCCATTAGGAGACCTTCAACTTCTGCGGCTGCGTAGGCGATTGTCCCTTTGGAGACTATTCTGGCGCCAGCAGACTGGTCCTCATCAGAGACATTTAAGCGTTTTTACCTGAGATTACCTGATAAGGGGGGTGTTTGCTAGAGCAATGCCTTCTGTCTTGCCTGTTCAACCGTCTTAGGTATAGGAAGTGTATAGTTCTTTTGTTGTTGTTGTTGTTGTTGTTGTTGTTGTTAGCTGAACAGTTATTAAAGCAATGTAGCTCATGCTTAAGTTTCAGGATACTCAGGCCAGTAACCCTCATAGTCTGTACATGTATGGTGATTATCAGTAACTTGAACAGAGAGTGAAGAAGAAATTATATTTTCCCAGAGGGAAGGTACTTTCCTGATGGGGAGATTTAGTTCTTCGGACTTCTTTGGAGACTGATATGAGCAGTACCGTTCCCCTACCAAGTTGGATCATACTCCTCCCCTCCCTGTTACTGTCATTTGGGACCTTCGCACTACTCTCTCAGAGGAAACATAGAACACCTGGAGCCTTTTTTAAAATGTGGTACCCAGATCATGCGTGGCCACGCTCTCCATGTGTAATGTTCATATCAGTCTCTGAAGAAGTTCGAAGAACTGCATTTCCCCCTAAGGTAAGTACCTTCCCTCCAGGGAAATATAATTTCTCTTAGCCAATCAAAATGGAGAAATTTTTCATGTCTATTATTAAAATTAAAATCTTAACAGTTTGAGAGATTCTGCCTTCATTTTAAATTAGTGTTACACGTACAATACTCTGTATTATGATATTATTACATACTGTATGAGAATCTACTGTATTGGACTCCGTTGTTTCTATAATATACACTATACCCACTTGCACTTTCTTAATGGCAATAATAGTGATTTTTGAAGTGTTATGACTTTACAATCTACCAGGGTCTATTTAAATGTTCCCTCTCTTTTGTTTTCCTGCTATGGTATTAGATAATAAAAGCTAAAATCCACCTTTAAATTTTTCTGAGAATTTGAATTAGATTGACTTTGCAATTTATCCATACATTTCCTCCTACAGATGAAGCTAAAGACTACTCTGGACTTACTGTTCATACAAGTGAAAACAGGTAATAGTGCATTTTACTGCTATAGACATACATACGGTATTATGTTTGGAAGGTTTTTCTCAATATGATTGTATTGAAATTCAAGAGATTTTCATAAGCAACTTTCTGTGCCTTTTTCTACCAATAGTTATTAACCCCAAATAATTTTAACATAGTAACTATAGATTTGAGACCAGATCTGTAACAATAGGAGTACCAGTATTTCTGGACAATTGATTATTTTTGTCATCTCAAGCTTCCTGGGCATGGAGTAGCCAGATCATTTGGAGAGATGGAAAAATTGGTGATATGAATCGCAGTGTTTTTAAAATTTGCTGTTACCTGATGCTACAATCATTGCCAAAAATGTTGGACTGGCAGGTGCTTTTCCTCGTTCAGAACAAACAATGGTCACTATATTTACATCTACCAGTAACTTCTGGTAAATGTCCCTGAGATATTGCAGACTTGTATACTGTCAGCGTCCTATATTCCAGGGAGTGACTAGTCCATAATTCTGTCAAGAAGGTCAAGACAACCGTGATTGGTGCTAAAAAGGGACTACTGGGAACAGGCTTGTCAAGGGTCCTGATAGCGCTTTTAGGGGGGCATAAGATTTCATATAATGCCCATCATCTGTAAGAACACAAAGAATTTGGACAATCGGTGCAAGGCATTTTGGCAAAGATTGTAGGTGCTGCCTACTTTTTGTGTTCTTATTGGGTTCTTTTGAAACCGCATTCCTGATACATGTATCATAATAATTATTTCAAATAGTAAAACACTATCTGATAATATGGCACAGTGCTGCCCCACAATGCATTGCCAAGCTGGCTACTTTCTATAAAATGGCTTAAATAGTTTATTACAGTATGTACACTAGATTTATTAATACTAATGAACTGTAATAGGTAAATGTGTTGGATACAGGTGCCTTGTGGTGCTCTATATTTACAAGCTTAATACAATGCACCTTAAGTACTGTATATTCATAGATCATATTCATATTTCATGCTTGTGTTAAATTTGATGCATTATCGTTATTTAGTTTGCCATTTGGTGGTGGAATTTATCTTCTGTGGGCAGGCCAAGGCTCCATTGAACCAGAAAAAAGTGGTAAAAAGTTCTAATAATTGTTATTGATCAGTATAATTTTATTTATTCATCCATTCGTTTTGTATTAATTAATTAAGCTATTATAAAGCACTATCTTTAAAGGAGCTTCCAGTAAACCTTATGGCTGGACTGCACACTTCACTAACTTTGTTATTCATGGTTAAACTTGTGTCAAACAGAGCATCTGAATTGATTAATGAAGAATGCAGTTTTCAGCACATACTGTAATTATCCATTATAGAACAACAAGTGATGGCCTGTGAAAGTAGCATGTCAGACTAACAATCCAGTGTAGTGTGGAAATTGTATTTAGTCTTTTCACTTTCCTTGCAGGTGTCCATGTTGACATAGCATGTGAATACAAAAAAGAACAGCCAATGTTTGCCTTTGCTTATCGCTGCCATGCTCATAGTCTGGGTGAGTTTCTGTTCAGCTGCAACATCTACAGTGTATGATTATTGGCCCTATACAGTACTCTATAATGTTTTCAATCCTAGTTACACTAACATAATATTATCTCAAGTTTCCTTTTAAAAATTTGAGCTGATATACCTGACTTAATATTTGTCATTACAGCCACAGTAATCTCAGGATATAGAATCCGTGATGGTGTATGGACACTCTTAGGCAAGGGAGACCCCCAAGCTCCTCAGGTATATTTAATTACCAGGAGGTAACCAGGTAGCTGCATGTAATAACCTAATTGTGTCATCTTGCACTTTTTGTTTAGAATTCTGTTCCAGTTTCTTTGAACAAGATGACAAATTATAGGAAATAGCAGCGACCTTTTGCAAGGTTCAGAGGCTGCATTCCTCCCCCCCATCCCTTGTGCCCCCCCATCCCTTGTGCCCCCCCCCACCCTCTCACTTCACACTCGCACTCCCCACACCCAAAGCACTCTTTTCTCCTGCCCTCTGAAAGCCAGTCAAGCAGGCTAATCATACAGGGATGGGTATGGGATGGGTATGGTCAGTGTTTGGGTTCACTCCGCAATCTTTACAAATCAAAATAGCGAGCATGTAAAATCAAAGCAAAGTTCCTTATACACTGAAATCATAACATCATACAAAGGCATACATATTAGTATCCTTGGTAAACATTTACTGTTGTTTTGGATATGCTGTGGTCACTTTACCAAGTTCACACTGCTTAATATTAAAGAGTAATTGTTACCTATAATTGAAACAAAATGGAAATTGCTTTAGACTCCCCTCACCCATATTAGCATAAAAACTGATTTTTTTATCTGCTTAATACAACCATCCTGTTGACAAAATGTTTACTGACAAAATGTTTTGCCAGTATTTTAATGTTTCGTTTTTAATATATGAAAGAAGTAATGCTCTCTCTGCAGCGAAAATGAAAATTAGCTGTAGATTCCAGTCTCACAGTTTCAAGACTAATTTGTACTATTTTATGTAGACTGAAAAACGAATAGACTCTAGCAGAATTTAAAGCCATGACATTGCAGTTGATGGTGTAGTTCAGTACAAGCTGGATTATACATTGTTTGACGCTTTTTGCTATGGTTCCATGTTACTTGCTTCAGTTAAATGATAACCACCAAACATTTGGTTGTTATTGGTCCAGAGTCCCAATTTGCTTTTTGTGTTGCAGTTTTATGTAAAATTTCAGTCTGTTTCTATCGTTTGTTCATGCATGGTTTTGCAGTGCTTTTTAACTACTATGTGTTGTTTGCAGGCTTTTTATCCAATGGAAAAAACGTTTGAAATTCAGAAAGGGGATATACTGGTATGCTTTGATACTCTTGATTCTATTGCAAAAATACCACTGCATAAGCATTTATGGCAAATATGTGTACCTGTGTACTATGCTCGTAGCCAATAAAACACATGATCTAATCAGTAGTTTTATAATTATACTTTTGAAAACGTGTGTTAGTTCATCTGTTTTTGGACAGCCCGAGAAAAGTAATAATTAATCAGACCAAAAACAAGACAAAAAAAAACAGATAAACTCATTTTTATAGGTCAAAGTCGAAAACTGAAATAAAATGTGTAATGGGTTGTTAAGTGTTTATAATAAATAAACATAGATAATCATTACGTCATCTTAGTACCACTATAACAAGTGAAACAATATGAGACATCACTAATTGAAGGAGGCAAAAAATTCTCCAGGTGACTTGACCAGGGCAAAGGATCAGAAGTATCTGTGTAGATGATTACCTAAAAAAAGTTGAAGAGCTTACTTCCCTCCATATTTTACAATAATTTTATTGTCACCATTGCACCCAACTTTTGAAATGCTTAAGGTTCTATGTTGATTCACATGTTGTAAGTTTGTGAAAGGGGTCCTAGCTTTTTTCTTCTGTTGAATGCAGGCTGCTCGCTGCACCTACGACTCACGAAACCATGATCTGAAGAGTGCTGTTTACATGGGGTAAGTGACCGTTAAATGTGTCAAGTCAGGTCTGAACACCAGCTGAAGAAGACGAGCAGTAATTGGCCAAAACGTCATGCGCAATATCAAAGTAACTAGGTCGTGTGACAAATTTTATATCTACATA
This sequence comes from Ricordea florida, assembly GCA_949710005.1. NCBI lineage: Eukaryota > Metazoa > Cnidaria > Anthozoa > Corallimorpharia > Ricordeidae > Ricordea > Ricordea florida. The sequence continues at coordinate 42,985,811 of OX453273.1, forward strand.
ATTAGGATTAGACTGACATTTCGACAACTTGATAACATATATGTATAAATATTTATAGTTTGTGTAAAAAAGAGCAACAGCGAACTTCTTCACATGTACTAAACTTTAATTGTAAACGTGTTGCCCTTTGGACTTCTTCCGCACAATTTGATTAAAAATACTTGGAATAAAAATTTGCTAAGAAACTAGGTCTTAAATACGTAAAATTAAAAACAATAGACAAGAGAAAGCAATAACAAATCTAATCAATTAGAAAATAAGAGTGAAATCAGACGTTAATTAAGGGGTATACGTTGTCAAGGGCATTATGTAATAACTAGCGGATTGCAATAGATAACGATATAAGGTCCCAACTGTATAAACATATACAGTGACTTTTCCTTGGAGTGTCAGTCAATGCCAAAAACAGTTCTTTTCAAAAACCTGCGTCTATATTATTGAACTCAACAAACAAATATGGCGACTCCTAGATTGAAAAGTAGTAACATTTTTAATTTTCAACTGAAACATGATCTTTTTATCACTCTACAGACATACTGCCCATGATGAGATGTGCAACTTTTACATCATGTACTACAGTGATGCGAATCATCTGCAACATTCAGGAGGTGACTGTGGACAGCAATATCATAAAGACATTTTTGAGAATTTTCCAATGGACTCTGATGTGCCTTTAACCGCTTCACCTAGTCTAAAGGACTCAGGAGTTACACCAACAGATATCTCAATAACCACACCAGCTGAAAAAGTGGCCACAGATTTTGTGGAAGGAAATGAATCTAGAAGCCTTAACATAGCAACAGAAAGTGTTAAAAGTACTGATTATGATGAGGAAGGAAACAGTTTACAGCCTGCATCCGATGCTGATAAAGCTGACATTCTTGTTAAGAAAGTAAGCACTTCAGGACCATTCACCGTTGATAAAGCCGGCGGTAATGATGAGGGAATAAGTAGTTCGCAGCCTGCTTCCAGTACTAGTAAGGCTGACATTCCTGCTGACGAGGTGATCTCTTCAGGACCATTTGTTGTGGATAAAACTGGAGGCAATGGCGAAGAACTGAACACTTCACAGCCCACATCCAGTACTCATAAAACTGACATTCCTGTGAAGGACGTGGGCACTACAGCACCAATTGCTGTTGATAAAACCAGTGGCAGTGATGAGGGAGTTAGCAGTTCACAACCTGCATCACATGAAGATAAATCTGATATTCCTGTTCAGAAAGTGAGCAGTTCACAGCTACCTGACGGTAGTAAAGTCGGCAGTAATGAGGAGGAATTGAGCAGTTTACTACCCGACTCCAATAAAGATAAAGCTGATATTCCTCTGGAGGAAGTGATCTCTTCAGGACCATTTGTTGTTGATAAAGTTGGCAGTGATGATGAGGAAGTGGGCAATTCACAGCCCGCGTCCAGTGATGGGAAAGGTGAGATTCTTATTGAGAAAGTGAGCAGTTCACAGCCAACAAATGTGTCGCCATCCTATCGGAAAGAGCAAATTGTTTCAGTCCAGACAATTCCTTCAAAAACAACAACAACAACAGTAAATGAAGACGTTAATTCAGAAAGAACATCCTCTCTGGACTCTAATCCAAGCATTTTGCAAAGCAAATCCCGGGAAAAAGGCAGAAAGCCTTCCACACTGCGCACTGAAACCACACAGAGAGAACCCAGCACAGAGTCACCTACTGTCACAATGACCCACGAGTTGGTCTCTGATTGGCCCAGTTTAACTTCAGTTGAGCTGTCCAAGCTAGGACAGGTTTCAGGTGTTGCCATGGACACCAAGTCCAGAATTGTGGTGTTTCATCGTGGAAGCAGAGTTTGGGAGGATAGGTATGTTGTTACAAATTCAAACAAACAATCTGATATTGATAATGACAATAATAATAATGATAATATTAATAATTAAAGTGGTGATGATGACGACGACGGTGGCGGCGATGATGGTGACAGTGTAGAGAGTAGTCACCAGATCTCCAGAGACTCATTATCAAACGCATAACGTTCAGGTTGAATTGGAATTCGGAGCTGGTGTTTTTTATACAGGGGGGTGGGGGTGGGGAGGGGAAGAACCCGGATGCAAACCCTTTGCCTGCGTGCAGACGTCTCCTATTTCCTTTGTTGCTCGCGAGCAACAAAGGAAATAGGAGACGTCTGCACGCAGGCAAGCAAACCCTCAGAACAAGGAGAAAACCAGCAATAAACTCAAGCCACATGAGACGGTGGGAATCGAACCCGGGTGGGTTCAGAGGTGGAAGACGAGTGCTCTCACCACTGTACCAACCTTGGTTTTTACTCAATTGATAGTTCTTTTCTCAAGGAAAAAATCAGCCTCTGCTTATTAACTGGCATCTGTCAAACTTGACAGAATTATGCACTCATGCTACCACTGAGATGCTAATAAGAAGTGTTGTTCAGTTGGCAGTAATGTAATTCTTAATGACACTAATTGATTCGTCGCATGCAGTTATGTACACAACTTAAGCAGCTGTGAAATTAAAGCCTGAAAAAAAACTCAGGCCTGAACGGGATTCGAACCCATGACCTCTGCAATACCGGAGCAGAGTTGTACCAACTGAGCTTTCAAGTCAACAAGGAGCTGGTCATGTTGTGAGTTCGTAGTATACCTGTAGATGGAGAAGAATGATTCAAATGAATATATGAAAGACCACATATTTGAACTGCGGAGTAATATGTAATGACATTAATTGATCATCGCAGTTATGTACACAACTTAAGCAGCTGTGAAATCAAAGCCTGAAGAAAAAAACTCAGGCCTGAACGGGATTCGAATGTAATTAGTTTCTTAATGTAATTCTTGTTGTCTTTCGAATGGAATTAGTTTCTTAATGTAATTCTTGTTGTCTTTCAAGCACATTTGACGATTTTGGAGTCTTCCGAGATGCGGACACTGTTGGTACAATAAAGGAACATACTGTGTGGATCATCGACTCTGTGACTGGCAAAGTGAAGGGACTCTGGGGCAAAAACATGTGAGCATATGTTACCTTTTGTTAGACTGTTAGTGGAGTAAAGGAAGGGTATATTTCACTCATTTTTACTCCGCCGTTGTTTCCTTGCTTCACGTTTGGCGTACTAAGAAAAGATGCTGATCATATCCTAGCTTTCCTATCTCAGTAATGGCCATTTTTAGAGCTTGATTTTTATTTTGATTTTATTCAAAGGAATCAGTTTCTTAAGAAACTGGTGCTTCTTTGGTGGATAATTTGAAACCAAAAAATAGGTTAATGAAACGAGTGGATACTGTAAGTTGTACCACCGTATAATCTCAGGGAGCTGTGGTTTCGAACCGTAGGCCTTCATCTTTCGCTCTGACGAAGAGCTAACGCTCTAGACGTCAACTTGCGTAACCATCGCCAGGTTAGCTCAGTTGGTAGAGCGCCGGCCTGTCGAGCAGGAGGTCGTGAGTTCTAGTCTTCACGGAAAAGGACGAAAAATCGTAGGCCCCGTCTCACAGCACTGTTCTTGTGTGACGTTAAAGATCCCACAACTCTGTTCGAAAAGAATAGGAGACGTGGACCCTGGTGTTGTGGTCTACCTTTATGAAGTGTGATTGTAATTTATTAATTACTAGAAGAATTGATGTAATTGATTAATTATCATCAAATTCCACAGTGGTACAGCTCGGGCTCTGCAAGACCCTGCTCAGAGTTTTACAATCCTTTAGGTGATATCATTTTGTTGTAAAAAATATGTCTGATGTCTTAAGTGTCGTCAGACTGTCTGTTTTAAACTAACTAGAGAGTTACCTCCCAGCACAAGTTTTAACCGATTTAAGACTAAACCCTTTAAGCCCCAATATCAATATTCATTTTCTCCTAACTGTTCTCATATATTTGTTATGGTACTAGTGAGGAGAATTTGTTTAAATGTCGATGCAACTCTTTTTTTAGTGATCATTTTCGTTATTCTCATAACCTGAATGGTTGATGAACAGTGAATATTGTAATGAGAAATTGGATGCTGGTCACTACTGGGATTTAAAGGATTAAGAGCAACTCTTAAGTGTCTTAACCCATGTGTTAACGGATTCTTGAACTTTCAGGTTTTATCTACCTCATGGTTTGACAATAGATCATGAGGACAATATGTGGTTGACTGATCTTGGAAGCCATCAGGTATGATATATGGCTGGTTCCACAGGAGGACAAGATGAAGCAAATCCTGTGTTGTGATTGGCTACCCGAGCGGGCAGGATTGAGCTATCTTGCCCGCTCGGGATTTCCCGCTTTGTCTTGCGAGACAAAACAAAAAAAAAATGGCTATATAATAAGTTCTTTATTGACCATGCTGTTCGCCGTGACGCCTTTTAAAAATTGTTTAAAAAAATTAAGAAATCAAAATAATTGTCTTTCTGATTTTCCTTTTTGATTTTCCACACAGACCTGCTGAAGGATATTGTGTTTTGAACTTAGATGTTTTTAGCGCGATTTGTCAGGCACAGTAAGAGTTATTTGCGAAGACGTTTTGCCTCCGCGAATAACTACTTCGTTTTGTATTCTCTTCCGTGCCCTATTTTTTCAGGACTCACAAAACCATAGACTTTATATCCAATAGATAAATCCTTCTCTCAATATTATAACATGGTGATTTTTTTATTTCAATTTTGTGGCAGGTTTTTAAGTTCTCACCCCTGGGAAGTGACACACAGCAGAAGCTGGTGTTGGGAGAAAAACTTCAACCTGGTACCGGTAACTCGCATTTCTGCATGCCAACGTCTGTAGCTGTGGAGAGATCAGGAAATTTCTTTGTTGCAGATGGGTAAGGCGATTATGCTGCTTAAAATTCTCGTATTTTTTATCATTGAGCTTTCAGAGCTTTCATTTCGTTCCTCTCTAGCTCCATGTTTGTGTTGTCGAGTTTACGAAAGTGAGGACTTAGTGTTGTTCCCGCCTTCTATCACGCCACTCAACACCATGCTTTGATCACGTGTTGTTGTATCCTTAGCGGGCTACAGTAGCTAAATTGCATCACCCTCGGGATATATTTGAATTTAGTCAAGGCCATGTGACCAAGAATCAACCAATGGCAGTCCCTCTTTAGTTACGTGAATTTCTAGGAATATTACAATTGTGTGTGAATTGGAGTAGCGGTCAGCATTCATGATTTTGGGGTTGAAATCAGCGAATGAACATGTAAATACAGAGGATATTACATGGTGGCGAGAAGATATGAATTTTATGTTCGAGTAGCAAAACAATATCTTTGCCACTCGAACATAAGATTCATATCTTCGAGCTAACGTGTAATTTTCTTTTTATTATATAGACACAGACAATTAAGACGTTCGTTTGGCAGCTTTGTACACAAACTGAATCGTGCATGGCGGAAAATACGCCACTACGGTCCCGGATGTAGTTTCGTATGAATCTCGCGCTGTGATTGGCTAACCGAGCGGGCAATATGGAGCTATCTTGCCCGCTCGGGATAAGGGCTTTGTCCCGCAAGGAAAATTCATACGAGGCGAAAGCCGGTTCACCAAAATTTTCTTTCTTAATTTTTCCCTGAAAAATCTTTTCCGTGACAGTTAAAGATTTCCTGTGGTTTGTGTATCGATGGAACTGGAAAACTTGATTTTTGCATGTAACGGGCTTCCTTTCCAGTCCTTGAAAATAAACACGTACACGGATCATTTTTTGGTGTTTTATCCCATATAATAAATCCTTTATTGACCAAGCTTGTTCTGTCAAGATGGATGGATATTGGCCTCGTTCTTTTTTTGCGTGTTTATGGACCTCGACTTCGTCTCGGTCCATAAAAACGCAAAAAAAAAAGAACTTAGCCAATATCCAGCCATCTTGACCTCACGCTTGGTCAATAACCCATATATATTTTCTCTTAACTGTTCTCATATAATTTTATGGTACTAGTGAGGAGAATTTGTGTAATATAATATCAGTAAAACTAATTTTTGGTGATCATTTTCGTTTTTCTCATAACCTGAATGGTTGATGAACAGTGGATATTGTAATGAGAAATTGGATGCTGGTCACTACTTGGACTTTAAGGGTTAAACGACCGAGAGATATGAATACCGCCACTTAATGACACGTAACTCACGTGAAGGCTGGTAGTCAGTTGCTTAATGTTATCGATGATTGTTTTTAAATCTGCTTTCTTATTTTTTCATTCCATTGTGTTATTTGTAGTTATTGCAATTCACGCATTTTGAAGTATTCTGCCGACGGGAAGCTGCTTATGAAGTGGGGTGAACGGTCCAAGACTGGAGTTGGTAAGTACACTTGTGATCCCCAGCAGGTTTCGGGCAGTTTGTAGCCAAGGTAGAGTCTTGAATTATATGATCACGAGAACCATCTCCCATCATCATCATCATCATTATCACCATCATCATCATCACCATCATCATCATTATCATCATCATCACCATCATCATCATCATCATCATTATCATCATCATCATCACCATCATCATCATCATATCATCATCATCATTATCATCATCATCATCACCATCATCATCATCATCATCATCATCATCATCATCATCATCACCATCATCATCATCATCATCATTACCACCATCATCATCATCGTCATCGTCATCGTTATTATTATTACAATTCACTCATAATGATCAATAATAATAATTGACTTATAGATGATAATTCCAGGATTTTTATTTCAGGCGTTCTCCCGGCTCCTGGTACGTTCGTAATTCCACACGGCCTCGCCTTGGACCAACAATTCCATATTTTGTATGTTGCTGATCGGGAAAATGGACGCGTGCAGGCGTTTCGTTCTTCTTCTGGGGAATTTATTGATGAGATTAAGCTGCCGGAGTTTGGAACACGGGTTTTTGCTGTCGACTACAGTAAAAGCAAATGTGAGCAGAAATGTATTATAACATAGTATTTATTGTGATGCTGGAATTTGAGTTTGTGTAGGGAATGTTTATGAGGTTAATGAACCAATATCTTAAATTTTTTAGCGTACAGCTCTTTCCGTTGTCAAACAATAGTATTCATAGTCTTAAAGCTTTTTATCTTCTCGTGTTTTTTACTTTTTATTTGTTGCTTATTCTACAGAACGCCATAGATAACAATTTTTTTTTATACAGAGATGCGTTGTCTTGTCGTGTTAAAAGAGGGCTCGAAATTGCGACCGAGACAGTCCACAAAGCGACTAGATTCTTCTGTTTTCGACCTAAAATTTCGTGTTAGTCGCAAAAACGCGACTACAGCATTTCCAGCGGTTCAGTAAGGAAATGCAGGCACATATCTTTGTGGTACCTCATATATTGTACATTGTTATGTACCCTATCTTTCTGAACATTCCATGGGAGTATGTTTTGTTCCGCGTGCCAGTGGTCGTGCGACTAAAATTTTGCGACCACAAAAGTTTCTTAATTTCACTTAGTTATTACTGTCAACTCTGTTGTAAGCGACCACTTAGTGCAAGAAAAAGGGGTCGCTTTGGAGAAACGTTGAGAAAATAAGCCAAAAACCTGCATGGATCCACTGATTATTGCTATTTGTTACCTTACCAATTAAAATGAAGCGAATATACAAAGCTCTTCAGAGAAAAAGAATTATTCTTATTCACATTTCATCGCTTAGGGAAAAGATTGGAAGCACTGGTGTATTTCCCGTGGAAAAGGAATTGCTATCATATAATTATTACAAAAGTGGAATTTTTAATGCCATGTGACCATGATCTTGCAGTATTCTTTCAGTTGTGTTAAATATCTGTCGGGGCTATCTTAAAAACTGAACTTTGTGACATCTGAGTAACGCAGGGACGCTTACCGGAAACACAAAACAAAAGGATTTATCCAATTTCAGGCCTCGAAAGTGGTCGTGGTCGCTTGAGAAATGGTCACTTAAGAAAGAGTTTTTGAAACAGTGTTTCACTGGCAAGCAAAACGTCTCTTTACAAGGTGGTTGCGTAAGAGAGAGTTGTTGAAACAATATTTGACCGAGGAGCAAAACGGTTCTTTACAAGGTGGACTGGTCGCTTAATAGAGTGGTCTTTAAGAGACAGTTGACTTCATTTAGTGTCCTCAACAAAAAGGGTTATAAAATTCGCGTTTCTAAAGAGAAACAATGATTTCCTGATCTCGCCTGTTATAGATGGCAGCTTGCTTCATGTAGTTAATGGACCAGCTCTTAACAAATCAGACGAAGTTGCAGTGCAGTTGTTTACAATCAGACTCGCTGATAAAGCCATTCTGGACGCATGGCCGAGAGATGATACGCAGGTATGAAGGCTGATGGTGGATCCTTACTTAAATCTTGTTGTCATCTGAATGTACCATCAAAATTAGATTTGTGTTATTGACCAAACGTGAGGTCAGCATGACTGCATATTGACCGAGTTCTTTTCTGCGTTTTTATGGACCGAGACGTAGTCTTGTTCAATAAAAACAACAACAACAAAACTCAAACAATATCCAGCCATTTTGAACGCACGCTCATATATATAGTGGTGTCTTGTACCTTTTACATGAAGAAAAAGATTTGACTTCAGCTTCTACGATCTGTGCCCAAAATCTTTTACCGACAGCTACGTTTTACTCCTCCCTTCTCCCCTCCCATCTTAATGGTGGGTGACTGCTACGACACATCATGTTAGTTTTCTATTCCCAAGGTATTTTGTCAGGAAATATATTCCAACGCTGTTTCATATGTGGGTTTGTGTGTCTCTGTTGGGGGGGGGGGGGGTTATGTGTCTCTGTTGGGGGGGGGAGGGAGAGGAGAGTGTAAGATTCCCGGTTAATGAAAGAAAAAAATTCATAAGAAAGGAACAAATTCTGTAAGTGCTTAAAGGAAGTCACCTTACCAGTGAAAGTTATAACATGACTATGTTGTCAGAGCCAGGAACGACACAATGCTAAAGAGATCTAAGAGCATAGAAATCCTTTCGGCATTCCTGGCATGTAACACAAGAAATGATCCGTTATCAAACGAGTTGATAGATGTAATTTTTATCTTCGTATCGTGAAATGCCAGTTGACGAGCGTTACATTCATAAACTCGTTTAACAAACCCTTTCAATTTTCTTTCAATTTTCCAATGACTCCGCACCAGTTTTTTCAGAGTCTAAACCCCTGAAATTTTCATGTTGCCACTTTGACTTCCATCAAAATCTTTAAGGTAATAGATCAAACACGAGAGACTGTGTTTGATCACTTGTCAGACACCGAGAAGAGAGCTAAAAAAAACGACGCGCTGCGGAGTTTTTTTGGCGAACTTCGAGATGTTTTATATGATCTTTAGAAGGAGAAATTAACAATGCACAAACGAGGCGTGTTTCATCAGATATCCATACGCTTCACATTGCCTGATTTCCTTTGTCTTTCCCTCATGCAGTATTAATGAGTTTGAGAAACAATTTGCGGGTCGTGATAATAGTTATGTTATGAAACTGTCCACTGAAAACTGCAGACTTTTAATGAGTGAAAGTTCAGCGCAGTTTGTATGCATATGTTGCGTACATAACTTGCGCTTATTAATTTACGAAATTCCATATATTCACATTTATACCTTGTCTAAATAGTTTGTAATTCTGTTTGTTTGTAAAACAGGTGTTGACAAATCCACATGCCCTGATCTCCAACAGTGATGGAACTGAACTTTACATCGGGGAGATAGGACCCAACAAACTATACAAGCTCTCTACCAAACACAGTGCAGGTTACCTTGGATTTTTTTTATTCGTTTGCGCTACCCCTTATAATGTAACAAAGCTAAATGCTAATCCGGATTCAGAGTTTGAAAGTTTACAATTCTTTTTTAAGTTTTTTAAAAGAGATTAAAATCCCTGGCAACTCGCAATTTGAATTTTGACTGGATTGTTCTATAGCTGAGGGGGAAGATAAAACGAAGTGGTTTCCCAAGAGACAAATTTAATTCTCAAAAACGCTGAATGAATGATTTGCAAAGTACCTAGAAAAGTAGTTTATCTACTTAAACGTACAATATCTTCGGAGCTCGTTGTTTGAGGCTCCATGTTTGTGTTGCTGTGTTCATCCACAATAGTGAAAACTTGCAGTATTTTTTCCGCTTTCTATCACGGGATCTTTTAACGTGCTTCGATCACGTGTTGTTGTATCGTGAGCGGGGTACAATTCCTGTATTGTATCACACTCGGGAATCAGTTTAGTTTAGTCGAGGCCACTTGACCTAGAATCAACAAATGGCGGTCCCTGTTTAGCTGAGTGAATTTCTTGGAGTATAGCAATTGTGTATATTGTGTATGCGGTCAGCCTTCATGATAAACCTATAAAAAGATTAGATACAGTTTTGAGGTTGAAATCAGCGAGTAAACATGGAGGTGTTTTATTTATTTTTCATTATTGTTTGCGTAAATCGTTGATTACCTTTTACCTTTTTAAGTGAAGAATACGAAATTGAACTCAATGCTGTAATCAGATTCTACATTTCTGACTCCCATACTTAATTGTTTGCATTGAATTAATTGTTTGCATACTTAATTGACGGCAGTGTTACTTCATCGCAAGACGTCGACATCGACTAGGGCGGCAACAAATAATAGCATTAATGAACAATACAATGAAACTGCACGTTAGTTAGTTTAACCCTGGAATATTGAGGTTTAGAGAACTATCCATAGAGACTACCTCTCCAAGTTATGAGTGATCACGTGTTTTTGTTCTCGCACTGCAGACACAAGTCACGCTGGTCTTCTCCCTGGCAAAGGGAGCTTCACAGTCGCCGTCGACACTGGCCCTGACTCGACTTCTCAGTCTTACAGTTTCAGCAACCAAAAGCATGCGCAGTCCAATAAAAATTCGCTTACTTCGTCCTCACGTGATATCAACAGAACCATAGTCACTCCGACAGACGAAACTGAGCAGTTCTTTTTGAGACCCCTTGTGGATTTGTCGACGAGCGACGGGAATGCTACAGCGAAAGGAAATCATTCAACAGCGAACAAACCAGAGAACGAATCATTGAACACTGCGGATGAAGACGATCTAACTGCCGCGATTATTCCAGCTCTGGTTATTCTGTCAGTACTTGCGGTGCCCGTCGTGTTTTTGCTTATCATCAGCATTTTGTTGCGTGTGCGAGCGTATCGCCGAGACAAGCATCACAAGAGCATTGGGTTGCGTCCTAGCAAGAGAGACTTGTCGGTGGGAACGACTCGTGGATGGTGGTCTTACATGAACTGCTGTGACAGACAGAAGTACAAGTTTAACAGAGTAACACTACAGGATTTCTACAGTGATTCCGACAGTGATGGAGTGTGATTCTTTCAATGAGTAATATACCCAACACTTGTGCCTAGTTCAGACGCCGTACGTTTCATGTGCCGAGCATATTTGAGTTAGATTCGACTTTTGAGCGACATTTGGGGGACGTTTGATAGATACTGCACACTGTGTGCTGAACCTCTATTCGACGTGATCAGAAAAAAAATGGCTTCAGTCCAACACATAATGTATGTGTTGTAGTTCAATTTTTTCCTTGGTTCAAATTTTATTTTCCTTTGTGGTCTGGTATGGTAATGTATGATAATGAGTTTGAAACAAAGCAAAATAAAATTTGAACCGAGGATAAAATTGAACTACAACATGCATTTGGTTTGGCACACGAGAAGAGCACCGTACGAATCAAGTGCTGCTCCAGTGTCGAATAATACGACGGATTCCGTCGAACTGAACGTTTTTGCGGCACCAAATTAAATCTGCCAGACCTAATTGGCTCAGACATTGCACATTTGCGTACTTAATTCACAATTTAGGATTGGCACATGGAAAGAACGGCATCTGAACCGAGCCTGGGGAGTTTTTCTTAACAATAGTATGACATTTTTAGGCAAACAAAGCATGATATTAGGGTTAAATGTGTATTCAAGGACGATGACATGTTTTCACCCGAATTCTCCACACAGAAATGAAAAGGAGTGTTTGACACTCGCCAAGGAGAGCGGAAATGTTCAAGGTTTGAAAAACGCTCAGAACAGTATTGCGTTTTAGTTGGTATAGTCAAGTGGAATGTAAGTTAATTTAACTTAGTAATTTAATTTAAAACGTTTTCCTGAAACTTTAACAGCCATTGTCACACATAGAGACACTTTGTAATGCTGGGCGCAATTCAATGGAACATTTACAAGTGTAGCTATTGTTTTCAAACAATGAATCAACAGCTACAGTTATAAGTCACACTTGTGATCGTTTTATTGTATTGAACCTGGATTATGAAATTATGCCGACTGCAATGTTTGTCATAAAGAGCCCATACCAATTTCTAGAAAATAGGGCTGTAGTTCAAGAACATTTAATTCACGTTTTTTTGCATTTCGTGTCCAATCCAAGGTAGAAATGTTGATTGAGGTCTATGCTTAATAGATATGCAGTATTGACCAATCGTGAAGTCAAGATGGCTGCATATTGCAAAATGGCTGCATAAAAAAAATACCGAGGCCAATATCCAGCCATCGTAACCGACATGTTTGGTCAATATAGGATTTATTATGTTGCTGATCAGGTTTCGCCTCATCTTGCCCTCTCGCGGAGCCAGCCATGTAATAAAGCCTTTTTATTAATCATTCAAAATATATCTCCGTTTTTGTTTGGCCAAAATGCCCCGGCTAATTAGTCGTATCCAGCAAGATGACGTCAAGTGTCCAAAAATTCATACTATTGTCCAACAATTGACGTCAGTGGACGCCAATTGTTGTATAATAGCATGGATGTTTGGACACGTGACGTCACGGAGCTTGCATATCTGAGAGAGCAGGAAAATGGCATTTTATGGCATTTTCCTTTAGAGCTCAATAATGTACATTTTGTCTGGAAAAAGTTTGAATGCATAATAAAACAATTATTGGATTCGGCCTCTGTATGATATTTTAGAATTATGCAGATGTCGTAGAACACCCTCCTCGATCCGCTTAATTCTTCATTATCATATCATACTCAGCCTCATCCAATAATTGTTAATAACTTCTCTAGTTAGCATGTGGAGGAAATATTATTGATTAGGTTTCTAAGGTAAGTGGCGCATATTAAAAATTTGAATAGAGCACAATTATCTTATTTAAAGACATGTACAAGAGTGTGGAGCCATAAATTCAGTTGTCGAAAAAGAGCTCCGTCAATTGACGCTATGAAAAAGATCGTTTGCCTTTCCGAACTAAATTGGCGTGACTCTGCAACTCGCTGTTTTAAAGGAACATAAAGCAGTCTATTCTGCATTTAACACCAAGTTGGGGTTGTAATGTAAGGCTTACAAAACTAACACATACTACTTGTCCAGTATCAATTGAAAATGCTTCTATTTGGTTGAAAAGGAGAGAAGTAAACACAAGTAAGGACTGATTCGGTGTGGTTTGGAAACGAACTGAAAGTAAACTTGTAAATATTAAGTACTGGCCTACTCTGGGACCGTCGCCTTAAGTCGCCATGTTTTTTCTGTCAATTTTGCTTAAGTCGCCTTAAATCGCCTAAATTCGCCCAAAGTTACGGTGACTTAAGGTCCACGAATAGGCCTAAGGACAAACTAGTTTTAGTATTATAAAGAGCACTACTCCTGTGAGGTCGAAGCTGTAGCGACTGAAATCAGGAAACGGTCATCAAACAAAATTTAATTGTAACAAGTTGGTCGGTATCTTTGTCGTCCTCAGCAGATAGCGTGGCTTTGTTTTGGGCTTTTCACGGGATTTGTGATCGCAGAATTTCCTTGGGAAAGTAAGGTTTCTTGTAAGAGGTTTAAATTCAACACTTGCGGTTTTACAGTGCAACTTCTCGAGCCAAGGCGACCCAAACAAATATTTCTCACGAATGATCCAATCACGGTCGAGCACCTTAGCAACCGAATCTCTACAAATGTTTTATTGCTCTGCAACAGAACAAAACATATCAAGATTCAATTAGAATCATAATTGGCAGAAACTCGCCACAAATCGTCAAAATCAGACATTCACAATTTGTATGGCCCTTGGTTTGAGTATTCGTCCTGCAAGAGCCGTTGAAAGAAACGGGAACGAAATAGACTTTTTTTTATTGAGAGACCATCCAGTTCATCGGGACTCCCTGTTTTTCTTCCATCACCACAAAGAAAAACAGCAATAACTGTTGGTTGTATCAATTTCTTTTCATTCACGTAAGCCATAAATTTTCACAAAACGTCGTATTGTGATGTATACTAAAAAAACCAGTGCTAATTTTATTTGTTCATAACCGTTATTTTTATAAATAAATTCTGATTTCTTCAGAATAAAGTGAGTAATTCTCCACTTATTTTGTCGTAATCGGTGGGCCTGCTCATGATTTATTATTCGACTACGAGTTTGAATTGATTATTTAACTTGCCGAAAACGAGAACGAGCGGTCTGGATAAGGTATCAGCATAACCCATTTGACCATCCGCGCGCGGTCCGCTCTAGCGTTCTTGGTTTTAACAGGAACCCATATGAACCGTATATTTTTTGGAAGCTTAATAACTACAGATTATGACCCGATCTGTTTAAACGGTAAAAAATATACCATTTTTCGAAAATGTGAATATACTTACAAAACTTCACGAACCCATAAATCAAGGTATAGGCCCGCTAAATTAAGGTCGGAGAAAACGATTAACATGGCATCCGTTTCTTCACACATTGACCTCAAAAACCGTGTCTCGGATTTTTGGCACATGCGTTTGGTATTTTTTTACAAGAGGATAAAGTTTGAAAAAGGAAAAAAATATAACTGCCCGCGAAAAAAAGGCATACCTTTTTAATGAGAAGAGTAATCAGAATTCGCAGACACGGTTTTGTCGGCAAACGTTCTGACAACATGCTCTCCGAATTTCAGCCAATTTGGTCCAGGGGCTGACGACTTGGAACTCGAAATGCAAGTACAAGTCGCTATTTTTTACTTTCGAGAAACAGAGAAAAACTAAAATTCGGCATCCAAGTGTTATGAGATTATCACACCAAGGGAAAAACTGCAGAGGAATCAACTTTCTATATAACAATAGGGGTGTGACAGTTAACATGGAACAGGTACAAATTTCCCGTGACGGCGCGCGGTAAATTATTTTCCTGTGAATGAACCGCTTTTTCATGTTTTCAGTCAGAATTCCATGGTTGGTAAACGTGAAATCATCTTTTGATTTACTCTATTCGCGTTCGAAATTTTACGTATCGGTTGACCAATCTTCAAAATTGTGACCACGTCAGTAAAGATGCCAAAGGCCCGTAGAAGATCCCAAAGAAAATACAAGCGCATAAAGGGAAACGCTGGAGCGGACTTCGTAAACGGGAATTCAACGACTGATGTCGATGCAAAGGCAAAGATGCTGGAGGATTGTATATTACGGCGACTTGTGCTCATTTCGGCTTGCTCGTTGGCTTCATGATCGCGACCGAGTTCATCGAGCAATTTTTATTAGTTGTAATAAAACCCTTTGTCGCTTTCCGCTAATTTAGCGGCCCATTCTCGCCCATTCTTTGTCAAAAGTGTTTTTTGCCTTCTTTGGCCTTCCTTTTAAAGGGCAAGATCGCTTTTTGTTCCTCAAAGACATCCGTGCACTGATTATAGCGCGCGAAATCGCGTGTCAAACTAGGGTCAAACTCGCCATGTTATTGATGTCATGTGACATCTTGCCTCGATAATTAATTCACTTGACAGAACTTGTCAACTCTCAATTAAGTAATTAATGTGCAAAAAATCTTTATCGCGCAAAAACTAGCGACAGATATAATATTTTTTCGTGGAGTTTTTTTTAATTTTAAAGATAACCTTAAGATTTATCCAACCGCTTAAAAAGTAAAATTATGCAAAATGGCAAATTTTCCCCTTACTGATACCTTACTAACAACTGAAATATTACCGTGTTTACTGATTTTTTAACTTTTATAAGGAGCATTGTTTTGTTCTAAGCGCGGGCTTTTTCGGAACCCGCTATCGCAGAATAGATAGAGAGCGTTAGCCAATCAGATTGCAGGATTCTTGACAGAGTGAGGGTTGCTTTCCACTGATAACGTTAATACTGTGGGCTCAACAAAACGACATCCTCGAATCGTCAAAGTATACTTCGACAAGGGAAGGCCTTTGTACTCCCACTCCTACCCCTTATTAGTAGTAGCAGCAGCCAGTAGCAGCAGCAGTAGCAGTAGGAGTCGCAGTCGTCCTTGTCGTCGTCGTAGTCGTGGTAGTGCTAATGTTAGTAGCAGTGGCGGTGGAAGTGGTAGTGGTAGTAATTTAAGTTATTGCGAGTTATTTTGGCGAGTTAATTCTATTTTGGTCTTCTCAGTACTGTTAAATTAACCAAGTCAGCGGCTGACTTAATATTCTGCTTTGCTCGGAGGCAAGTTGACGCTTTGCATTTGTAAACAAACCTTTCTCTTTGGTTTTTATCGATAAACTCCGGGTTAAAAACATAAACCATTACCATTGAACAAGGCCAAACCAAATTTACACAATTTCTTCGTATTTCCAGGGACTGCTTTGTTGTTAATTTGAATAATTTCTTCGCTTGTCATGGATGCAAACCAGGAGATCATATTTCTCGAAATTCACGCGAGGGAGCGGGAAACTTACGAATACCTCGGAGGTAAATAGCAAAGGATATTCGGCGTTTGACCAGCCAATCAGAGCGCACCTTCAAATCTATCGACTGTTTTAGTACATACTAAAACATCGTAGTATAAACTAAAACAGTGGAGAGCAGTCCCTAAAAATTCCAAGAGCGCGACTAAATTTGGTTTGGCCGTGTTCATAGGTAATGACTTATGTTTTTAACCCGGAGTTTCGCGATAAAAACCAACGAGAAAGGTTTTGTTTACAAATGCAAATTAATCTTGCAGAACCAAATTTGATGTCACTTGTTCACTTGAGAACCAAGGTTGAATTATACTGTTTTTAACCCGGAGTTTCGCGATAAAAACCAACGAGAAAGGTTTTGTTTACAAATGCAAATTAATCTTGCAGAACCAAATTTGATGTCACTTGTTCACTTGAGAACCAAGGTTGAATTATACTTTTTTACAGAATGGTTTCAAATACAGAAAGAGTTTGCAACTCCATTTGAAGAAATGTCTCCACTAGAACTAAACAAAATTTTTTCTGTCAGCGAGAAAACGAGACGTACGGCAGTAATTACAACAAAACTCCCTTATGGCTTCGCGGCTCGGTAAATATCTACCACTAGCCACCTCCACTTCGGTGAATCGTTGTTAATTATCCAGGCCGAGCTCTTTGTTGAAGCCACTGGGGTGATGTCATGGGAAATCTATATTTCGTAGTGGATGGAAGAACAATTTCACATCAGATATTCTTGCCGCGTTAAAGAATTATTCACGTTCCTCTGTGTTACCTTCTTTATTAATATCATCATCTCTAACGTCATCATCATCATCATCAACATCATCATTATCATTATTATCATCATTATCATTATTATTATTATTATCATTGTTATTGTTATTATTCCAAGGCCCCGAAGTACGACTCGTCGATAAGACGAGTACTTGGCGGAAGTCCCAGCGGTGTCTCCCTTAGAGACAGCTGAATGGCAGTACAATATAGTTAGATACTTGAATGTCGTTATTTTAAGAACAGCAAGCGTACAACAAAGAAAATATGAGATGACTGCAAGCAGGCTTTTGTAACAAACTAGGTTAAACTTTGTGTTTTTATCTGTCAAAGATTTTGTCTGTCCTCTATCGAGGCATGGCAGTCTTATATTACTGACTCTGGCGTTCTTCTTCGACTACACTGACCCCACGTTGTCAGCCTGAGATAAGAGTGGACAGGTGCGACCTTCGTAGGAGAGAGCAAATCCTTTTTTGCTGTTGGCAGAATCAGAACGGAACACCACAATTACAATGTTTCCTTTTACATCTCTGGTGAAGGGATGAGAGGTTGATCCACAGTGCCTTCTACCCACTTGGTTGTCCAGTTTGTCGAAGAAAGCAACATAATCATACCTGCAATTTCGACAAGTTATGGTATTTCCTGACGTGATAAATTATGGTATTTACTGACGTGATAAGTTGTAGTATTTGCTGACGTGATTAGTTGTGGTATTACTGATATGTCGGTATGAAAAAAATACTCTTTTCAAGGCTGAAGTATACTTTAAACTCGCCCTTTGTAAAAGCTTTGTACCAATAAGAACACTAATAGCTCATCAGAAAATAGCTTTCTTATTTGTGAAATAATGAAGATACTATGTTTTGAGCCTGGAGGATCTGTGAAAGATGTATTTTCCAGCACTGTCACAGGCAGACTTCGGAAAAGCAAATCAGAGTTCTTCCAACAGTAGTCGAAGCTATAACCTGCAGATTACTAACTCAGAGGCTTTACCACTGAGCTATAGGAGACTCGAGGCAGCAAGGCCATTAAGCTTGGTTCATGAAAAAAAACATCCTTCATACTGCTAGGATTTGAATGGTTAGCCCCCCACTGGAAGAACTCAGATTCGCTTTATCCGAGTTTACCTGCGACAGAGCTGAAAAATACGGCATCTCTCACAACTTTCTTAGTCTTATTAAGTTACTAAACATAATTAACGACCCAAACAATGAATACCCACACACAGTTACGATCCTCCTCTAAGAACACTTCCTTGAAAGTAAAGCTGATCAAGTGATACTTGGATGGTAAAGCGATGACCCATTTGCATTTAGAATTCTCAGGGTAGTGGTTGGGAAATCCAGGAGATGTCAGCTGACCCTTTGGAGATACAAGCAAACCACCACACTTCCCTAAAGGAAACAGAACAAAGAGACAAGTTGACATCAAATGTGTACCGCCAAGTATTATACACACAACGTGAATGGTAAAAGAGAATTATCTCTGAGTGTAAATATTGATGGAACAAAATCATGTCCTAAAGCTCCCACAGAGTGTTAGCCTTAGTAGTCTTAGTACTGAGAGTCAGAAGGACCACACGAGACAAAGAACAATTTCTTTGACCTAGGTGGGAATGGAGTCCAAATGGTACAAATTTTGCATCCTGGCATAGAGTGGGAGGAGTTAGAGAGCAAGCCCAGCGTCGCCGAATGGGAGGAGGGTGGGGCAAAACCAATCTAAACCGCGCCAGTGTGACGTGAAAGAAGACGAAATTACCGCACGCGGGCAGTTGAAAAGGATGAAAAACCGACTGAGGAATATAGTGACAAACGTGCCGCGCATGCAACTCTTAATTCGGGCATGTAATCACACCTTTTGGGGGAATGAAAATAGTTGTCGGGTCGTTAGAGCGACTCATATATTTGTCATGCATTCAAAGACTAATTGTAACTGAAAAATAATACATTGAGAGTAACCTGGCCGTACCATCTTTATTCCAGGAATCTTGAGATATCGTCGTTGAACTAGATGACAAATCGTGAGCCCGCGGTGTTGAGACATTGTGTGCATGCATAGTGGTGTCCCTGTTTAGCGGTTCAGACGTCGTGATACTTCTTGTTTCGCTTTCGCTGTGTTCAGTGAACGCCGCTGTAGTGGCAGGCTCTGTTGTTGATTCTAGTTTTCCAGCCATCGTACGCTTTAGAGTTTTCGTTCCTTCGATGTCAGACAGTTTATCTTCAGTTTTCATGGGTAACCGCTGTCTTGTAGGAACACTTTGTGCGACCGATTCGGATTTGTGGACTTGAACACTTGTTGTAGTGAGTTGTCTTTCCGTTGTGGGAACTGCTTTTGATGTTATTTCAGTACCATTTGTGGTCATAGTTTCTATTATCTCAACTTCAACCCTTGGTACTCTTGTTGTTGCAGAAAATTGCCTTTTATCTGAGAGAGGGGCTCGGACATCTGTTTTGCAATCTTTTGCCTTTGATGTCATTACTCGTTGTGCCATTGGTGGGAAGATTGTTTCTCGTTTCACCTCAGGAGTGGTTCTGCTGACTGGTGGCTGTGTGTTGGTCCCCAGTGATGAACCTCTGGTCTCTGCACTCATTCCTCGTAATGCCGTACGCCTTAACGCCACTTTACTAGCTCCCAGAAAACACTTCGCATCGCTATTAAAACGCGGAAACTGGTGGCAAGCCAAGTGGCCAGGCCAACTTAAACCAAGGCGATCCGTTAATGCACAGTCTTCCACGACAATCTCACAAAGGGACCGGCATGGTGGATTGGGAGACTGTGGCAGGACACAAGGCGGAAAATACACCTGGCAGAGAAATGGAACTAGATGAGGTGAACACTTGGACTTCAGTTTTGAGACAAGCTTCAACAGCAAGGCTGAAGCTTCCAACTGGGTTTTGTGTTGGAGTTGATTCGGAACTTGTGTGAAATTATAGCCAAGCTGTTTACAGATTGCTGAGGACACAGGCTGACAATGAGGCTCAGTTGAGGTTGAAGCAGTGGGTCGGTTGTCTTCACTGTTCTGTGAGCTCACAGTTGAGGAAGGCGGAGCGGTAGTAGAACCTACAGAAGAATCCTCGAATTAGTTTATTTTTTCTAAAATATGGACATTAAGGCCTGGTTCAGACGCCATCCTTTTCATGTTCCAAACGTAACGGAGGAATTAAGCACGGTAAAGGAGCAAGGTCTGGATTAATTCCGTACAGCGAAAACGTTCAGTTCAGTCTGTCACATTATTTGACATTGGAATGGCAGGTTGAAAATTTAAAAGTTAAAAATTTAACAAAAACGTTTCGATCAGAGACTTTCAGTTACTACAAATTCTGAATAAAAAAGAAGGTTAAATAAGATTAAACAATTCAAACGTTGCAACTATTCAAAACTTGTAGTAACTGAAGAAGGTCTCTGACTGAAATGTTTTATTAAATTTTTAACTTTTTTTTACCGTCAGAAGTTGTCCGTCCTCGCTTTCTTTGAACAGTTTATTTAACAAATGAAGAAACCTAAGCCGTGTGTTACACTGCGATAAAACATGACGGGCATTTGAGAACACGAGTGCAATGAGAAAACACGAGAAGCAGGCGAGTATTTTCCACATTAACTATATTAATCTCAGCTTCAAAACTTTCTGCTGCTTCGCAGGGACCTCCAAGAAATAGAAAACATGTATCGTGTTTCTATCGAGTTATAGAAACACGAGTGGAAGTTTGGGAGAACGTTTCTCGCTGTGGGAACACTCGCCTGCGGCTCCTGTTCCCACAGCTTCGAAAATTCACTGTACGCTTTCGGCCAATCAGAAAAGAGATAGTGAGTTCAATGTACAATAGCATGATTAATTGACGGTTTGCCATCTACTACTTCCTTTTAAAGCACTCTTTTAGCAGTTAAATTTCTCATTATAAACCCAACTAATATTTCTTGGTTGAGGTATTTGGTTGTTTTCTATGTTCTTTTTCATTACTGAATCAAACAAAATTTAAGTATAATTTATTATATCTCTCAGTTAGTACGCGCGCTGTGATTGGTCAATTTAGCGGGTCGTACTTCACTGTACGGCCTGCTAAAGTTTGTTTTGGTCACCAAAATGACTCCAGAGATATAATAAATATCTTATTAACCTCGTTTAACCAACTAATATTTCTTGGTTGAGGTATTTGGTTGTTTTCTATGTTCTTTTTCATTACTTCCATTTTGGAAGCACAGCAAGCAAAAGTGGGAATAGCGAAGGTGGGACAAGGAAGAGGGGGACAGAGTATTTTCCCTCCTCACCCACTCCCCCTGTTTATTGTTAATCAGTTATCCTCTCCATTGTAATCATTTTCTCTTAGCTCGCCTCAATCCTGCATAAGTATTTTTCCCCAAATGGCGGCTGAGATCGACAATCTATTCGTCGTCCGCCTACTCAAATACGATTGCTCTGCAGGCTGGTAAAATACGTGATGAAACACTTACTGTGAACTGGACACCCCTGTGATATCCCCACAGCATATTCTTGTGTCTTGTTAAAGCGATTGACCACAGTTGAGCCAGATACGCAACCTTTAAACTTCTTACCTACAGCTATGTTAGCAGGTGAAGAAAATGGACCGCGAAGACGAGAAACATAAAACCTCACATCAGATGATCCATCCACCCTGTATGACACAGCGCCCAAAAATATATTAAGCAATAAAACGTGTCTTCTGCCGTCACAGAAAGTCCCTGCCAAGGGCATTGAAAGATCCAATTGTCCTTTTCCATATTCAGTATTGAATGAAAGCCGAATAGGACCCGTTTGTAGTAAAGTTAGACATATATAGCTGTCTGTATCCCTGCTGGTTATATCAACTAGCTGACCATTGCATGTTGCTGTTGAGAACCGCAAGTAGATATCAAAACCAGCAACTTCCTCGTAGATTGGGAAGGATATGATCTTTTTGCTGCCAGCAGCTTGGAAGATACCTTGCTTACCTATCAATATGAAATGATTCGCATTACCTTTGATTCGAATAAATTGAAGAAAGGATATTCTAGTACCATGTAGTCGAGCTACGGAGCACATTAGAGAAGTATTCTGCAGCTATGACTCTGTTCCTACCTTTAAACATAAACTAAGGGCTAACTTGTTTCTCTCTTTCCTTTCAAGTAATTATTTTTCACATCTTTCATTTGGCGTATTCTATGCTGCTACTTTCCCAGTCACTCCAGTAATCATTTGGGTACAGCGGATCACAGGATAACGGAGTGAAAGGAAAAAATAATGTAAACCAAGAGAAAATGAGGAAAGAGAGCATAATCCCGTCTGATATTGATAAGGGGACAGAATCTATTTTTAGCGCGTGGTTTCCCCATGGCGCATTAAAATTACAACCTCGTGACGAGAAGGACATCAGCCATTGGTCAGTTAAAATAATTTATTGATCTAAAAATAGATTCTGTCCCTTTATCATAGTAAGAGAACCCAGTATGGAAGATACGTTCTCTTACCTCATTTTCTCTTGTGTACGCATATAACGTTAATATTCTATAGCGGTTGAACCTTAACTAATAAGCACTCGGGCTTTCATGTTTAATTATCATCATGCATAGCTTTACAACCCCACTCCCTCCTAAAAATGCAGAAATACACCTGCGCATCCCCATATTCCACACAGGCAAACAAGGTACTATTTAGCCCAACACCACCCTACACAGTCATGCAGAGCCCTTCACATTCATACATAATGACCTTGCTTCCGAACAGAGTTTTACCGAAAATACTTGTTGGCCTTGAAAGCGAGATCAATTCAAAAAGGCATCACGTCGCAGGTATTTACAGCTAGCTGTCACGTGACCTTAGCCTTCAAATCGTGAAAACGTGTGTAATTTTCCTTTAAGACTCACAGAAATTCAACGGCAATCACGCGAGAAACTTTTGCTATTGAACTTAGAACCTATTAAGAGCGTTCGCCCCAACACTTCCTACTGCACAGGATCGCTGTAAAAGTTGGTACAATAAACCTCTCAGCCAGCCTTGTGGAGCCTGTGAGTCGTTTAGTTCTCTTAACGTCTCACGGATCTCTCCGACAACGGAGCTGGCACTGCTAAAAAATACTGTTACGGCCCATGTCAGTTGATGCACAGTTTAATGTGCTACCCAGGTGATATTAAATAGAAAATTGTATTCTCATATTATAAGGAGTGCAATTTACATACCGCAATTCCTTTCATCATTGCCATTCTGGCAGTCCAAAATTCCATCGCAGACTTTTATTTCTGCAATGCACCTCTTGTCGCCACACCAAAACTGGTCGAAGGAACAGCGCTTTTGTTTTGCTAAAAACAAAGAAAGAAACGCAAATAGAACTTGGATGATTACTTCTAACAAGACAACAACAAAAGGTCGGATATAAATAACTTGTAGGCCCTTTCATGCACTCACTGCAGTTGAATCCGTCACTGTGGTCGTCACAGTCCACGTGACCATTACATTTAAGTTTGTTTGGCAAACATGTCTCAGACATCGGACAACGGAAATAACCATACTGACAGGCACTTAAAACACAGAAATAACACAACAACCGAAAACAACATTAACAAACACTTAAGTCATACCAAGTGAAAAGATTGTATGTTGCTTATGACGAAATTAATACTTCTAGACAGAGATTTTAATCTTCTTTTTGTTGAATGTGATAACTGATCCTGAGTTTATTATACAACGTAGCATCTCTGACTATGTTGGCATATGATGCACATTGGCCGAGTTCTCGTTTACCTTTTATTGACCGAGACCAAGAAACCAGCCATATACTTAAAAGTAATAATAAAACAAGTGAAAGAGATTGTTGCACTTGCCTCTTAAACCGCTGACATTCAAGCAAACACACAGTAGTAGAAACGTCGAGCTCATTGTTTGTAGCAACTTTGGGAAACCTGAAAACCACACACACGACAAAAGCGGTCCTAGGATCAGTAACTAAATCAGCCAATCAGATCATAATTTCTTATCCCGTAAGGGCTCATATTTTCCCCCTGAGTGATACCGCGCAGGAATCCATGTCCCGCACTATTCAAAATAAGATTTAATTTTCCTCTTTAGCCGAGAATCAAACTTGTGAAAGCTGGATATTATGAGCTATTGGCAAAAACTATTCGGCAAAAATCAATGCAAGCAGTATATTCCCTAATGGATAGCTGATACAGAAACACCCTGTTTCGATCTTAAAATCAGTACAAGCATTTTGCTAAATCTTCAGAATAGCATAATGACTTCAGTGCAGTTTCCAGTCGTGCAATAAATCTCTTATTGACCAAGTGTGCTCGAGAATGTACTGGGAGAATATCAACCCTCGGTCGTTTATGTACAGACCTCGCACTTGGTCAGTAAGATAAATTCAGTATTACATTTAACCTTGCACTGAGTAGACAGTTATATATTCGTTGTTCCATCAGGCTTTTACCCGTTTAGAAAAGAAACCCGAGAATCTGTGGCGTTTTACCCAAGCCGTTATGCTGCAAACACTCAGTGTCATTTCTTTCGCGTCAAATATGAAAAGACACTCACGAAGAGTATGCTATTTTGACCTCCGAGAAACATTACAACGTTATTCCTTTCATACTCTTTACTGCCACGAAAATTAGTAAAATTACATGGAACCTCTGATAACAGTCCTGAGAGAACCCAAAACATTGAACTATTATGGGTTGATCTTATAACGCGCACTCATTCACAATAGTACGTAATAAAAGACAGTAATGCCTTCTACAGTTCAAAGGCGCCGTATAGTAGTACTTGGTATTAGTGATAAAGCTTCTTTAAAAATAAAGCAGTCATTTAAAAGCATAAGTTTAACGCGGCGTCTGTATCAAATTTCTTTTATCTTCTATATTTGGCTATGGTCCCCCTGTAAATCAGCTTTTGTCACTATGCGTGGCTCGCGTAATAAAACAAGTCACATGCCTTGGATGTCATGCCTTTATTCATGAAACCCACCACTAACATGTTGGCAACCGCTCGAAAGTAACCGAATAGTACTTCAAGTGTATCTCGCCTTTTTGGTATAACTTGTGAATGTTCTCAAGGGCAATTCTAAAATTTTATCTCAGTTTTCCAGGTTGTTGATTATGTTTGCTTGTTTTTCTTTTATTCAAATTCATTTGACATTCAGTTTCTCGGGTCCGGCAACTTTACGGGTCCAGGGGCCGGTTGTTCGGAGACCGATTAGCGCTAACCCAGGGTCAAATGTTAACATGGGTTTCTTTCCCTCTTGTTAAAAAAGCGTTTTCTCCGATAACGTTCTCTATTTTATTCACAGCATACAATCATCAAATTGTATTCAGAAAGAATTATACTGAATGTGCTTTTTAAGCTCTCATATCTGCATTTAAATTTCGCACTAACCCTGGGTTACCTTAACCCTGCTTCGAACAACCCGGCCCAGAGCTCCATCCACTCTTTGGCATCCACTTGTTGATCGCAGTCTTCCAAATATTTTTGCAGCTCTTAGCGAACAAGCAAGCCTATTGTGAATTGCTTGACAATGAAAACCGATATAATAGCTTTCTGGGCCCGACAAGTTAAAGGGCCCCTATAGCTAACTGTAGACGGTGTGCGGCGGATTGAATGTAAACCTTTTACAAAAGCTCCTGCTGTTTACACCACGTAGTCGATCTAGATGTGATATCATTTGAGTTTGATGCAATTTTCGAGTTTGATGCAATTTTCGATGACCGTGGCATAAACACGCCGCGATAAGGCCGTTAAGAAAGCCATTCTATTTTCACTTTTGAGCTTTTACGCAATCAAACAAACAAATTTCCTGACTCTTTGTCTTTTATGTACTTAATTGCTGAATACCGAAAACAAAAAAGATTAATGCCTTCGGAATTATCTGGTCTCATGCGCCGTGGCGGCACGGATTAGATACTTTGACCAAAGTGAGTTCACCCCTGCCGCACCCATTACAGCCATTATACATTAGTTCTCAGTGCTTTGCAAAGCGTCATTTTCTTCATAAACACTTGAGCTTAAACAGTGAAAATTTGAGTAACTTAACGGCACAAAACCAAATAAGCAAAGGAATTACTCCTTAGAACGTCATTCAACAGTTCTCTATCGTGATGCTGTTTCGGTACTGTTTGTTTTACTTTATTTAAAGCCATTTGGCTCTAAATTCGTGAAATGTTTGTCAAATCATAGTGTGACTTTTCACTGGAAAGCTACTGAAAAGTAATCACTGTGGTACTGTGGGTTTCCTGTACAATGTTGTTCTCACTTTCCCATCTATGGATACGACTATGCCGTGTGAGCCTTCTTTGGAAAGCTACCCAGGCTCAGTGAACAGTACTGTTCTGTCGTATTGTTTGTTTTACTATACAGTGTGGTTCTATCTGTTTCATCTGTGGATCAAACCATGTAGTGTGATCATTCTTTTGAAAGCTTCTGAAAAGCGCTGTTAACTGTGGCATTGTTTGTTTTACTATGCAGTGTGGTTCTATCTGTTTCATCTGTGGATCAAACCATGTAGTGTGATCATTCTTTTGAAAGCTACTGAACAGTGCTGTACTGTGGTATTGTTTGTTTTACTATACAGTGTGGTTCTATCTGTTTCATCTGTGGATCAAACCATGTAGTGTGATCATTCTTTTGAAAGCTACTGAACAGCACTGTACTGTGGTATTGTTTGTTTTACTATGCAGTGTGGTTCTAACTTTTCCACCCGTGAATCAAAGTCGTCGTCGTCGTCGTCGACATCCTTCCGATGAGACGATGGTGTAGATACCTAAACATGGATGATTCTGTTGGCACTTTCGGCGAGAGTAGCTGAACAGTCTTATTCTCGAGTGGCAACCTTTCTTGCACTTGCTGCAGTTGAAAGTCGATGCAAGCCTTAGTTGCAGTTGTTTCTCCTTCCTCCTGGCCATCACTGAAGTTCTTGTTTCTGGTCTCCTCGGCTTTTTCTTCGAACCATGCAGTGTGACCATTATTTGTAAAGCTACTGAACAGTGCTGTACTGTGGTACTGTTTGTTTTACTATACAGTGTGGTTCTAACTTTTTCACATCTGTGGATCAAACCATGCCGAGTGTGACCATTCTTTCTAAAGCTACTGAACAGTGCTGTACTGTGATACTGCCTTTTGTTTTACTATACAGTGTGGTTCTAGCTTTTTCATCTGTGGATCAAACCATGCAGTGTGACCATTCTTTGGAAAGCTACTGAACAGTACTCTACTGTGGTACCGTTTGTTTTACTACACAGTGTGGTTTTCAGTTAACTTTTTCATATGTGCCGGATCAAACCATGCAGTGTAACCATGATTTGGAAAGCCACTAAACAGTGCTGTACTTCAGTACTGTTTGCTTTTAGGATCGTTTTTATATTATATGGTTCTAAAATTTTCACCTGTGGATAACACCACGTAGCTTGAACCTTCTTTGGAAAGCCGCTACATGTAACATCTTAGCTAACCAGTCATCAGAACCATGCATGCAGTGTAACTGTTGGGTTAATATTACATTTCTGACAAATTCCTTGATGAGTTTTGATTCGTTAACGGTTCTAAAATTGCTATTTTGCGTGTTAAAATCTCTTTTTACACATCCGAAGCCTGTTGCTAAATTTTGTTTATTTAATACCCACGAAGGCAGCATGAGCGATTGTCAAACGCACTCTGTCAACATTAGCATGGAATGTGCAAAAAGAGTTGTTTCCTGTTGATAATCTCCTGTTATTCAAGACAATCCGCAAAATCCTCTTTCGGTTTTCTTGTTTCATCATGACTTTAAGAATTAACATGGAATTGGAATGCAAAAGTAGAAATCAAACTGTTTCAAGCACAGAGCGCCTTATGTAGAATTTCGTGACGCCTATTTGTTTGGCGATAAGATCTGAGTGACGCATAGTCATTCGTTTCTGTATACGTTCTATATCATCTGCAGAAACAGTTGTTATTTCCAATATGGAGCGAAAACCTCGCTCGAGGTATTTGCGTTTATGCATTCTGAATAACAAATTTTGTGTTTGTACCTTATATCTTGGAAGATACAAATTAACCCGGGAATCCACAACGGTATTGTTTTTACGAAATTCACCTAACCCGCTGAGGTCATGGCACTAAGACGAAGTTTTTTCCTTCTCGAGCTAAATAGATACTTTCTCTTTCCTTCAGTCCATCTCAGTCGAGAACAAGATGGTCAACGTGAACGATAGTTGTTTAGCAATGCTTAGGAAATCAAATCATCAGCTATTTAACTTGGCCTTTCAAATTAGCTTAGAAGGACTCTGCGGATCTTTTACCACCCAGCAGTTTTGTCTTACATCGAGAAATTAGAAATAAACGCAGAGAACCCAAATTAGTTACACTGAAGAAACTAACACATGTGATTTTCTCACTTACCCATTTTCCTTTCAACCTTTATATTTCAAATGTTCAGCCTAGCCTTCTTGCTGCAAACGACTGTGGTAGTGAAGGAAGCAATATAAATGTTTATAAATGGAAACCGTAGTACAGGAGTGATGAAAGAATGAAAGTCGAGTGCTTCGCTGTCATATGGTTTGGGAACGAGATATAGGACAAGTTACAAGAAAACTGTGTGCGATTTACTCTCTGTTTTAGTTGGAGCCGTAACTTTAGCCGAAAAATATCTCTAATTAAAAATCATGACATGTATCGACTCTAACTTCAGAAAGCAAGTGAATTCTTACTGACCTTTAATTTTCGAGCGCTTTTTTCCATCAGTGAGGAACCGTTGTCATCATGGTAGAAAACAACCTGGATCTATCATTCATGTGCGGTGACTCACACTGAGTGCCATACTTACGGTGAAACGCGTTTCTTTTTCTATTTTAGCGTCTTTTTCAGCGACTTTTGTAGCGACTTTTCGTTAAGGACTATTATAATGTATAGTGGTTCAACGTAAGGCATTCATATTCAAACAGAATCATGCTTAGCCATACAAATCCAAACATCAGCCAAACCTAGCCATACATAGCTATACATAACCATGCAAATTGTCCTGAGAGGACAGTCTATTCTGGAGTTGCCCATACAATAGTGATGCATTTGACAATGGGCTTTCATTTGATTTCTCAAAGGGCCATACGTCAGTAACGCATACGAACCGTTAAAAATTTCAACTGGGCCAATCATTTTCGTAAGGATATCTGTAAGGAAAATTGGGAATTTTTAAATTTAGCTGCTAATCCCAACGAAATCTGGACAGAATGGAAAAGTAAATCTCTAGAAATTGTTGACAAAAATGTTCCGATTCGCGCTAAGCGCAGCACGTTGGGTCTAAAAGTTCTCCATGGATTATTGCTGGTTTAAAAAAACGCATACGCAGTCGTGACATATTTAATATTTAAAACTAGAAATACGACTCTCGCAAAACCTCGCGAAGCTAGTTTTTAAGAACTGGGAATCTTAAAACAATCATTTCGAATTATTTGCACGATTGGGCTACGTTCAAGAGGATGCGTAACAAAGTCAAAGCTGAAACCAAGAGAGCGTAAGTGACAGAGAGGGACACTCCCAGTCCAGCCCTTGGGATATGAAAACTTTAGAAGTCATTTTGGACACATAAGTCTGTTTTCCGAGAGGTCCGCATGCCTCATTGTGATGCTCCTGGCATAACAAGTAAGTTTGTCTTGTTTGAAAATTCCTCCCGAGTAATCCATAATTAAGAGAGACTCATACATATTCAAGAGCCGCGAGAGGTCATCTACAGGCAGCGAGAAGGATTGGGTTACAGTTGGGTCATGCGGAACTCAAGGAAAGCCTACTTCCGTTTCTATAAATAAGTTCACAGAACTTTTCTTATTCCAGCTGACAGCCCACGTGTCCCTCTCTGCCTCCTATGTTCTCTTGCCGAAATTAAATCTGCTAAAGAATTATTATACCATATGACAGTAACAAGTTTCTCGAGGCCAATGGCGACCCGCGTAAAACGTGGCTAGTGATCAACGAGCTTACTTCTTGAAAACCTGGCAGATCATCGATCTAGTTTAGAGATTTAGTTAACTGAAACTCCATCCAGTTTTTCGGTAAAACTGCATGGAATTTCTTTAACTAAATCGCTCGACTTGTATTGATATTGACAGAAAATCTCATCAAAATGCAACCTGATTCTTTAAATCGCGTTCCAAAGCATTATGTGGGTGGGGGGTACTCCCAGGAAAATTGGGTAGGGATGTCAGGCCCGCTTCCCAAAACCCTTACCCTATTTATGACCAAAATCTCTCCGATTTTCACTATCCTATTTATGACCCTATTTATGGCGTGACCCTTAAGTCTGTTTCAGACCTGCCTTATAATTATTTACCTTGTTCAGACCAATGTCAGAAAGTCAATGTTTATCTGCTTTTATTAGGTAGGGTACACAACTGCATGGGCAAAGCTTCAAGCTCAGAATTCCACAAAATAACACGAGTGTAAAAATCGGTACCCTATCTATTACCAAAATGGCGGCAAAATGGCTAAAATCGATACCCTATTTAAGACCAAAACGGCTGGAAAACCACACCCTTTGGGGCCGCACATACCTATATAGCTCGTATGAGGGGGTACCCCCCGGGTATGGAGCCAAAGGGAAATAGTGCATTAAATACTTCTTATTAATCGAGAGTGAGGTCATTACAGGGAAATCTCCGACTTCTAGATGGTTTCGATCGTATGGTCACGTGTGTTTCGGTTCAGTGACCTCGAATGACCTCTTGCGCGGGCGAATCCAGTGCTAAAAAGACCATTTAATAAATAACTTATTAACCTCGTCTATTCGGTCATTACAAGGAATTCTCAGACCTCGGCCTTGACTGTACTGTGGGGGTAGTTTCTAAAGAAATTGGTGCTGCGTCGGTGGGGAATTGGAACACAAGAAATTGGGACGAATCGAGGTCACTGAACCTAAACACAACTGATCATGCGATCGAAACCAGAAGTGACAGAAGAAACAGTTTCTTTGAAAATGAGACAACTTTTGTCTTTTGAAAAATTTTCATAATGCCCGGTCATTGCAAGGAAATCTTGCCCGCTCAGTAGGTCCTGAGCCATATAATTAAAAACCATTATCTTTATCGTCATCTTTATCATGATAATTGATCATTGTTAATGTTTTTGTAATTCAGTTTCTGTTGTTATCATTGTTAGAGTCATAACTTTTTTAAATGCAGCCTTCACAAAGACCGATAAGTGGTGTGCTCCTCTTTCTATCAAATTACGTTTTCAAACCAGATGATATTTAAAATCTTTTCAGCAGAAACCCACAGGCATACTACCACGAATCCTGGAATCTAATTGTCTATCGTCACGCACTATCTGTTTTGTGGCAGTGATATGTTTTGTTTGAGATAGTAGTACAAATAACACAGTTGAGGGCCCTTTCCTCAGTGCAAAAACCTGTGAAGCTTTTCTTTGTTATTTCACTGCTTTTTTTCCTAGGCTCTATTGTTTTGTCTCCTTTGCTTTCTTTGTTCTACTCCACTCGTGAACGTGTCAGGTTTTTGCACCGAGGATGTGCCGTTTTTGGCAACTAAAGATAAACTTATATCAGGAGTCCAGCAATTTTAGTTTATGTTATATGACGTTTAAGTGTGTACCAACAACATGTGAGTTGGATTAATTAATGGTTAAGACAACAACGATGGTGGAATATTTATATGTCATCCCTCGATATTCTACGCAAATTGGTCGAGACGGTGGGTCGAATGATTTTTAGGGGGCGATCCGATCGATTTTTATTGAGATTTTAATTTTGATTTTGCTCTGATCTTGCTCTGCGTGATTAAGCATGATTTTGTTGGAAGTTATTGGGTTTTGGTTGGATCTCATTTTTTGAGATTTTTGATCTGATTTTGATTTTAATCAGACTGATGTTTTATGATTTTGATCTGATTTTGATTTTTTTTGGATTTTGTTGAGTTTTTGCTGATTTTAGCTGATCTTGATAAAAACCCAGGCATATTCCCTCTATCCTAGTAGTGTTCGAAACGGCAGCTTCTTTCTTTTTAAAACAAAAGTCATGTTTATTAACACAATTTTATAGCAGAGCCCCATACTCATGGAATATGGTCAACCTCTTTTCTTTTTGTTGTCACGTGACTGACCGAGCGTACGTACGTCCGTACGTAAGTACGCGTCTACAGATTGTACGGGTAGGGTAGGGGAGACTATCAAAAGGAAGGGAGGGGTATCTCAGGCTTGTCTTGGCAAATCCACATCTTTTATATTGGACATTCACAATATGGTCAATTGACAGCTGTCAAAACGGGATAGCCACTGACCAGCATCACATGACCATATTGTGGGCTCATGTGTCAACTCATCGAGGTGACGTGATTTATTTGGAAGCTGTTCTGGTAGCCCGCATATTTTTGGCGGGAAATTGCGTTGACGACTGAAAAATAAATTTTCAGTTCATTGTCTTTTTGAGACACAATATTACTACTCTACACTGTTAAAGTTTTACTAAAGGATAAACGAAACAATTTCTATTGCTATGTCAACAAACAATAGCAGAGAAAATATAATTTGCAGAACACAGGGTTCAGGTGAAGAGCAACGGGAAAGAGAGCAAGAATTAACTGAGGAAGAATGAGCGAAGTAGATCGCCAAAGAAGGCGCGCTCGGGAAAGAGAAAGGAGACGAAATTATAGCGAAGAACGCCGACAAGCAGAAAGAGTCCGGGCTCGAGAAAATAGACAAAATGTTAACGAAGAACGCCGAGAAGCGGAAAGATTCCGTGCTGTGGAAAACAGACAAAATTGTAGCGAAGAATGCCGAGAAGCGGAAAGACTTCGTGCTGTGGAAAACAGACAAAATTTTAGCGAAGAAAGCCGAGAAGCGGAAAGACTCTGTGCTGTGGAAAACAGACAAAATTGTAGCGAAGAAAGCCGAGAAGTGGAAAGACTCCGTGCTATGGACCACAAATTTGCATAAGTTTTGTCTGCATAATATTTGCTCACTGATGCGTGACTCTGCACTCGCACTTTCCACTTTCCCTTAAACTTGACGCTTGACTTGGAAAACCGACTTCTAAACAAACCTTCTTCAGAAAAATGATCTTCTGAATGCGCTACTTTTGAATGAGAAGCAAACTGATGAAAGATTTCAAATTTTTATGTCCTTTAATCATACAAACATCTCCCCTGAATTTTCTCTTGGCGGCAAATTGCAGAATGTAGCGCTTTCACTGGCAGCTTTTCGCGTTGTCGACGTTGTCATTTTAGTGTGTCGATTGAGAACTTTGGTTTCAACGCCGTTGTTTTCGTAAAAAATGTTCTTCTAAATTGTAAAATGTCTCAAATGTATGTTAGTCATTCACGTGTTGCGTTGGACCAGGTCTACTTATAGTTCACACTTTTACGGTTATTTATTTCTTTTGTTAAGTAACTACAGCTGATTGTAGTGAATAAATGAAGGCAGTAATTTTTTAAACTTACAATGTAATTAAGAAAAGAATAATTGATAATTATTTTTTCATTCTCGTGAAAAATGTTTTTCGGGCTGGTAGATGTTGGTTACAGCTTGCTCAAAGGGCAATCTGTAAAATTAATTTTCTTTGCACCCTGCTTGGAGTAAACATTTATTTTACCGAGATGTACACGAAAATGACAAGAGTTGTGTCCTGCATTTCCCAGTAGCGTGTACAAATCTTTTAAATATATTTACGCAAATAGAATGGTTAATTTCATCAGGAATAAAATACAGTACATTGATAATTTGTGTTTTTTGTAGAATATACTCCATGACTTTGTAGGTAGAAAGACCGTACTAATGGCAGACGAAAGTTTAGACAAAAATCATAGCAAGTTAACCGACCTCGACACTTAACTATAGTTAAAAACGTTTGTGAATTCCTTCGCAATATTTTAGAATGCTTTTACAGTTTAAAGTGAAATGAAAGTACCAACGGGAGCCCCGCTTTTAGGCTTGGCTAAATCTATATATTAGTGAGCCCCTCCCATGGGGGGTATACGCTCCCTTGATCCCCAGGTTTTCCTATAGTTTCTCCCTTGATCCCCGTTAATAAATTCGAAAGCTCCCCAAAATGTTTTTCTCCATGCTCCCATGATCCCAAAAAATATCGTTTCGCTCCCTTGATCCCTAAAATTATTTTGAATTGCTCCCCATTACCAGTGCTACATAAAGATTACCTCTATTTTGGGGGTGGAACTTAGGTGTACTGTGTTGATTAGTCTTTCGGGAGAGACAGTAAGGTCGTACTTCGCAAGAGTAGGGGATCCAGGTGCAATGGCCTGGAAACGTGTCCTCATTGTATATATACGCACTGCAAAACAGCCCACTTAGTCCTCCAATTCTCATTGTCAAGGTTTGTGTACTTTTCTTTCCTATTCATAGTAGAAGTCTTCTTCAAATCGCCTTTTCCTCCCCCTTGTCCTCCTAGTCCGCGCTTGCTCGCTCTGTAGTTCATTAGTGGTTTCCGTTTCAGCAGACAACTCAGCTGCCTCCATGAAGGTGACAAGCTCGTTCGTATTTTGTAGTTGGTCAAGAAGGAGGATGAGATCTCCCTCCTCCAGTTCTAATATGTCATTGCTTGACTTATAATTTGATATAACGCACATAATATTGTTCACTTCAACATATTTCTCTGTATCTTCTGTGAAAATTATGGCATTAAATGGATCCTGATTGTACACTTTAGCTCTCACCCTCTTTGCGCCAACGAGTGTATCCTCTTGAAGGGAGGCTATAACGAACAAGGCACATGAGTGACCTCGTACACAGACAATCTGGCCTTGCTTATACGATCACCTACCTATAAGTTCTCGCTGAAGACCAAGAAGGCAATTCTCCCATTGCTCTTGACAATCAATTGCGAAGATCCTGCCCTTTGGCCACTCAGGTAGCTTCGGGGTGACAAGAGCGCTGGTCTTGTTCTTAACCCCGTAGCCTTTCTCCAGGCGCTTTATTATCGTAGATAGGTGCTTATCTTCGGACAAGGTGAGCCCAAGCTCGAGGCTCCATCTTTCTGTTGGTTTCTCTTGACCATTGTGGTAAATAGCTGCCGTAACTGGCACTATTGTAGTAGGTTCTCGGACGGCAACTCTCTTATTGTCCTCACTGACCTCATTAACAACTCCATTGTCTCCATTCTCGGCAGCCATCTTGAGAATGCCTTGCCACGGGCTTCAACGTTCCCATGATGCATTGCATGACACAAAGGGACCTGATGGCCCTGGTAAGTGACGTAAGTTGCCCCTCATGGAAATTATCTTTATAAATACTGAGACTGCTAAAACATTTATCAGTCTCTGCTTTTCTACAGGTAAACAGTCCCGGAACAGAGCAAAAAAATCGAAAAATCAGAGTTCCCTTGATCACCCTTGATCCCCAAAATCTAAAGCCAGGCTCCCTTAATCCCTGAAAATAATTTGACGATCTCCCGATATCCCTAAAAATAAATGCCCATGCTCCCCTGCTCCCTAAAACCCCTGGGAGGGGCTCATTAGTTACTTTGAATTCCGACCGCCGAAGATCCCAGTTCTCTTTACAAAGGGTTAAAACTGAGTGGGGAGGGGTGGGTTTTTGACTATTGCTTTGTCCAATTTCTGCTCGGCCATATTTGATATTCTTGCTGTTTCGAGAGGAATATTTTCCACTTCGTACATGGCAGGTATATCAGAAATTTACACTGCAAAAGCCATGTTAGACAGTCAAATGGTATACGTTGGGAAGCGAGGTACGAAACGTTTGTTTTTATAGGTTTTTTCTACTGTTCTAGAAGTCTAACGTATAGGCTGCTCAGGTTTTTAATTAAGTTTACTTAAAATTGCTTTTGTGTTTTTGACCATATATTTTTCCTAACATTAAACTTCAATTTGCGAGATGAAAGTATGCCCTACATTTTCCTCCTTTGTTTTTGGTTTTAATACATTTTAAAGGTACATGAGATGCAATTGTGAAATGTTAATAAATGTGATATGTGAACCGTGGAAGAAATATTTATCACGTGAAAGATCGTTGCAGTTATGTATGCAGCTTCAGCATTTGCAAAAGTAAGAAATGAAAAATTGAATGGGATTCAAACCTATGACCTTGCAATACCGGTGCAATGCTCGGAATGATTTCCTCACAGGTCCCTACTTCATTATGCATTCTGTAACTGTACTATTTTGTTCTTCGACCACAAGAAATATTTGCACATACATTACACCAGATAAGACAGCTTCAGCATGCATAATGAAGTAGGGACCTGTGCGGAAATCTTACCCAATACTCTAACCAACTAAGCTATCAAGCTAACTAAGAGCTAGTCATTTAGGGGAGACACGCAAAGCCATAATGGATGCTATGATTACCTTTACATGCAAGTGTTTATAGTCATAATGTTCAGGTGTTATTTAATTTAACTTTTGCAGATTTTGTTGGTCAGGAGGTTTGCAATCAAGAAACAGAATACAGATTGAAAAAAGGTTTGCAAACACAGTTATAAAACTTAAGTAACAACTGCATCACAATAATTTGCCATATTCACACCATCTTTTTTTTTCTCCAGAAGTCCAAAATTTCTTTTTAATATTAGTAATACTAAAACAAGCAGAGTTTTACTTGGTCTGAATGGATGGTGCCTATCTCATTTGATCAAGGGAAAATATCCCAGAGGTGAGATGACAATGACACTTTGAAGGGCAAGTTTTCAGGGTTGTTTGGGACAGGGTATACATGTAGGATGTGATACATTTTCAGGGGCGGATCCACGAATTTTTGACTGGGGGGGTCCAAACTTTGGTTCAAAAAGGACTGTTGATTTTTTTTTGTGGCAAATTGCTTCTCCCCCACACCCCCTACCGCCAATCGTGGTTGCACGTTTTAATTCCTTGGCCTCTTACCATGTTCTTGAGTTCTACTCGTACAGGATACACCCTTGAAACATCATCCTCTTGTGCTTGGTTACAAAGATTGTAGAGATTTCGTCAACATCAATGTCAAGGTCATGATGTAACTGCATGAGTGCAAGTCTTGACAACTGCTCATCAGACATCCTGTTTCTGAGATATGACTTGATTCGTCGCAAGCCAGAGAATGAACGCTCAGCTTCGGCAGAACAAACAGGAAGGGTACAACCAATTATAAGCAAAACTCGTATGTTAGGATACATATCCTCGTCAGCATATTTTACACACTCGATAAGAATTCCCGGTAGCTGTATAGTTGGCGTGTACTGTTTCCAGAAGTATTGCCATTCCTTTAACTCGGAAAGAAGAGAGGACGGTGTTGGTACGTCCTGTTTCCAAAATTGCAGCTTTTCTGCTAAATTACGAGGACTGTCATGCTTCACCATGGCAGATGGAACCAAGGCAAAAATTTCGGCTCCAGCCCTATTGTCTTCGCTGAATCTTGAACTCATTTCTTCTAATAAATGATCTATAAAAGGTATAGCAACGTTAACGCGATAATGTGATTCCGGGCTTACGCTAGGTGCATTGTTCCTAAGTTCCTGCCTCCCAGTGATTCTTGGCACTGAGACTATAGCCTCAATCTTGTCAGCCAGTCGAGAAGCGTCTTCAAACCATTCATGACATTCCTCTTCTATGTTTGACCTCACCCTGGCGACTGCTTTAATGGTGCCATCAATCATAGAATACGCTTGAAAGAGATCTTGGTCTTTCTTCTGAAGCTTGGCTGCAATTGGTTTGAGTGTTCCTAGGCTATTCTTTGTGATCAAAAAAGTGAAGATGAATCCGAATGTCTTCAAATTGCCAGAAGACCTTGTGCCTTGGTTTTAGTCTCCCTGTCCCACGTGAACGATAACGAGGAATATACATGAGGATGCGACTCTTGATCAACTATCGTTTCCAAGCCAATGCAAACGTACTCGTAAAGTTCGTAGAAAGTCTCGTAACATTCATGCCTTTCCACCCATCGGGTCTTGCATAAGCCTTTTTACTTCTCCTTTCTGGAAGTAGAACCACACTTCTCTAAAACTTGCTTTAGAAATCGCTGTCTTTTAGGTGAAAAATGAAAGAAAAGGAAAGTTTCATTTAAGGTTCCAATCATGTTTCTGACTGAAGTTAACCTGCATGCGGCTGCAACACTGAGATTCAAAACGTGACTGTTGCAATGAGTGTACGGTGCCATCGGTGCTATTCTCCTTATTCTTCCTTACACACCACATGCTTCTGAGGATGGCACTGGCACCATCGTATGCCTGTCCTCTTGCAAACGCCACATCGATGTTGTTCTCGGCCAAACTTGACAAAATAGCGTTTGCTATGCTCTCATCAGTTGTTTTGTCAAGGTTGACAAAGTCGAAAAATACTTCTTTGATTTGAGGGGAAACGTCGTTGTTTAGATCTAAAAACGTAAGGTAAACACTTAATATTTCTTGATTTACGTATTTATCTGTCACCTCATCACCAATGATTGAGAAAACTGAACTTAGTCAACGTACTGCACCCTTTAATTAAGCATTGTTGACAGTGATATCAAATTCGCTTGCTAAGGATAAAAATTCTGATCGATTTACTATATTAAGGTCTAAGTTGAGAAAAGAAAGTTTGCAAAGTGTTTTGCACATTTCTTTAAGTGACTCTAAAGATAGCTCATTTCCCTTTATACCAAGGAAAAACAGATTTGACAGCGGCAGTACAGACTGCAAGAGCTCACTTTTGTGAATAACTACCCTGTTAAGCGAAAGGAAGGTTAAATGTTTACAAAAAGAAACCGGGGATATGTCCTTCAATGCAATGCAATCATTTAGGATCAAATACTCCAACTGGCGCGTGCCTTGCAAGAAGGTCAGATTAGATACCACATGGCCACTCAAATTTAAATATTTAAGTCCATGTAAAACATCAGCCAGTTAAAAAGTGATATACGGTCCAGTCGATGTAAGAATTTTAGTCTTAAACAAGCGTCAGGTCTGATAGGGGGGGGGTCTGGACCCCCCGGACCCTCCCCCTGGATCCGCCACTGATTTTGGTCTACAACACTACATTGTGTGTTGAAAATTGTCGAAATGATACATGTAGGAAACATTGGAGTTTCTTAGTAAAAGGTTTGAACCCAGGAGTATCAGTAGTTCATATAGTTTGATCGTTCGGGTGAGGGTAGTTCTGAAAGGAACTGTGACTCTGAAGATGACTTCCGCTTGGGTTGTCGAAACGTCAGTCACCAAAAACAATTCTTTTCAGAACTACTCTCACCCGGACGATCAAACTATACGAACTATTGGAGTTTCTGTTTTATGATTAACTTAGGTCTGAGAAAGTAAATTAATTATTTGCACTTGCACAGTCATTTACAACATTTGTTGTACAGTACTGGTAACTACATGTAGACTTTACAAGTACATTTGTATGTTAAGTTAATTTGTGTCTGGCATGATTATCTTCTAGTTACATCAAAGTTCTTGGAAAACATTCTATCCATGGTAAATGAACCATCAGTTGGACTGTACCGTGTGCAGGAACATGTCAGAAGATCACTTCCACAGCTTGTTGAAAAGAAGGTACGAAAAAAAAATACAAAATTATCTGGCCAGTACTGCATGTAAAAGTAAAGTAAAGAACCTTTATTGATTTATACCGCTCAGGGTAGCCCTTTCAGATGCAAAAAGCTGTCTGTTATCAATGGGAGCCCTGAGCGCATGTTTGAGGAAACAAATAACATACACTTATATATGATATCTTATTAGTAATGGTAATGGGACAGAGTATAGTACAATTCAGGGAGTAATTGGGAAGGGATTTCCAATCAGCTGAGCATGTAGTGTGAGGCTGATTTGAAATTACGAGCATGATTCCTGAATTGTACAACAGGAGGTCCAATTACCAATTAATTGTGTCAAAAACAAAATGCGAGAAACTTGGGAATTAGCAATGGTGGCAAAATGTAAGGAAAACGTATCTGAATAAAAGTCATTGGACCAGTGAATTTCGTCCATGTTTGTTTTCAATCTGCACCTGTCAACCTTCTCACTTAAGAAATTTTCCTTCATTTTGAATAATTATTTATAAAAATAATTTTCAATAATTATAAGCTAGGTAGTTATTTGCTAATGGAATGAAGTGCGTAGTTATTTGCTGCTACTGAATGTAGTCACTGAATGTTGATCGCGGTCAACACCCAGTGATTACATTGTGTGACAAAAGAAGAATTTATGTTATCATCACATTTTCCATGATGAACAACAACCCGTTCAACAATACCTTACATATATGTTTAGAAAATATCCCAATGAAAATATACACGCTGATTGGTTAAAAATCGTGTTTCTACAACTTGATAGAAACACAAGAAAGTTGTTGTAGGCTATTTTCTAAAATAAATAGAATACATTTTCTTCTTGTTTCTGCTGAATTATAGGAACACTTGTGAAAGTTTGCAAGAACTCAAAAAAGTTGTGGAAACACTCGCCTAACAGCTCGTGTTCCCACAACATTTCTCATTCTCCCAAACTTCCACTCGTGTTTCTATTAAACAATTA
This sequence comes from Ricordea florida, assembly GCA_949710005.1. Taxonomy (NCBI): domain Eukaryota; kingdom Metazoa; phylum Cnidaria; class Anthozoa; order Corallimorpharia; family Ricordeidae; genus Ricordea; species Ricordea florida. The sequence goes on from OX453273.1 coordinate 43,026,530, forward strand.
GATTATGAGCTTGAGATTTCTATCTATACTTGGCTTTAAGACGCACCCCAATTTTAGCACTTACTGGCAGCCCAAAGACAGATTTTTCTTATAAAAACTGTGCGCTTAAAAACCGAATAACTACTAACATTACATTACTCATGTGTGGGAATAAGTCACACATAAACCTAGCTATCATTTACAAAACATTTATTTTGAATTTAACCCACCATTTTACTGTAAATGGAGTACCAAAACTCTCTCAAAACTTCGTCTAAACCCTTGGTTATATGAACGTGAGATGTTTTAATTTTTCCGCTATCTCACAGATGGAACTGCAGAATATACACAAGAAGGTTCAAGGGATATGTTATGATGTGGAATATTCACTAAAGTAAGTTGGTTAATCTTCTATTACACCACCTCTCTCTAGAAGAAGAAATTCATTAGCTGGAGAAGGCCATTCCCCTTTTCAGGGCCACACCCCCCTCCACTGACGGAAAAATATCATGTAATTGATAATCAAAAATCAAATCAACCAAGTGATTGAAATCAATTATTGATAATGGTCACTGTGATTCGAGAACTCTATAAATATTATTATGACATGAGATTAGTCCTCATAGAGTGACTTATATTGTCATTGTTGTAAATTAAATTAAACCAGGTACATGCACAAACCATTTTAAAGAAAGATGTTTTAATTTTGTATCCATATGATACTGCATTTAGCCAAGGTAATAAGTCACCCCCTCCCCCTTCTATTAATCCCTACCCCCACCCCCCAAAGGAACCTTGAATAAATTCACCTGGGGATGTACCCAGCAAATGGAAACTCAACCAGACCATACAGTACATGGGGTGAAAACGACACTGAAATGTTACATTGGAAACCAGCGCTATGGAAATTCCATACATGGACTTGGATACCGTGTCATGTACAATTTAACTAGACCTTTGGCTGGCAAAAACTACCATGCTTCTAGTGCTATTTTTTAAATTCAGTCGCTCCAAAAATGATTATGCTATGAGACTCGACATACATTTGTGGAACGATTCGTTCCAATCACTGAGGAGTCCTTTTATCAGTCAGGTGCCTTCATCAAGGAGAGTCCTTGTTTCTTCAGAATGGCAACATTGTCATTTCAGTTTGGTAAAATAAGAAGGCAATTGAATCTATATTTTGAGCTCCCACAATCAAATCCAGTTGAGCATTATACAGTTAACAGATCGACAGACAGTTATGAAATTCCTAGCATTCCTGTTGTGAAGTTGTACAATGTGAACATGCGCGCAGCATGGATGTAAATCATAAACTACTTGGGTATTACATGACTGGTGCAAAGTCAAAGAAGTGCTGGCGATGTCTCCTGTGGTTCTTAATTGATGTTTCCATCTTAAATACACACATTCTAGGAGAAGCTTTCCCCACATCTCCGATCTAGAACACAGCTGTCCTTTTGGCTTGAGTTGATCAAGGGACTGCTTGGGAATTTTTTCAGTTAGAAAGTTATCTGCTAATTCTAGATGCCTTGAAGGAGGGAATAATGGCCCATAATCTACTCCCAAAAGTCACTGCAAACATTGCTTGAAACCAAACAAGCAAACAGGGTGCAGGATTACCTGTGAACGTTGCAACAAACAAGTTTGCCTTGATTGCTTCAGGGACTGTTAACCATAGTTTAGAGAATCTTGCTTTATAAGACTCCTTGTGTTAACTTTACAGTTTCATATTTCTAGAATGCTTGCATATGAAAGCATAATTTTTGTTGTAAAATAGGGTTTGTTAAGTTAATGTGTAATGATTTTGAGAAATAATTGACCAAAATATGCAGTGGTGTTATTGTACATTTGCCTGATTTGCATTGGGCAGGGGGGGGGGTGGTACTACACCACTGGCACCCTCGGGTGGGAAAGGGGTACATGACCTAGTAAATAAATAATATTATACCTAGTCCTTGATTTGTTCTACTTTGGCAAGTATGTTCTAGTTCATTAGCTTAAATTAAAATGAAATTTTAAATTACCTTGATAACTGTAATTTAGTTTTTGTTTTTTAGGACAGTACAAGCAATGCAGAATATTTCCCATTTCACTATTATTCAGGTAAGGACGGAATCATAATTTAGTGTGCTTATAACTTGTCAATAATCTTCTCTTTTCAACAGTACCATAAAATGGCTGGTTCTATATTAATCACTGTTGCAAAGGGAATGGTATTTCCCATACAGTAGTATCACACACTTCCCAGTTTTTTTGTTTGTTTTTGTTTTGATGCATATGACTGAGTATAGAAGCTGGTTTAGCTTCCAAGAGAACTGGTACTGCATCAGTCAAAACATGGGTTAATCACATAAGCTGGTGAATGTAATTTGTACCACTGTAAGATTAAGACAAGCCACTCGTTTCAAATGTTATCACTTTCATCAATGTTCAATAAACCATTTCGATTCATAGAACCTCCCTTGTGTCCTCTTCCCACTCTAACGGATCTAGAGCTGACAACCTTAACTGACGGCTGTCCAGTTATTTCATACCCAGTCAATACTAGTCAATAATCAAACTTGGGTGAATTGTACTCAGACCAGGCCATTTCATACCCAGCCTACTTCGCATAAAAATTTTCTTTTTGGCGATTTCCCTCAGTCTATGTTCCTAAATTTAGCAACTCAGGAGGAGATTGTGGATATTGCATGTAAGTTTCCAGCGGGAAAATCGGCTGGGTATGACAACATTCCCATGTCTATTATAAAACGATCTATTGGCAGCATTTCCTCTCCACTAACTCACATTATAAATCTCTCTATTATCCACGGTATCGTTCCAGATGAATTGAAAATTGCTTGTGTAGTTCCTATTTTTAAATCAGGTGATAAAGCTCTCTTCAGTAATTGCAGACCTATTTCAGTTCTACCTTGCTTTTCAAAGTTTTTGGAGCGAATAATTTACAACCGTATCATAAATTATCTCAATGACTTCAATGTACTCTGTGATAATCAATATGGCTTTAGGAAAAATCGTTCCCCAAGCCTCGCGCTTATCGATTTGTGTGATAAAATTTCTTCTGCTTTTGATAGAAGAGAACATGCTATTGGAGTATTTTTAGATCTTTCGAAAGCATTTGACACGGTAAATCATGTCATCCTTTTTGACAAACTGGAGCATTATGGGATCCGTGGTCTGGCACTAGAATGGGTAAAAAGTTATTTCTCTGAGAGGAAACAATTTGTCGAATTTAACAATGTTAGGTCTTCCCCACAGGGGATCTCCTGTGGGGTGCCTCAAGGCTCTATTCTTGGTCCTTTATTTTTTATCTTGTACGTCAATGATTTGAACAACGCTTCCATACTTGATGCAATTTTGTTTGCTGATGATACAAACTTATTTATCTCTCACAATGATCCTTTTTACCTAATTAATACATTAAATAGAGAATTAAACAAACTGTCAACTTGGTTTGCCGCAAACCGGCTTTCCTTGAATTTATCCAAGACTAATTTTATGGTATTTAAGCCTTGGCAAAAAAAGCAATCGTTTGGATTTCAAGTTTTTATAAACGAGCAGCCTATCCTTCGTGTTTCTGAAACCATGTTCTTGGGTGTCTTTATAGATGATAATCTGACCTGAAAACCTCATATATCTCTATTAGCCAGTAAATTATCAAAATCCATAGGAATCATTCATAAATCTAGGTTTTTTCTCTCAACTCAATCTCTCCGTACCTTGTACAATTCAATGATACTTCCATACTTATACTATTGCAATCTAGCTTGGGGTGGCACCTATAAAGCGAACCTTGAAAGAATTGTAATCTTACAGAAACGTGCGCTAAGAATTGTGAACAACTCTACCTACGATGCCAACACTAGTCCCATCTTTAAGGACCTTAAACTTTTAAAATTTCATGATATCCATTCGTTTCAATTAGGTTTTTTTATGTTTTCACTCAAGAACTCTACACTCCCTTCCAAATTCAATAACCTCTTTCTAATAAACAGTCAAATCCATAATTATAATACTAGGAATGCCCATTTATTTCGTTTGCCACTATGCAGAACGAACACCAGACAGTTCTCAATTTACTTCCAAGGTCCAAAGTTTTATAATTCGCTAAATTCTACAATAACGGCTTCGTCCTCCTCTGCTTCTTTTAAAAGAAAGCTTAAAGAATTCCTTTTCAGTACGTATTAGCTTCAGTATGGGTCCAGTATGGCACTAAGTAGATTATTAGATTAATTAATTTAACATGTGTGTGTGTGTGTGTGTGTGTGTGTGTGTGTGTGTGTGTGTGTGTGAGTTCGCGGTCAAAGTTAGCCATCATAAGCCCATATTGTAATTATATTATCAAGACTAGTTTATCCTAAGTTGAGGAGACCTGACTCATTATAAGCCTCGTGGTTTCTTTCAGGTCTCCTCGCCATTTACTTTTTTTCTAATTTCATTATTCCAACCTTAAATTGTAAAAATTTTGTATTTATATGGCAAATAAAATGAATGAATGAATGAATGAATTGTGGATTTGCACCGGCCCATTTTCTTTGGAAAACATTTACAGGAACCTTAGTGAGAACAACATTGTTCTGATTCATAGAAGTTTGTCACATACAATAATATTTGCTAAAAGGCTGTTCATATATCACAAGACCAGTAGTCTCTAGAACTGAAGTGAATTGAGTAACTGAACTTGATTGAAAGGTCATGCACTGTTAGTTGATGCTACAAGATCAGACATAGTTGAACATGCTTGAAGGTCAGACAAGGTCAGACATACTACAAGGTCAGATATGCTCAAATGAAAGATCATTGGAACATTTTAAAAGTAAGTTTTAATATTATTAATAGTGTAGCAGTTTGATAAGTTGGAAAAGTTGCTATGGGTAAGTCAAAAAATAAATGAGTGCATGCATGTTGTTTAGTCAGTAGTGGTAAGAGGATATGGACATCTGTTTTAAACCTACCAGTAATTATAACTTGATCTGCTTGGGTACGAAATGACCAGATACACTGGGTATGAATCATCTCTGCTGGGTATGAAACAACTGAGTGTGAAAAGACTGGTAACCACATAAACTGACAGCATGGGACTGAACATGAGATTGAATGATTTATAAACTTAAAGCACAGTCAGAAATCATGCATACTTTTGACAGCCATACAATACAAATGTTGGAATGAATTCAAAACAGTAATGTTGTTTGGTTTGAGCACATATACTATAATGTTGCTATTTTTATTAGTAATATTATTAGTAACAATCTATTTTACTGTCTCAATTGTTCACAGTGATACAATTTCTATTTCAGGAATGCCTCAAGAGTGCCATTGCCTCCAAACAAAACCTGGACAGGACAAGACTAGAAGGGTGAGTTTCAGACAGTGTAGCTTATACAGTCTTGCAGAACAGATCAAGAGGTCCTTGATGTGAATGTCTATCATATTAGCTGAATGTAGGTGTCATCAATGTCTTTCATTTGAATACATGTTGTTTGTGGTAGAAAAAGAAGACATTTTGGATCAAATGAGCCAACAGAACCTGGCGACGAGCTTGAAGTACTTGGGTCTGTTGAGGTCAGTAAAATTATTGAAAGAATGTACAGTTGAACCTCTCCTTAACATGGCAGACACCTTTCTATAATGTTCAGTTTTCTATGTCTCAACAAATTTCTAACATATTTTGAGTTGACCTCTAAAATAGCATATTCACATTTATGCAGGTGTATAACTCTCTGTCCCTTAATTCAGAGTCCATATTATAGAGGTTCAACTGTACCAATGTGGAGAACACAATTTGTTCTCCCAGTAAACAATATTATAGTTTTGTACATATTTCAAAGCTCAGTTTAACAGCACTGATCGACATGCGAATCAGTTTGACTATTAGGGTTCTCCTCTGGACAAAATGACCAAACTATAAAATGCAGTTATCAGATTAATTTTAAATGGAAGTTAGAATGGATGTAACTTGAAATGAAAATAATAATTATTGCAAATGCCCAAGGTTGTTTAACATTTTTTAGAGGATAAATTACATCCAATGTTAAAGCTCTGTTATTTTATCTTACATTTTACATGAAAAAATTTAGTTTTAAAAAGGAGTTCACAATAAAAGGCTCTTCCTGGTGCTGACTTAGCCACTAAATGCAAAGCTTCTTTTGCTTGATTTATTCATGACACTTAAAGTTAAATGAAATGCTGTGTTCACTTTATGAAAGTGCACCTTTTGTGTCTTTTTTCTAAAGAGGTACTTTCTGGGGAACAAATTGAAAATTAATAGTGACAGAAACTGACTTTTAGCCTTTTTCAATATAAACAGCTATTTGCAGCTGGGTGCATATCAACAATAGTGTATAATTTTAGAACAGAGTAACAGAAAAGCTACATAATGCACTGGCACATAATTTCAAGTTTATAAACATTAAAAGTATTCTGAAAATCAATAATATTGGAATGGGTGTACATGTTAAGATCAGAGTTTGCAATGGAAGAATGAAGTGACTGTTAGTTACTTGTGATATCAGGGGTTCATCTGTCCAAACTGTATGAAAACATGGACCAATCCAGAGGAGTTATTACAACACTGGCAATGTGCACATGAAACACAACCTAAGATGGAGGTATAACATTTATACACACTGTGTAATCTAGCTGCACTGATTATCACAGTAACCTCACATGTACCCAACTGTGAGTAATTTTGAAGTTTGTAACACTCACCCCCTGTAGTTACTTTGATGTGGGTGGCAACTTTTCAACTGCTTACTGCCAGTTTTCCAGTGTTGATTCACAGGGTGAAAGGGGGTGCTGGTTGTACCTTTTGTTGGTCAAAATTTCTGGATTGGTACCTCTTGTGTGCGAAATCCAAAATGACCACTGGCAATCAATTGTTTTTATTGTTATCCAGGAGCCTGCCACTAGGAGCAGTTAATTCTCTGCTTTATTACCTTCAGGATCAGGATTTTTGCAGACCTTTTTTTACTACCCTTCTCATAACAGCTTCCATAGTTTTGTGGTACTGAAGTTGCTTAAAGGCATTATGGGATTGTAAGCAGACTGCACTTCTGATTTCTGTATGCCATGTCAAAATGAAATATGGAGGCAAATTCTTTTTTTGCCCACAGTAATAATTATTGCTTTTGCCAACATGTGCAAACTTTGGTATGCTTTCTTAATGCTTTCTTAATTCCCAGTGAAGAATATAAAAGAAAGGAATGCTCCTAGTAATGGGTTCCTGTGTTGTCTCCTTCACCACTCATCAATAATAAAAGAGTCACATTTCTATTGATATTAAAAAAAGTAATGGTCAAAGCATCACTTTTTGAGTTGTTTTTGAACTGGTTCCTCAGTTGGGGGTCAACATTTTGTTGAGGCACACCCACCAAACAAGATTTTTGGTACCTTTGGTGTTTTGTACCCCCATCATTTTTTTCATGGGAGTCCCCCCTCCCCACCCCCTGGGGGCGTCAACTGGTTACAGTGCACAGTTCTTATGTAGGCTTGCTGATACACTCTGACTGGATTAGTATACCATAATCAGTCAACCCTATTGCCTGAAGGAGAGCAGCAGCAAACAGTTGAAAGGTAGCGATCCACATCAAAGTGACTACTCTGTGAGACAAATCAGTAAGTTTGTATTACAACTACACTGTACATTCCTCTCAGTGAATCATATATTTCATAACACACCCATTGCAGTTACACAGCAAGTTATATAACTTTATATAAAAAGAAAAGACTGTACGAAATAAATCAGTTTAATTGCCAATGTATTTAACACTAAAAGTATTGTAAAATATTAGAATGCAAACATTGTACTTGTTGAGGGGCCCCACTACATGTAAATCTAAATGCTTGGCAGTTGTTTATTTAAAACTTAACAAATTGAAATTTTGATACATGGATCAGTTGCGTGACCTCAAAATGTTGTTCCTGCATGTATGCATGGTTTGATTCCCACCATATGACACTATATGTAGTTATTTTCCACTCGAGGTTAGACAAAACTTTAAATTGTTTGGATTTAACTGTACATAAATTTTTGGTCTTCTGCCATCTTAATAATATTACTGTTAATGTCAAGCAAAATATCTATCAAAGGCAATCAAAGATGAAGTGCAGGGGTGGGGGTGGGGGAGGAAGCTCTCCTTCTCATCCCCTCCCTTTGAATGTCTTCCATATAGGCTGTGAAAAGATTGTTATTTGTTAAAACACCCCTGACAGTATTTTTATTTTTGGCCATATTCCTTTTGCTCTTATTGTTGACCACTTGGAAATCCCAAACTCCACACAATTAAAATTTAATTTATAATACAGTATCAGAGCTAAAAATTGGTGGTCCAACGGTCGCCAGTGGCGAGTTAAAACTGACCAGGGCTACCAAAAGTTAGGGTTTGAATGCCCAATGTGCGACTATGCTACAGAATTTGGAAAAGTTGCAATGTAAATTATGCGAAGTACATGCAAGTTAAAAATAAAACTCAACATGTACTTTACTACTGAATTTTTAGTCCTGAAGTGGAAATCTTGAGCCGTTTTAACAGTGATTTCACAAGTGATCCACATTAACAACATATAGACGCCATTTTGATTTTGTGATTGCCACGTGACTCCGAAAAAAAAATTGAGGGCTACTTCATTATGGGATGGGCCACTAAGAATTCAAGGAAACTGGCCCGATTGGCTACCAAGCACTGGAGTTAATTTTTAGCCCTGCAATGTAATAGTTTTTTCCATATACCCCAACTGTAAAATTGTCTTAAATATTCTGTATTTTTGTGACTTGTCTAAAACAAACAAAATTGCCAACATTTGCAAACTGACAAGTAGAACTGATGTAGGGGGTATAGTCAGGTACAGCAGTCTTTTCACTGAGTAAACATGATTTTCAAGTAGCACATTGTTTATCTTATGCTTTGTGGTATACATACAGTATAGTCACTTTAGGAATGATTTGAGCTTCTAATTGCATCAGTTTACTTTTTTCTTTGAACAGAATGCTTCTACAAATTGATATCAAGAGTTCAATGACACAGTTTTTTCCTTGGGGAAAAGGACAAATATACGACAAATTCTCATGGAGATGTATATAACAGAATCACATGCGATGGCTGGATTTGAAAATTAATGGTCAACAGAAAAACCTGATCACCAAACATAGACCATTATTCAATGTGGAGCCTTCAGACAGTCATCTGCAAGTGGCAGATTCCTGCATAATTTCTTTGCAGAAGACCTTCCATTCTGTGGTTGTGAAGTAAACTTAAGGAAAAACACATTGCACAAAATGCATTTTGCGCAATATGCATAGCTATAAAGCTCAAGTAAATTTTTCAAAGAAACAAAAAATTGGCCGAGCCCATAGGGTAAGAATAATTTGTTGGCTTTATAAAATTTACAAGTGCTTGTTAATATTCCAAATTGCCCACAAGAACATTTGATTACACTTGTCAGTAATAATACATGCAAAAATTTAATTTCAACTTTTTGCTCTCAGTGTCAGCTTTCTGCATTTTTTGGGATCACCTGACTTCTTGCAGTGTATGAGGATGTTCAAATGTTTGCATATTTTATGTAAATATGTGCAAAATATAAAATAATTTATTCAATATTTTGTGATTGAATATATTATTAGAAAAGAAAAAATGCGTCCGCAGCACAACCTTGCAGAATTACCACCTTCCAGGGCCTTGCCAGATGTCACAACTATAAGAATTTTCAAGCAATTGAATTATTTTATCTCACTGTCTTGTCTATCTTGCTCATTCAAGATTTCTTTGAAAATACAAGTGGCATTAATCCTTGATTGCATGAAGGAACATTGCAATTACTTGTTTAACACATAAAGGGAAAAATTATTCTGCAACAAACGACAACCAATTTAACTTACCAATTGGTTTAATGAACATTTTTATTTTCTAAAAGTACAGCACAGTCGTTGCCTCCAACAGAAAATGTGCTCAAAATAATTTTTCTCAGCTATGACATTGACTTTCTAAGCAACTGTTTATAGTATTTGTGATATCGCATTTGTGATAAGATCGATCAATGACTCTTGCACATGATTTGGATTTTGCTACTCTCTAATATCTTTAGGGTTATCTGTACTTTGTTAGTTGGAAATTACAAGTGTTAGGATTAGCTGTATGTATTCTAATGAAGTAATTAAAGAAAGACAAAACTGTTAACCAATGAAGATCAAGTAATCGTGCCCTATTGATAACAAAAAGTGCCCTGTCAGGTAAAGGGAAACTGCCTTCTGTCTCAGCCATTCAGCATTCAGTAATTTTGCCCTGTATGTGATAATTAGTATCCTAACTATTAGGTCCGCCAATCTGATTGGTAAGTGAAGTCCCCATACTAATTGGGTGACGTTGAGACTTGCATTGGTAATGTACTTCGACACAGGAGGAATGATGGGATTGGAAAGTCTTTCTATTGTAGAGTTTGGAATTTTATTGAAGTTGAGTTTTTGTAGCATAATAAATCTACAGAAGAGGAAGTTGAGGAATATGTGGGTAGTGGCGTTTAGCCATCATAGCAACTGAAACACAAACGGAGACACAACTCAATTCAATTCAATTCAATTCAATTCAATCTTTTTTTTACACGACGATTACAAGAGAAAAACATAATTACAATATAGGTATTAAAATGAGCCAACAGGAAAAATAGAAGAAGGAAAAAAAAAAAGAGATGAATTACTTTGCTGATGTATCGTGTGCAGTGGCCAAAGGAGCTGTAAGCTTTCGAGTTGGCCACTGCTGACGATGGAAAACTAGAGTGGAGTAGATCAGAAAAATGTTCATGTTCGGACGAAGTTAGAGTCTACGTTTGGCTTAGAAGGAGCACTTGTTTATATTTTGATTTAAATATAAATACGGAGCTGGATTGTTTAATATGAAGGTCTATAGATTCCCAGATTTTTGAAGAGGTGAATGCAAATGTTTGCTTGCCATAGTTGGTACGTGCTTTTGGTCTGCTAAAATTACAGTTTGCAGAAAATCTAGTATTGTATGAATGAAGTGTTGACGCGGCGGTTATAGAATTAGCGAAGACGGATGGTACGTGATTGTTGAGTATTTTAAAGGTGAATATGGCGATTTTCAACTTGAAGACATTGTCAACGTTAAGAATTCCCATTAGATTGAAGTAAGCGGTGGCATTTTCCCTTTTGTGCGCGAAGAAAATGTTCCTGACGTATTTATTTTGTGCAGTGCGGATTTTGGTTAAATGTGTGGTGTAGGTGTTTCCCCAGCACATAATCCCATAATTTAAGTAAGGATAAATAAGAGTATAATAAAGCTGCTTGAGTGAATTGAGGTCTACATAATATCTTAATTTGTTAATTATTCCCGTATTCTTTGCAATTTTACTTTTAACATGTTTAATTTGCTGAACCCATTTAATATGTTTGTCGATATAAATTCCTAAATATTTAATGTAGTCTTTTTGCTCTATATCATGTATTTTAACAATTGGCGCCTTCTTTTTGTGGGAACTTAGAATCATATAGTTGGTTTTTTTTATGTTTATAGATAATTTGTTAACTGAACAGTAGTGCAAAAGCTGGTCAAATTCTTCATTCATTATTTTAATAACTTCTTCGGCGCTTTCTCCAGAATAAAATACGTTAGTATCATCGGCAAAAAGTCTAAACAAGAGCTTCTTTGAGCAATTCGGCATATCATTTATATAAAGAAGGAAGAGTAGAGGAGAGAGCGTAGAACCTTGAGGGAGACCGCATGTCATAGTTAGAGTGTCAGAGTCAGTTGTTGCTATTCTTACATATTGTTTGCGGTTCTTTAGAAAGTCATTGAACCAATCTAGGGGTGTTCCACGTATTCCATATCGTTGGAGTTTGTCAAGGAGGATTTGGTGGTTTACAGTATCGAAAGCTTTTGAAAGGTCTAGGAACAGGCCACAGGTGATTTTTTTCTTATCAATAGCGGTTTTGAGGTGGTCAGAAATTTCTAGAATTGCTTGCTCTGTTGAGTGTCCCTTGCGGAAGCCAAATTGGTGGTTGAATAGTATTAAGTGTTTTTCGAGAAAACGTTCAAGTTGTTCGTGAACTAATTTTTCTAACACTTTTGAGAACGGCGATAAGGTGGAAATGGGACGATAGTTATAAGGATCGGTGTCAAGGCCACTTTTGTAGATTGGGGTGACTCTAGCAATTTTTAGAATGTCTGGTACAATGCCTAGAGTAATAGAGTCATTGTAAAGTCGAGTAATAATGGGGGTTATGATGTTGGCGCTGATTTTTATCATATAATTTGGGATGTGGGTGGAGCTTTTCTTGGTATCAAGGGAGGATAGAAGGTCATAGACTTTGGTTTCGGTGACAGGGGACATCACAAAGCTTGAAGCGGGGGAGGGGTTCATATATTCCAATGGATTTTTGTTTGTTTTAACAATCGAATTCGCTAGGGATGGGCCTACATTTACATTTTCTTGTCATAATAGGTGGAATCGTTTCTAATCAGTTTAGATGGGTACGACTGGCCTTTTGTTTTGCGTTTTATCAAAGTTCCGATTAATTTCCATGTTGCCTTTAGGTTATTTTTACACCTGGTAAATTGATCAGCATAGTATCTGATTTTACTGGCGGTTTTAAGCTTATTGAGTTTATTGGCATATATTTTATAATTTTGGATTTTTAAAGGGTCGTTACTAAGAAAGTGTGTTTTATACATTTTCTGCTTTGTTTTAATAGACTTGAGTATTCCGTCGGTTATCCAAGGTTTCGAAAACTGTTTTTGTTTACTTCGCGGCAGTTGTTTTATAGGTGCATGTGCGTCCGCTACTTCGTTTATCGCTTTAATTACATTTGCTGTTTGGTCATTAAGGTTCTCATTGTTTTCCATAATAATGTTCCAGTCGACCGACTGCAAATCGCTCAAAAATGCCTCTTTATTGAAGTGTTTATAGTCTCTACAGAGTCGTTTTTCATTGTTCATTTTAATAGTATTGTTTGAGAAACAAAAGATTGGAAGGTGGTCGGAAATGTCATAGAGTGCGATCCCCGAAACTATGTGGGAGGTGGGCGTGTTTGTGTAAATGTGGTCGATCAATGTTTTGGAGTGATCAGTCAGTCTAGTCGGTTTTGTAATAAGCGGAATCATGTTATTTGCAAATAACATATCTAGGTACTTTTCAGTAGGGTTATGAGTTATGAATTTGTAAAAATCAACATTTAGGTCTCCTAAGATCCAAAGATCAGTGTTACATTGGTTTAGGTGGCGTAATATTTCCTCAAGTTGATCGCTAAATAAATCTAGATTCGATTTTGGATGGCTATAGATGCATCCGATGACAATAGGGTTTTTATGCTTAATACCGGGGTCTACTTCAATCCAACAGGATTCGACAAGATCTAAATTGAACTTCAAGTCAGGTCTTACGTGAGCATTATAACTATTTGAGACGTAAATTCCAGCTCCTCCAGCCGCTGATTTAGAGTCAGTATGAAAGAAATTATATCCTGGTATTTCAATATTAACGGTGGAATTTTCATTGAGTTTTGTTTCGGTGACAGCTAAGATATCTGGGGTTCTAATTAGTGTGCAAAGTAATTCATTCAAAAGATTTAGATTTTTTGGTAAGCTGCGAACATTACAGTGAAATAAGGATAAGACGTTACTTTCATTTTGTTCTATTAGTGAATTTAGCTTAGGCGCTGAATAGTAGTGAGAGATTACATTATTTAGCATAAAGTCAGGATCATTCTCATCAAGTTTGTCAGGGTTCGGTAATAAATTATATAGGTCTGATTCAGAGTCAATATCATATCTACTTGTGATAATATCCTGACTAGAAGCCATCGTGGCTTATTATCACTACTACATGCCTAATTATACTAATGTGCTGGCTTCTAAATACCAATGAATTCATCAAACTCTTCGTTAGAGGAAAAGCTAAATACTTCGGAATCGTCGGATTCCCGCAGATGTAGCTTACCGTAAACTGTCCAGATATGCCTCCATTTGTTACTTCTGCGGAATTCATTCACTCGTCCAAAGAGCTTGCGTCGGTAGAGAGTCAGCGACTCGTTAATGAAGACTTTAGAATCTTCCAGAATACTTGTGCCGAACTCTTTCCCGATAATATTGATATCTTTTGCAGACTTACCCAACAGTTTCTAAGAACAAGAAACAAGAAACTAACAAACATGAACTAGTTTATATATCTTATCAGTATATATGTGCATGAGAAAACAGCCACATCAAATGATTTTTACATTGCTATCAACAGTCAACCTAATATTTAAAGTCAGTTTCAATCTTCTAGGCAATATCTATATATCCTTTCTTTCAATTTCTTTAATGAATTTTCTGCCTTAAATCACATCAAGTGCTTAACATAGAAAGACCCAATTGTTACTCCTGCAGTCTCGGTCATCAAATGACTTACAAAACCTACTCACACTTTATGTTAGAAAAAGATTTCAAACTCTATTGTTTGTATAGTACATGTTCTAACTGAGACCAAAAAATATTGAGTGCTATTTATTTTATCACTACATTTCTTACACTTAAGTATATGTGTATATTGGTGTCATATTTAAACCTTTTAGCACTGATTCAACACACATATTCCTGTGAAGTTCCCATATCTCTTATACAGTACCAGTAGGAGGATTATGTCTGCATGTTAGCACACCAACACATCATATTACATCAGCTAGTGATCATTGAATGCTGACCAGTATCAGACAATTCTATCTGCTATGAGAAAAAACAAAGTAAAGGTGAGCAAAAATGAAATCCTTATCATCCTTCAAGTTGTCAATGTAAGAAAAATAAACATTTCATATTGAAGTGTACATTGTACCACACGCTTAATATGCATTTAATATAAATTCAAAAATATGTTCTGAGCGGTCTGCAGATTAACTGTGTTCAGAAACATTGAGAATATTGAGCAGCTTATATGATACATTAAGTCACAAGTTTATCGATTTCCTAGCAAAGTAGAACCAGAGTTAAACTTTGATTCTTATCAACGAACTTGAACAAATACAATATCCTTTTGTCTGGTAAAACTCCTTTCCTACTTCATGTTCTTTTATTTAATTAAACATCCTAACAAATATTTTAGCGAATGCCAGACCAATTTATCGGAGAAATCAACACGCCACACCGACATGTATTCGAAATCAGGAGTCAGCTCTTCCCAGGTGAGTATAAGAATTAACACTCAAAAAGAATCAACCACAACTGTTAAAAAAAAAACGACGGGACTAATGAAACACGAAAACTGTAGCACAAACAAAACAAATATATGTTATAACCAATAAAAACTAGACAGAAGCTAGAACATACTTTTCGTTTCGTTAAAGTTTGAGCATATAAAACCATCACCAAAATTTATCCGCGTATAAAGTTCAGTTTCTTAATTTATAAGAAAACGAAAAACAGAATACTTTTGTTCATTCTTCACTTCAAAACACGAACACAATGGTTTGCTGTAGAAGTAACATGCAAGCGACCATCATTAGACTCAGCTACAGCGAAAGGTGAATCACCAGGCCCCAGTTGGTTGCTTTCACGGAGAAACTTGCCATCCAGTGTGAACTCTTGCAATCTATTGTTGTCATTGTCACACACCAACAGATTATTGAACATGTTAATAGTGACTCCACCAGGAGTATTCAACTGTCCGTGACCAGACCCCTCAGTGCCAATATTATACAGAAACACTCCTTCCTCACTAAACACTTTCACACAATTAGCCTTGGAATATGATACAAAGAACCTGTTCTTGTGAAAAACAACAAATAAAGGTGAACTATCGCACCCCGGGTCTCTAAAGGATTTAAGCAACTTTGTCCCGTCCGAGGAAAGGACTTTGATTGCGTTGTCGAGAATGTCAGTCACAATAAGCTGACCATCTCTTCCTACAGACATTTTCCAAGAATCCTGCAGCTGCTCACTAACAATGTGTTTAATAAACTGACCGCTTTCAGTAAATAGAGAGATTTTACGAGAATGAAGCACAATGACCTCACCACTCCTGCTGAATGCAACTGATCTGGGAAAACCAATTCTCTTAGCACCAGGCCCCTTCTGACCAAACTCTCTCAGGAATTCTCCTTCTGAACTGAACATCTGGATTCGTTTGTTATAATAATCTGCCACAGCAATGTTTCCAGTTCTCTTGCTCACTGCAATGTCCCATGGGACGTCAAACTGTCCTTGACCTCTCCCATGTGAACCAAATGTAAACACAGTTTTGTATTGATGTGGATTCACTTGAGCCCTCCACGGACTACCAGCCAGCGGCTTACCATTAACTCTGATCACTAGATCATGTTGGCCAACACTAATCGGTCTGTAACCTACTGTGTAGTTCCCGTTTTTGTGGTTTTCAATCTTCTTTTCTATGTCGTTATCTTCGTTTGTTTGGATCTCTAATGTAATGACATCGTCCTCGCAGTAAACTTGTTTGCCTTCAAAATCTCTCGTCGTCACTGTGAAACTACTTACTTGGCCAATTTCCGCTTCCTTTAAACCATTTCCTTTCGCCAGGCACTGCAGTGGATCAGTATGGCCGGTGACAACTACTCGACCCAGAGTAAGTAACCGTCGCATATTCTCTATCGTCTGTTCTGCATTTGTCACGAAATGAACATGTGACAGTTCATGATCCTTCATTTCAGTGTTTGCAGTCGTTAGTTCTTCACAGCGTATGTGATAATCACTTTGTGTTTGCACAATTTCAGCGCTTATGTTTCTTTGTATTATGACCTCGCCATATTCCCCTGAACTTCGTAGTTGAGTTGTTAGTAACTCAGAGTTATCTGTTCTAGTTGCGCCGTCACTCTCTAGCGTTTCATTAATGTGATCTAATTCAGCCAGGATGGCCGCTTCATTGTCGTCTAAGATTTCTTTTATTCTATTCGTTGTTGCTCTCACTTCCCTTTTAGCAGCAGCGACTTCTTCTCTTCTTTCCGCTAACCACCCTGCTTCTTTCTTAGTTTTAGATTCACGAACAGCAGCTTGTGCCTTGACTTTTTCTGCATCTTCCATAATTAGCATTTTTCGCTGTTCGGCTTCTTGCTCGATATCCACAATTTTATGTTTGTTATGACTCACAACAGTACATTTCTGGCAAATACAGACTCGGCAATCTTGACAGTAATATTCTATGGCTTCTTGCTGGTGGAAGTTCTGTGCACACATTACAGGTCGACGGATCAACTCTTCCACATCTTGTGTTTGTAAATTCTCAATCAAAACATTCCGATGAGCTCTGTTAGGTTTTATGCGTTGATGAGCATCAAAGCAAGCTGCACATAGAAAGTGCTGGCACACAAAACAGTAGCAAATTGCCGCGTTCTTTTCTTCACAGTTACTGCATTTCTGTGCCTCTGCACTGTCATCTCCAAGCGCTAGAACATCCACCAATTGATTGAGATAGAAAGGTGTTGCCAAGTTGACAAATGTGTCTCCTTGAGGAATTTGGAATGATGTCCGACAAACAGGGCAGTCGACTGTAGTCTTTAGTTTTCTTCTTTCGACGGATGCTAACTTGTCGAGACACTGCAAACAGAATGAATGTAAACACGGCAGAGTCTTGGGTTCATTAACTGTGTCTAAACACAGTGGACATTCGGCTTCCTTCTTGAGCTTTCTGATCAGTTGTTGAACATCCATGGTGGGTGTGAATAACTGGGTGCAGTGCAAACGATGCGTGACTTGATGGGGCTTTTTTTCCGGTGTAACAAGTTTGTACAGGAATGTGACGCAGCTTGGTCACGTGATTTATTCAGTGAGTGTAAGAAAGGATATGTAACTCATCCAGAACTTAGAATGATGCAGATGTCAGTTTTACTGAAGTTTTGTATATAACTAACTTTTCCGAAATGTACTAATCAAGTAAGGAATAGCTTGGATTCAGAGTCACTGATTCTAACTACCAAGTTCTTAATAAGATACATTTAAAACAATTTCGAATTTAAGAAAGTTCCCTTTTCACTTGACTGTGATTTTTGTTTTCTAAGTAGAAACGTTGCAAACCTTTCCAGATAAATTTTGCAACTGCATAAATTTTTGTTAACGACCTGGCGAGTATGAATGGGAAAATTATGGCTGAACATGCCTTGAATACTGTCCTTTGTTGATAAGTATGATTTAGTTTTACCCATACGTAACCTGAACTTTTCCAGGGGAAATGGACAAGTTTACACATGTCACCTCTAGAGGTTGGCTTGCACTGTCAAGAAATTGGTCGGCGTATCATTGAATTTCTAATGAAACCATTTCCTTATACTAATACAAACATGATCTCAGAAGCTGCTATGATTCTCTTGTCAGGTAATGTTTTTGAAGTGTACAAGAGAAGAAAACGTACACATTTTAATCACTCACTGACACACACACATTTAATCAATACAAACATCCTGGAGTTGTTTTCGTCTGGTGACCCTTTTAATAACAGCCTCTCACGCAATCAGAACCGCCACAGCCAGATGTTCTTTACTCTGCGGTTACACGTGCTTGTTTCTGCCAATTTGAAGTAGAATCGAGTCTGATTCAAATGCCGCGCCCAACAGCAGATAGAAAAAAAGCTATTAGAACTTTTTATAAAGATGGATATTTCCAAGAACAGTTACGCGCATTCTGGGAACTTAAAACATGCAGACAGGAATAAACTAATGAGTACGATCACTCAAGCAATGAGGTGAGACATGTGTATTGACTGGGTTCAATCAAACAGTGAGTTTCAGATAGGAAAAATACAGCGGAAAATCAGTGAAATAGTCAAATATTTTGGAAAATGTTTATAAACAAATGGTAATTGGTAGAACGCCGTCTATTCTAACGATAAGTTGCGGTGCAGAAATTGTTGTCATTTTCATGCCATAAGGCGCCGGTTTTCAGTTTTAGTTTTTATTATTTTTGCTTTTATTACAAATATTTTTCTACATTTAAGTACAATACAAGGGAAGAAAGATAAAGCACGAAGGTAAATTACGCAATTGATGAAAAGCTAAATGTGCGCTGTGACCAAAAGTAGCATTAAGCTTTCGAGTTTGTCACTGCCACAGGCAATTAATTGGCATGAATATGTACATAGAAATTATGGAGCAGTAAAAAGTAAAGTGCAAGTAGGTTATACAAATGATACATATATTACATATCAATAAAACTAACTGGCCACGGGCAGAGTACACTAAGAAACAAATTCAGTGTTTAGGTGATAAAGTTTGTATATTGTTTATAAAAATGGTTATTAGATAGTTTTTCTTTTAATTCTAAGGGGATAGATTCCCAGATTTTTACGCCTTCTTAACTGAGTTCAATATTATTTGTAAGTCAGTACCAGTCGGGATTCCGTTCCAAGATATATATCAAAAATGTATGTACTGGGACAAAAAAAAAAAAAAAAGATAAAAAAAAAAAAAAAATCAATTTTAATAAAACCTTAGTCATACCTTAGTCAAGCCTTAGTAAAACCTTTATCAAGTCTTCCTAGCGAACAGCCCTGAGATAAATTTTTAAAGTATCTGAAAATCCTAAGGCAAATTTTTTTTTAAAAAATAAAATTGAAAAAGATATTTAAAGATTAGATAAAAATATATAAATTATGGATAGACCACAAAGAGAACTAAGTGCTGATATGGAGAATTTACAAAGAAAACTAAGTGCTGAACAATTAAAAATGTTAGTTTACTGGTATAACCCACGGAGAAAGTCATTTTATAAGACTAAAAGAGAACGTATTGATTTTCTAGCTGAAATTCCTGAAATATCTAATAATGTTGAAAAAATAATTAAAAATATTCGAGTAATCACTTCATCATTACGAGACACACCACATAGACCTAATGAGAACACACCTCTTCCAATTCCAAATACTCAAACTACAATTGAAAATACACCACCTAACAACCCTTCAGATACTACCTTTAATCCAGACAGCCCTCCTCCAGGTAGACCGCCTAGAGATCGCCGCCCCGGAACACCTCCAGGTAGACCACCACCAACTCCTACTCCTAGAAAAAGTCTTATACCTAAACCTATTCCAATTACTACTCCTAGAAAAAATATTAATAATCAAAAGAAAGATCCTATTCTCAAACCTAGACCTAGAGTTCCTACATCACAAACAAAACCAAAACCTCAGGAAAAACCTATTCCCACCCCAAGAAAAAATAATCCTCAACCCCAGATTGAACAAATACAAATACTAAAACAAAAACTACAAGAACAAATAAAAACGCAAATATTACAAAACATAAAACAACAATCACAAATATTACAAAACTTAAATCAACAAACACCACAGGAACAACAAGAACAAATAAAAACATTACAAACTCTTCAAGAACAAACACAAGAACTACAACAACAACAAAATCAATCATTTACTAAAACAAAAATGGAAGAGAACCCTCAACAACAATCACAAAACTCAAAAAATAAACGTAGAAAAAATAGGAGAAGAAAAAATAAAAAAAATAAAACTCAACCTAATCCGCAACCTAAGGAACCACCAATCCCTCCACCGAGAAAAAAGAGAAATAAAAAACAACCAGAACTAGAAGATTTTACTCCAATAGAAATTAATACAGCATTCGATGGTTATCTGAAAACATATAGAATATATGGAAAGGAATATAAAACTGATTTAGAAAATAAAGATCTTGCATTTTTAGAACCTGAAAAAATCGTAGAATTAGGACTTGACGAATTAACATTTATAAGAGAAATAAAACCGACAGTTATTAACTTAATTAATAAGCAAGAGAAACCTATAAAGATAAAATTTATTTATGTCTGTAAATTTGTAAAATTTGATTATAATAAAAATATAAAATTTATAAAAGAAAGGTCAGAATCATTTTTTCACAGTCAAAGGCCTGAGGTTATAACAGCGTCAACAGATTTATCCAAACTATTCGATGAGATGACTGGATACTTATTAGAGAAATTTAAAAGATATACGGAAAAAGGTAGCGGTTGGGAATTTAATGGTGTGGAATACTTTGATATAAAAATTGACCCATTTGATCCACTTTCCGCAAAAAGTTATATTGAACTACCAGAATTCTTAGCAAATAAAAAAGCAATAATAAATCCTAAGAATTATGATGAAAAATGTTTTACTTATGTAGCAACCATAGCAACAAATAAAATAGATGTTCATCCAGAGAGAATAACTAAAGAACTGATTGAAATGTCTAATAGATTTAATTGGAAGGGAATTGAGTTTCCATTTAAATTAACGGATATTAATAAGTTTGAGAATCAAAATGAAAAATATGCAGTTAATGTGTATGGATTTGATGAAAAAAAGTTAAAAATATATCCTTTACACATAAGCGATAAGGAAAACAGATTTTTAATAGAATCACTGTATATAACAAACAATGAAACGAGTCACTACTACTGGATAAAGAATTTTGATAAATTAGTACATTCTCAAGTTACTAAACATACAAAAAAGATTTACACATGCCGCAGATGTTTTTATCACACTCATGAAGAGGAAACATTGAAAAAACATGAAGAATATTGTAAAGAACATGATTCTGTCAGGATTGAAATGCCAATAGATAAAGATGGAAATCCCGAAATTCTTAAATTTAATAATTATAGTAATAAAATTAAAGCACCTTTTTCTGTATATTGTGATAAAGAGACTTATAAAATTTTATTAGACTATATCGAATCGGAAGACAAAACTAAAAGTTACTCAATTAAATATGATAAACATAAAGCCTCAGCTTATTGTTACTTAATAAAGTTTGTTGATGAAGAATATGAACCTTTTATTAGTCGATACACCGCTAAATCACCGGAAGAAGATATAGGAGAAATATTTATGTTACAATTAGAAAAGGATATTAGAGAAATTTATGAAAAAATTAAACCAAACAAGAAATTGAAATGGATGACGCAAAGAGAACAACTCGAATATAAAAACGCAACAATCTGTCATATATGTGAAGAAGAATTATTAGAAGAGGATAAGGTTATAGATCACTGTCATTATACTGGAAAATATAGAGGAGCAGCACATAAAAAGTGTAACTTAAATTTTTTTAATAGAAAATTTATCCCAATATTTTTTCACAACTTAGCGGGATTTGATGCACATCTTTCTATTAAGAGTATCGGTAAAACTGAAGGTAAAGTAAAATGTATACCTAATAATGAAGAAAAATATATTTCCTATACAAAACAAATAATACTCGGTGAATATAAAGATAAAAATGGTGTGTTGAAAAAAGATATGTTAGACATTAGATTTGTAGATTCATTTAAATTTATGCAAACAAGCCTCAACAATTTAGTTCAAAATCTTACAAATTGCGGAAAATGTGAAGCATGTAAACCAGGAGATTGTATTAAGAGATACATAGAAGATGGAAAGATAATCAACTATACTGGTTTTGGTAGATGTGAAAAATGTAAAAATTGCAAGTTAAGCAAAAGTAGATGTCTTTCCCCAAAGGATGATAAATTAATTGAAACTAAAAAAGTTTTTAAGGATAAAACATATTTAGCTATGAGGAAGGGAGTATTTCCCTATGAATATTTCACCAGTCTTGATATTCTTAATGAAACTAAACTTCCACCAATAGAAGCTTTTTATTCTAAATTAAACGATGAAAAAATATCAGAAGAAGATTATAAACATGCAAAAAAAGTGTGGAAAGCTTTTAATATGAAAACAATGAGGGATTACCATGATCTTTATCTCTTATTAGATGTATTATTATTAACCGATGTATTCGAAAATTTTAGAGATGTTTGTATGAAAAATTATCAATTAGATCCCGCACATTATATTACAGCGCCCTCACTTGCCTGGGATGCCATGTTAAAAATAACTAAAGTAAATTTAGAATTACTTATCGATAATGATATGTTACTAATGTTTGAGAAGGGTATAAGAGGTGGTATATCACAAATATCAAAAAGACATGCTAAAGCTAACAATCCATATATGGAAAATTTTATAGATGATATGGTGAAAAGTTATATTATATATCTAGATGCGAATAACTTATATGGAGCGGCAATGAGTGATCTATTACCTACACACGGTTTTAAATGGATGACAGAGGAAGAGTTTGAAAATTGGAGAGATATACCATGCATACTTGAGGTTAATCTAGATTATCCAAATCATCTTCACGATCTACATAATGATTATCCACTGGCTCCTGAAAGACTTACTATTAACAAAGTGAAAAAATTAATCCCAAACTTAAACAACAAGGAAAAGTATGTTCTTCACCGTAAAAATTTAAAACTTTATGAAAGTTTGGGGTTAAAAATAACAAAGATTCACAGAGCAATTAAATTCAAAGAATCAGCATGGTTAAAACCATATATCGATTTAAATACTAAATTAAGAGCTAATGCAAAGAATGATTTTGAAAAGGATTTTTTCAAATTAATGAATAACTCTGTTTTTGGTAAAACAATGGAAAATATTAGGAAAAGGGTTGATATTAGATTAGTTACAAATGAAGAACAAGCTAGAAAGTTAATAAGTAAGCCTTATTATCATCACCGTACAATATTTTGTGAAGATTTAGCAGCCATACATATGAAGAAAAAATTTATAAGATTTAATAAACCTATTTACTTAGGTATGTGCATTTTGGATTTGAGTAAAGTAATAATGTATGATTTTCATTATAATTATATAAAACCTAAATATGGAGATAAGGCTGAATTACTTATGACTGATACTGATTCTCTTGTATATGAAATTGAAACTGAAGATTTTTTCAAAGATATTAGTTCTGACGTTAGAGAAAAATTTGACACTAGCAATTATCCTAAAGATCACCCTTCAGGAATTGAGATAGGTGTAAATAAAAAAGTAATTGGTATGTTTAAAGATGAAATGGGTGGAAATATTATAAAAGAATTTATCGGTCTGAGGCCTAAGTTATACTCAATATTGAAGGATAATAATGATGAGATAAAAAAGGATAAAGGAATTAAGCAATGCGTTGTAAAAAATAAAATAAAACACAACGATTATAAGGATGTTTTAGAAACTGGTGAACATCAAATGAGAGAGATGAATGTGTTTAGAACAGAAAAACATGATATTTATACCGTTGCCATCAATAAAATTGCACTATCCGCTAATGATGATAAAAGAATAATTTGCAAAGACGGAAAACATACTTTAGCTATTGGACATTATCGAACTAAGCCGGATCAATCTAAAACGGAATCTGGTGGCAACTCAGTATCATAAGGAATAACCTGTAATTCCTCTCTAACAAATCCTCTCCTTGGACCATTAAGTAAATAATATAAAACCGGTTGATTAGGTGAAATGACACTTCTAGAAATATCATAAACTTTGATAGTCCAGATGGGGTCTGTAGCTCTCCTTTTTTCACCACCCTCAAGTTCTCCAGGAGATAATAAATATCTCACTTTTACATCTGGTGTTAATCTAACTTCATCGAGACCAACAACTCTCTTATATCTTTTAGTTTCAAGTTCAACCTCTTTCATTTTAATGGCTTTATCAGGTTCTTTTCCAGTTATTCTAGTTGGCGTGCTGTTTAAAGTTTTTATAATAGCTGGTAATCGTTTTACCCACACTCTAGATCGGGCAGAGCCCTCCCCGCCTTCGGCGGATCTTTCATCCTGCAACATTTCTTGTGCATATTGATGACTAAATAATCGCTCACCTAATATTTTATTTGCACTTTCAACAAATGCTTGAGCTCTATGATTTCCAGCTTCACCTCTTTGTATTTTAACATTATGATAATTCATAAGTTTTGTAACTTCACCCATAAATTCTTTTCCAGGATCAACCATTAATGTTTTAGGGTATTTTAATTTTCTAGAATATATTTTTTCAAAAGCATTTGAAATTTCTTGACTTTCTTTTGAAGTTAATGCTTCCGCATCTTTATATCTTGAAGCAACATCGACGACAACTAATGCATATTTATATGTTTTTCTTCCAACTCTATCATGAGGTAAAAATAATAAATCAGCCTGATTAATTTGATTGGGTATATCCACAGTCCAGTGTGGTCTAGGTATATATTTTGGAGCAGGAAGATATATTTGCCATATTGCTTGTTTTTTCAGCCATTGTTTTGCAGCATCTTCGCTAACTTCTGCTTTTTGAGCTAATTTTTTAATCGCAGAATATCCTTTCCAATACCCTTCAGTTGAATAATATATATTTGAAAGTATATTTTCGCTACTCATTTAAAGATTAAACAAAGTATCTTATAAATTACAATGGGGGAAGAAAAAATAAATTTTAGTGAATATCAAATAAACATTATGAAAAAAATTATCATTAAAAAAATTCTAGATATGGAAGATGGTGATGATATTTTTAATGTTTTGATTTTAATCCCCAGTGCGCGAGAAAAGTTATTAAAACATATTAATAAATTAGAGAACAATAGAGCAAAGGGGTTTCAGCGATCGGCCCAGAGGGCCTCCCCGCTAAGCGGAAGCTGGCCGGCGAACGGTCCAAAGGACCTCCCCGCTCCGCGGAAGCCGATTTGCTTCGCGGCCCTAAAGGGGTCTAAAGATTAGCCAAAGTATCTTATAAATTACAATGACGTCTGAAAAAATTAATCCAAATAGAATTCCTCGTGAACCATTTGGTTTAAAAGCGGAATCAACAATGAACCGAATTACTCTCAATCCATCATCTGCTAGCCCTGGAGAAACATTATATATAAATATTCCAAAACTTTCTGAAAATTTAGTGATTGTACCAGGAAGTGTATCTCTATTATTTGATTTAGATGTAGATGGACATGCGAATAATACACTTGTGAATAATGTAGGTAGTAATCTTATATCTAGGCTAAAAGTTCTTTTTGGGGGTGAAACATTACAGGATACCCAAAGATATGATCTTTTTCAAACATATCACGACTTATTCTTAACAGATGAAGAACGCGAAGATAGATTAAAACAAGGTATTTCTTCTGAAAATATGAGAAAACTTAGAACAAAAGCTGGTGATAAAAAAACACAAGATGTAAAAGAAGTAGCTCTTGCGGCAGTACATAATACAAAGTATAGAATTCTACTAAATCATCCTATTTTAAACGATCATGGAGTTTTTTATCCAAAGGCTCTGGATAATCATCTAATCTTTGAGATTACACTTGCCCCAGTTAATGATATTGTTGTTTATTCTGACACTACTAAAACTCCATCATATTCAATCAAAAACCTAGAGTTAGAATATTCTTCAATTTCAAGTGAATACTTGGCTCGTGAGGCTCAGGCAGCTTATCAGGTTGGAAAAGGATTCTTTTATGAAAATGTCACTCTACACAAAACTTTTACCTTTTCCATAGGCGGTGATGGTGTTATAAATCAGCATATTAATCTACCTAGAAGATCAATGACAGGGATATTATGTTTGTTTACATTATCAACCACAGCAGGAGCACGCAACTCTGAGAATTTTTACAATCCAGGTATAACCTCGATTAATATAGATGTTGATGGTGTGCCAAATCGATTATACTCTAAGGGGATGATACCATCAGATCTATGGGAGTCAGTAAAGAAACGTTTCGGAAGAGATGGTGGTTCCTCGCTTCGCTCAGTAAAGGAAAAGGATTTTTATGCTGACAAGTTTGCTCTTTGGGTTGATATGAGAACTTACCCCGATAATGGTATTCATGGAGGGGGCCTAGCATTAAACAATACACAAGATGGTGTAAAATTAGAAATTAAAAGGAAACAAAGTGGTTCAGGAACAATAACATGTCATATGTTTGTTGTAGCCGACGCAATGATGGAAATAATGAATTCAGGTTTGAGATCAATTAAGTACTAAAACCCTCTGGGCCCGCGATCGGCCTTCAGGCCTCCCCGCTACGCGGAAGCGAATTTAAAAAAACCTCATGTTATGATACAAAATCATGGAAGAACTACGAGAAAAAATACCATTCCATTGTATCATAACCGGACCAACAAATTGTGGAAAAACAAAGTACCTCATTAATCAGCTAAGAGGGCCATTCCTAAAAATTTTTGATTACATTGTTCTAATATGTCCAACTTATTCTAAGAATAAAACTTATCATAATTTTGCTAGAGGAGATAAACATTTCTATGCATTATCACCAGATGCTAGTAACATTGATGAGATTAATAAATTGTTAACTGATTGCCAAACTTTATTTTCTGGAACAAATACATTAATAATTTTAGACGATTGTGCTGTATCTAATGATCTGAAGAAGCGATCAAACAAGTTTATAGATTTGGCATTCTCCGGAAGACATCATGGATTATCAGTTTGGGTTCTCACCCAGCAATTAACATCCATAGCAAAACCATTCCGTGAAAATGTAGCTTGTGTTGTTACTTTTCATAACCCATCACAAAAAGGTATGAAGATGTTTTTCGAAGATTATGGGGGTGATTTAGACCCTGAAAGTAGTAAAAAGTTTGTACAACTCCTGAAAACTGAAAAATATTCTAGACTTTGTTTATCTTTACGTCACCCATTTAATTGCTATTTGGAGATTCCTTCCGCGGAGCGGGGAGACCCTAAGGGTCGTTCGGGGTAGGCTCTGCCGTATTTCCTGAAGTTATAAATTTAAAGACCTGACCTTAGGTAAGAAAATTACAAGATGACAAGCTTAGAAGATTATATTGAAGAAGAAAAGATTGGAGAAAAGACAGAGGTAAAAGATAATGATGATAATGAACTTGAAATCAAACAAGAATCACTAGCCATTCTCGCAGCTCTTGGAACCACAAAGGAATATTTGGGGGTTGATATGAGTTTGGGGGATATAAAAAAATTATCAGTAAAAGACATTGAAAAATATTATAATCGATATCAGACAGTATTAGGTAAGAAAATTAATGGTGGGTTAGTAGATTCATCTCTTCAATTAATTTCTAAAGTTATTTCTTACATGGTTCCTTTAGATGATATAGAAGCTCTTTGTGATGATTTGAAGAATGATGATTTGGTTAATCGTGAACTAACAAACATTGTAGGGCTCTTAGCATTAAAAGCAGGAAGATTGGCAGCACTTGCTAGCGGGCTATTCCAGGTTGCTAAACATGTTAAAATAGGTAAAATACAACAAGTTACAAGTAAAAATATAGATGATTCCAACAAAACTGAGCAGTCTACTGAGCAAAATGCTGAGGGGTATGATACTGTTTACTGAAAACAACTGATTTAAAGATTCTTTACTTTGAGAAATAAAATAATAATGTCTGAAGAAGTAGAAGAAAGAACCGGAGGTGTTGATCGGGGCGAAGCCCCTCCCCGCTATGCGGAGCAAATTACATCAGATCTGGTTGTTAAAGATAAAGAACCTAAAAAGAGGGTGAAAGATCCTAAAAAGGTTGCAGCTGGTAAGAAATTAGCTGAATATAATAAAAAAGCAAAAGAAGCGTTAGCTAGAGAGGCCCTGCGAGCTGAGGAGCAAATTAAACGTGAAAAGGAACAAGCAGAAAATAATAATGAAGAAGAAACAGGTGAATCTAATCGGGCAAAGCCCTCCCGCGAAGCGAAGGCATGGATTCCAGAGCTATCTTTTACCACTGTATTATCTGTTATAGGAATTGGTTTTACAGCAATTGACCTGTATATGAGATACAGTTCACAGAGAGGAACACAACAGATTGAAGTGAGGAGACAAACTGAAGAAACTCGAATACCTGATTTACAATCACAACCTAAATCTGTGGGATCTGCCCCGCCGAAAATAGGAATGTTATAAGATTTAAAGGGTAGCCAAAGTATCTTATAAATCATGTCAACCGAAAACAAACTTGTGAAAACTGTTACTGATTCAGCTGTCCTTATCGGATTAGCGGCTGGTGTTGGATATGTAGCTAAAAAGGCTATGAAAGAATCATTTATGAACGACCCATCCTCAAGTATTACAAATTATGCAAAATGGGTAGCTGTATTGTCAGGTAGTATGTATCTAAAAACATATTTAGAGGATCAAAAGATTTTACCAAATTAAAGAATAATAATGGCATTTGTTTCAATAGCAATGATGGTTGGAGGAGCAGTATTAAACTCAACAGCATTTGTTGGTGGGTCATATCTCGCAAAATATTTATCAGGAAATAAAACTGATACAGAAAAAATAAGACACGATAAAGCAATGGAAAAATATCAAAAAGATTATGAAGAATATCAGGAAAAAAGACAAAAACTAATGGATTGGAAAATGAAGAAAAAAGATGAAAAATATCAAGCATCAAAAAATATTTCAAAAACAAATGATCAATTTGCATTATATAGTCAAATGCAAGAGCCCCGCTTTGCGGATTATTATAGGCCTAGCGACAATCAAAAGATGGGTGAAATGGCATATGTAGGTGGTGGTATGTTGGCATTGGGTTATATGGCTAGTAAATTTTTATAGATACTTCACTGTGTTCGATTTAAAGATTTCTTACTGTTGAGTAAAAAATCATGGCAGAATTACCAGAATTACCAGAATTACCAGACGATGATCCTCTTGGATTGGGCGAAGAAAAAAATCCCGATGATTTTGATGAAAATGATCCAATGCTTGGTAGAACACTAACTACAAAAACATCTACAACAAGAATTTATCATGAAGAAGGTGGTAGTAAAATAAAAACTAAAGGTGGATATTCACAATTACCTCAAGAAAATTTATATGAAGTTGCAGAAAATACACAAAAAAGCGCAGAAGAAGAATTAAGGAAAGTACGTCCAAGAGCAAAATTAAAAAGTTTTCTTTCATTTTTTTACCGTACTCGTAATGGTATAGAATTACTAGCAGTTAAAAACACAACTAGAGGTAATGCGGCAACATATGTTTTTGTAAATGGGGAATTTAGAAGATATGATACAAAAACAGGAGAAATAAAAGAAAAACTTAGAGATGGAAAATTAAAAGATGCTTTAGGGCCAAGTGCAGACGAAATGGTTGAAGAACTCGATTCAGAAATTACAAAGAAAAAAGAAAAACAAAATGAAAGACTTGAAAGAAAAAAAGTTCTTGATAATAAACCTAATAAAACTCCAGAAGAAGCCGCAGAACTTGAAAATGTAAATAGAGAAATTATAAATGAAGATGAAGATATAGCAAACAATGTTGCTGAAAGAGAAAGAATACAGGAAAGAATGCCATTACGAGAGCGAATTAAAGCAATATTCAAAAAGTATGGTTTTACAGTGTTTGCTGTTGTAAGTGCTGTGAGCGTCATCATTGGAGTTATAGTTTCCAATCTTTCAAAAGGACTATCCACATTAGGTAAAGGTGTTGGTAATGGGTTGAAAGCACTCGGTAAGAAACTCGGTGAAATATTACCAGGATTGGTTGGAGCTATCGTGAGCTTTCTATTCAAAACAGCAGGTGAAGTTATTGGATTTTTAGGTAAGAATGCTTGGTTATTGATAATGGCTGTGGTTCTATATTTTGTGGAAAGTATAAAAAAGAAGAGAAAGTAACAAATTTAAAGATATCATGCCGTTCAGTAAAATACAATATGGAAGAATACAATAGAATTTACGGCCCTGCCGGTCCCGAGCGAAGCTCGATTTATCCTGGATTACCTAATAATCCAGATCCAGTCAATTTCAGACTACAAAAATCAAGTGAAGTATTACAAAATCTCGAGAGAGAAATTAAACATTATGAAGATGTAAGGAAAAAATACAATAGAGCAAGAGGAATATTTACAAAAATCAGTGTTTGTAGTGGCGTGCTTTCAGTTATTCTTTCTGCAAGCGGGCTTGGAACTTCTCTTACCGGTTTTGGGGCTATTATTGGTGTTCCCTTGGGTGTTGTCGGTGGAATTTGTGGTGGAGTATCTGTTGGATTCGGTGCAGCTTCTAAACGACTTTCAAATAAAGTTAGCAAACATGAACAGACTGCTTCTATAGCAAAGTCAAAATTAAACACTATTAACGACTTGGTTTCAAAGGCATTGAAAGATAATGTTATATCCGATCAAGAATTTTCTATAATTTTAGCAGAGTTGGAAAAGTTTCAAAAACTAAAACTAGAAATCAGACAAAAATTTAGGAGAGATACAGAAAAAAACTTAAACATGTCTCAGATAAGAAGAGAAGTTCGCGCAGATCTATTAAAAGAACTAACCGGTCCGGCGTAGCCGGGGAGGGCTTTGCCCGATCCCACACATTAAAAATTTCATATGAGAAAACTGATGTAGGATGTAATTGTTTTGCGGGGATAAGAAAGGAGCAGTATTAACTTTACATCTTATTCTAAATATAAAGACATGGGCTAATCGAAGAAAAATAAAGAATAAGATGTTGCTTACAGATTTTAAAACCCGATACCCAAACGCTAATCTTGATAAATTTACATTTATTAATGATTCATTTGGAGGATATATTAAGTGGAAACGGGCGGAGCCCTACCCGCAAAGCGGAAAAGTTAATGGAACAACAATAATGTCAAATGATGATCCTACTGGAAAAACCTGGACTGATGATCTTTCTCCTAATTTGAAAAAACTTTTATGGAAGGATTTAGGGTTAAGTTTACCCGAAGTAGTTTCATCTTTCCCAAAGAGTTTAAACATAACAAATCAATCTTATCCTATACCAGCTATTAACTTTGATGACTTTACAACCGATGTAACAAAAATGCTAACTTTATTGGATATATACGTTTCAAATACGAAGAAATTCACAGCAAAAATGAGAAACATATTTGTCAATCAAGTTGTTACTTTCAAATTTGGAAATCAGAGTAGAAAATGGTTAAATGGACCAGATATGAATTATTGGCCACAACAACTTAACTTTGCAGTTTGGTGTGCAACATCTGGTTGTGGGATTAGTCCTTTTGAAAGTCTAAATTATCCTAAAGTAGTGAATAGCTTTATAAAGTTTCATGTGTATTTCACAATAAGACGAATATTGTATGAATTGAAACTACCTTTACCAGATGAACAACCTTTTGTGATAAATAATAATTCATATAATAAAGTTGCATATCAACGATTGTGTGCTGAATTTGGGGTTAGTAATAATTCTGATTTTAGATGGAAAGGTGGTAGAAACGGAGGTTTAGGAGATATATTTCTTGATTATGGTTCTGGATTCCATGGAAGAGGCGGAGGATATCAAAATGTACATGTAGTAAGAAATTACGATCATGAAGCAGACCAATGGCCCGGTGAAGGCGGCAAATTCGCTGACGAAGGTGGTAAGAAAGAAAAGGGAAATCTAATATCATTTATCCGTAATGATGACTTTGCTGATTTCAAATATGCTTGGTTTATCCCAACAAGTGGGCATGGACTCACTAAAGCTGGGCTTGGTAGATTGAATCGATCTGCGGAAGCTTTTGTTTACTGTATATTGGGAGCACAAGTCAACACTAGAAACCCGATTTATGGTAATGGCGGCGGAGCGATTGAGACACAACAAGAATTCTTATCCTTATTTGAAAGTAGTGTGATCGAGAATGACATTTCTAGCTCTATCCAAAGATATCAATTAGCTGTACAAGAAGCGAAATTACGGCTTGATTTAGCTATTGCTCCTGGTTTGTGGTTGATGCCAAGTAATATGATTATAAATACAGAGAGTGTGGTTGGATATAATAACAAACTTATGAAAGCAACTGGTGATATGAAATTTGGTGTGAATAATTCGCTAAACACGGAAACAAAACCGGTTGGAATAAGCCATAACATGGGATCTTCAAAGTTAAAGTTACCTCATTTAATAGTTGAGACAAATCCAAAACCAAAAATCTCTCCAACGCAAAATGAAAAGCCGGTCGAAGGTCAGGATCGGTCGGAAACCTCCCCGACGAAGTCGGACGTGACTACGCAACATGAAACCAATGCACAAAGCGAGCATGAAGTGCGTATATTAACATTTATAATTATCAGTGGAGGGTTAGCGTGGTATCTATTTCGGTAGTTCATGGTCATTTCACGTGATTATCATTGTTTTTGGATTAGTGTTCACGTGTAGAACAATAGATTGCATACTTTTACGACATAGCAACAAGAAAAATGTAAAGTGGATTTGAAATCGAAAAGTAGATTTTATGTTTACTTTAAAAAGGTCGGTTTCTAACGTCGCTCAGGAATGTGATTACGTCAATGGAAATTTAAAGATGAATATGTTGTAATCAAACAAAAATGTTAAGCATTACCATGTATGAGTCCGAAACTAGGATTTATTTCGATCCTCCACTGAAAAATCTTCGTGAGATACAGCTACTAGATTGTAATATACAAACCAAAAGATTGATTAATTTCAAGGAACAACAGATATTGTTTAATGATGAGAATCAGCCTCTAATAATAATACAGCCAGGTACATATTCGCTGCGTGATATTCAATCGATCTTTCTTAATGATACTGATAGGTCAAAGATAACAATCATTGAGACAGACACTGTTGACTATCTTTATTCCAATAAGAACTTTAAAATAAAACTTACGAGAGGGTTACAAGTTGGTTTAGGGGCGCCTGAAATCATAAATCCTGGTAAATTATATCCCATAAATATACAGATTAAGGAGCCGCTGAGACTTATGTGTAGTATAGTGGATAATAAGTCGTCATATATGAATAACACCAAATATGGAGAACTTGTGAAACTCGCACCATCAAACCTACTTGCAAACATACCCTCAAAGGATTATCCGACAATTCCAGTTCGAAAATATGATAGCGTTATAAACCACTTTGATTTAACTATCTTAGACACTGAATGGAAAAAACTTGATCTGATGGGTTCTCCCATAACTTTAAGTTTAAGATTTAGATAAATTACTTATTTTGTTATGTAACACATACAGGCGTTATATAACATAATTATTTCTAATTTTTATTCTACATTCCTTACAATAAGCTTTTTGTTTGCCGTGTTCACATATTTGTGATCCACCACACTCTTTACATTGTTGTTTTTGCTTACCATGTTCACATATTTGTGATCCACCACATTCTTTACAAGCATACTTAATTCTATCATGCTCACATATTTGTGATCCACCACATTCTTTACAAAAATATTTAAGTGCACCATGAATACAATTATATTTATAAACTTTTGGTAATATAATTTCCTCAGGTATATCGATTTTCATATCAAATAATTTTTGAGCAAGCTCTTTTTTTATCAATCTTGATCGTCTATAAACTTTATGCTGTCTGGCGAGATAAAGCAATTGTAAATAACTAAATTTCAACAGTCTATCCATAATTTATATATTTTTATCTAATCTTTAAATATCTTTTTCAATTTTATTTTTTAAAAAAAAATTTGTCTTAGGATTTTCAGATACTTTAAAAATTTATCTCAGGGCTGTTCGCTAGGAAGACTTGATAAAGGTTTTACTAAGGCTTGACTAAGGTATGACTAAGGTTTTATTAAAATTGATTTTTTTTTTTTTTATCTTTTTTTTTTTTTTTTGTCCCAGTACATACATTTTTGATATATATCCAAGCATTCTACTGTCACGGCCCTCCTTGAGGCCACAGATAGTTGGTCCTACAAACTGATAATTGTGTGACCAATGCTGTCGTGTTCGTAGATCTAAAAAAGGCGTTTGATACGGTCGACCACGGGATTTTCCTTTCTAAATTATATAAGTACGGTGTACGTGATGAGGCCTATCTTTGGTTTGCGTCGTACTTAGATAACCACGCACACAACGGTGTTCTGTATTAAAATGGATCGCTTTTCTTGGGACCAGTTTAGGACCCTTATCGTTCTTGCTGTATATTAATGACCTGCCAAATTGTCTACCAAACTGTAAACCGAGAATGTATGCAGACGATACGCATTTATAACATAGCGCGCACCCGGGGGGGGGTACTACCGCGAATTTTGGATAGGGGTGTGCCGCGAAGGTTCGTGAACCCTAACCCTATCTAAGGACTACACCAGGGACACAGAAACAAAAGGGTAAAAAAAGGCACCCTATTTAAGGACCGAGAACCTCAAAAACCATACCCTATTCCGCGGCACGTACCTATATAGCCCATGTATGGTAGTACCCCCCCCCCCGGAGCGCGCGCTCTTCTTCTACCTAATTCCTATTGAAATCTCTATATACGCACGGCCGTGGGTATAAGATGACGTGTGTAAATATGCGAGGATTACAACCGCACCAAATCTTCGTTTTCAACCGCCGGTTCGTGTGTTACGTTTCACTTCCCTGCGAATCTCTTAGAGTCCTTCTTCAACAACTGCACTGTTCACGGCGGCAATGTGAGCATCGTTCTCCAAACCCTACTTCGGTCGTTTGACTTTTACCAAGCTCGTAGTTTTGACTTTGTTTGTTGACATTTCCGTTGAGGATTTTGACCGTTTTTGGTCTAGATTTTCACTCATTAGAAGAAGCGAATATTTCTTTGACAATTTTACAAACCAGCCGAGACGAAGCATTCTCGCTCCAATGATTGTGGCGTGTTCTTAACCAGCCAATAAGATCTTTTGTTTTTCTTCACCTTACACCTTGCAACTTTGTTGTCAATTACAAATGAATCATGTTTTAGCACCTATAGTGTTGTCGCTATGTTATAAAAGAATTGGTTCATGCTTTTGGCTGTGCGTATATCGAGTTATGGATACACTTGGGAAGTTTGGAGAGCACTCAAGAAGCTAGAGTTGCTCACCGCTTCGTCTCGAGCAACTCGTACGCTTCTCTCGTGCTTTCCAAAATTTCCGCGTGCATCCATACCTTGATATAAGCACGCTAAGCATGAACCAATTCTTAATTAACATATGCAGGAATCGGAGCCATAAAACGTGTGAGACACGTAGCCCCACCTGCGACATTGAGTTACATCTGTTACATTTATCATGCTTTGATTCAGCTACACTTTGATTATTGTAATGTCGTTTGGGGAACTTGTGGACAAGTGTTGCGATATAAATTGCAAAAACTATAAAATAGAGCTGCCAGGGTCAAATTATAATGCTGATGCTGTCGTCTCACTTAGGTTGGAAAAATCTAGTTTGCCAGAGAAAAATTCAAAAAGCGCTGATGGTTTGCACCTGATTATCTTTTCTCAAAATTCACAAGTCGTAATACTAACTACAATTTGAGGGACTCGACAAATAAAATTAACGTCCCATTACCACGCACGAATTATCATAACAGCTTTAGTTATAGCGGTGCTGTTCTTTGGAACAGCCTGCCTTCTAATCCAAGGCACGCTGATTCCCTTTGTCATTTCGACAAAATTAATAAAATCTGTATTTTAGGCACGGCATTCGCGACCACACTGAATGATGCAATGTCAATTAATCTTGTAATTATAAACTCTTTCTGTTTGCTATGGACATTGTGCGATGACTAAAATTATTGGTCAATTATCGCCTGATGTGAGTTGTTATCACCAGTAAAAGGAAGTTTAATTTTTTTACTAATAAATGTAAAAAAATTTGTAATCTGACAATGCAATCTAATGCATTAAATGTGCAGTTTTAACGGTATTCGGAGCGTTGCCTGTTATCGGACAGCTGCAGTCAAACATTTTGTCTTCGAGAACACTGATGTTAGATATGTGTGGGGTTGGAATATGCAAATTATCACTAAGACAGAACAAATGAAACAAAACAAATAAATCGATAATTCAACGGCAAATCAATATCAGATCTCTAAAGTAATGCAGGACTATTGAAAGATACTCTTAGTTTTACTTCGAAAGAGTTGGCGCGTGTGTCATTGAATCAATGCTCGCAAGTTGAACTTTCTAAAATACTTGTTGCTCGCAAGGTCAATGGTTATCACTGCTCGCGCTCGCAAAAGAAATTCAAGTACTCGCACACTCGCAGGGGTTCGTAAAGAACATTCGTCACTCCTACTGGTGATTGGGCAAGGCATTGAAGCTGGGTCCTTTTATACCCACAATGAATGTTGTAAACGCACAAGTTACATCTATCTGGCCTCACTTTAACGCTCACAACTTCAATATTACAATACGGCTCTAAGATCTGTACAACGTTGACGACATCAGAACCTGGAGAACAATCTGTCCCACGTGCAACATAGCGAGGACCCTACCGTGCCGGCCGTCGTGCTGCTTCTACTAATTACTCGGGCTACCTGTGGTAGCACGAGTCTAGGTTTCGGTTTCCTATAAGTCTATCGACAACGTCGAGAATGAGCAAGCCTGCGCTGCTCGCGGTCTGCGGTGTCCCTGAAGGCATGAAAGCGAGGCGCCTTATTCGCAGACATCCTCGTGCTGCGAAGCGTTTATGCGATGACTATGAAGAATTATTTTACTTCTGTGACGCTCACCACTCTCACAAACGCACACGCCGTTCGCTGTAGACCCTCACTAAAAGGTGTCGAGCATATTGGAATCTTTCAAGATGATACATGTGGTTCCAGAATCAAGAGCCTTTGGACTTATACCAATGACAGTGGGGATAAGTTTTTTATTTATTCTTTTGTTTACAATTTTGAACAGTTTCTTTTGCAGTCTATCGTTCGTTCAGCTATCAGTAGCTAGCTTGTTGATCGCTGCCCTGTACATGGTTCTGGTTGTACTACATTTCATAATAATTGTGTCGGCAAAAACTTTGTTAGACTCTACAAAACATTGGAAAAAGCTGTTCAATTATCTGTATTTGTTCATCCCAATAAAGAGTCCCATTTATTAGAGGAATGCAGGTCTGGTTATGCTAAGTTCCGTATTCATCAGTTTGAGCACAAGCCTCGTCTTATTCAAACTCAGGTTTTTCTACCTGCGTGGTCGTGTGGAAAGAAATTAGCGGGAACAGGCGAAATCGGAAGAATAGTATATCCGATTGAGGAGTAATATTGTTGTTTTTCCCCACATATCGCTTCTTCGCCGTCGATAACTTGGAATCACGATGAATGGAATCAGGTTTCACAATTGTTTTTCTACCGTGGGAACCAAAGAAGCTGATCGGTAAACAAACCCAATTATCACTGAAATTTCTGTAAAACCTTAGAAATCTTTCTGATAAAATCACTCAGCAACACGACGTCGACAAGAATTGCGGTGCGATATACAGTCTGGTAGGTTTTTTGCGGTTGTGGAATCAGCCATATAGAATACAAAATATATAAACCCAGGCGCTCCTGATAAACCTTAAGCGTAAACTGACATTCACGTTTGTTCGAAGCGGTATTATAAAGTGTAGCCCGAGTGAACGTTCCCGAGAGCGTCTAGTTTGAACTTGCTTTGTGTCTCTCTGATTTTTCTTGTTTTAACTGTGAGTAGCTTTAGTTATTAATTCTTATTAACGAGGGATCCAATGTAACTGGCTAGGCTGTAGTCGTCTCCCTGACTAATTATTTTATGTATATAACTTTTTTTATGTTCTAGTTAGGAGAAGTTAAATAAATAAAGTTCATCAGAATTTTAATTTCTTGAGCTATATTTTAACTTTTACTCCATTTCACAGATCTGCGCCGAGTTCAATAGATAGTATTTAAAGTATAGTGTGAGCATGTATCGGCGGTAGATCAGTAGGTTTGAGAGTGAGTTCTTTAACTTTGACGAATTCCTTCTAAAACACTTGTTGACGTCGTTCTTGTTGCAACCAATAAAACATCTCTGTGCGATCCACGCTCATTTTCTCCAGGTATGGACGGCCCTAACAGAGAATAAAACAAGTCTTGTGGGATAGTTTCTAAAGAAACTGGTGCTGCGTCGGTGGGGAATTGAAACACAAGAAATTGGGATAACCAAACAAGTTGATAAAGTAATTTGTACCACCCTAAGGTAAAAGAGGAGGTGCTGACGTTTCGAGCGTTTAGTAGCCCATTCGCTGTGACAAAGGGCTAACGCTTGAAATGTCTGCACCCCCCTCTTTTACTTACGGTGGTACAAATTACTTTATCAACTTGTTTGATTATCCCAAGAGAATAAAACAGTTGTCAAGTAGTATGTTAGAGGCAAAATAATCCTATTTTCTGATATTTTCTGATAATTTCTGTTTAATTTATACGGGATTTTTTTAATCAAGATTTAACCAAGGATTTATAAGGGATTTTTATCAAGATTAAAAAAATGAATTCAAAAAAATCTATTTTTAATATATCATGTTATATCTTTAAATATCAAAATCGATTTTTTATCAAGATTTAACCAAGGATTTATAAGGGGTTTTTATCAAGATTAAAAAATAATTCAAAAAAAAAAAAAAAAAAAAAAAAAGAAAAAAATGAATTCTAAAACGATTTAAAGATATAGATGTAAAAGTATCAAAATGGAACGGTTAACGGTAAAAAAATTAAAAGCACTCGCTAAAGAACAGGGTTTTAAAAGATATTCCAAAATGATTAAATCTGAATTGCTTGAAATTCTTATTCAACCACAAGTACTAAATATGTATACAATTAGAAAAATCAAACAACCTATAAATCCATTATTGGAAAAATTAAATGTGGAACACCTTAGAGCTATAGCAAAAGAGTATCATATTAAAAAATATTATCAGATGACTAAACCTGAACTAATTGAAGAATTAAATGATATTGACATAGATTCAAACAAATTATCAAATATTATTGAAAAAACAACAATAGCATCAAAAAAGTATGAGTGTATTCATGGAAATTTTAAATATCAGTGTAAAGAGTGTCATGGATCTCAAATATGTAAACACAACAAAGTTAAATCATGTTGTAAAGAATGTAACGGTGGTAGTATTTGTGAGCATAAACGTGTGAGGTATATATGTAAAGACTGTAAAGGTACAGGAATATGTATTCATGGAAAACAAAAAAGTTTTTGTAAAGAGTGTGGAGGATCTCAAATATGCGAACACAACAAACAGAAGGCTCATTGTAAAGAATGTCGCACAACACAAGATACACAACAAAAACATTAAGTTATATAACGCAAGTCAGTGTTACATAACAAAAAAAAAATGATTTAAAAAAAATATATATAAAGTAATAAAGATGGATATTAAATATATGTATTATCTTAATAAAAACAGAATGATTGAGTTGGAATATCTTAATGAAAAAAGACTTCGTGTTCATGATTTTATGAAGTCAATAAAGACAGATTTGTCACACAATATCTCAAAAAATCTTGGTTTTATTGATAAAGATGATGAAGTGATTGATTTTAAAATTTGTTATAATAAT
Organism: Ricordea florida; assembly: GCA_949710005.1. NCBI lineage: Eukaryota > Metazoa > Cnidaria > Anthozoa > Corallimorpharia > Ricordeidae > Ricordea > Ricordea florida. Next base: position 43,066,585 of record OX453273.1, read on the forward strand.
AAAAATGGTGATGAGCGTTTTTTTAATTTTTCCGATAATATAAAAAATTTTGATGTGGATGTTATATGCACTGATGATTTTGCTAGAGATTTATTAGATTTTGTTAATGAACAAGAAAAATATAATTATGATGGTGGTATTGTTTATGATGGTAGTATTGATTATGGCGAGGATGATGTTGTTGATTATGGTGATGATTATAAAAAAATAGAATATAATATTAATAATTTTATTATTGATTCATTTTATGTTACTATGTATACAAATGTTGATAAGATATTACATAAACGTAAATTCTACAAACACTTGTATGATGATCTAATGCCTATAGCATGGCATCCGTCTAGAGTTTTAGATTGGTGTACTGATATCGAGGAGTTAAAGTTTTTGAAAGAGTTATGGGGAGAAAATTAAGTTATATAACGCAAGTCAGTGTTACATAACAAAAATTTATCTGAATCTTAAATTAAAAGTTATGGGAGAACCCTTCAGATCAAGTTTTTTCCATTCAACGTCTAAGATGGTTAAATCGAAGTGGTTTATGAGGCTCTCATATTTTTGAACTGGAATTGTTGGATATTCATGTGAGGGTATGTTGGCAAGCAGGTGTGATGGTGTGAGTTTTACAAGTTCTCCATATTTGGTGTTATTCATATATGACGACTTATTATCCACTATACTACACATAAGTCTCAGTGGTTCCTTAATCTGCATATTTATGGGGTATAATTTACCAGGATTTATAACTTCAGGCACCCCTAAACCAACTTGTAGCCCTCTCGTAAGTTTTATGTTGAAGTTCTTATTGGAATATAGATAGTCAACAGTATCAGTCTCAATTATTGTTATCTTTACCCTATCAGGATCATTAAGAAAGATCGATTGAATATTACGCAGCGAATATGTACCGGGCTGTATTATCATGCTGGGTTGATTCTTATCATTGAACAATATCTGTTGATCCTTGAAATTAATCAATCTTTTGGTTTGTATATTACAATCCAGGAGTTGTATCTCCCTAAGATTTTTCAGCGGAGGATCTAAATAAATCCTAGTTTCAGACTCATACATGGTAATACTCAACATTTTGTTTTGATTACACCATATTCATCTTTAAATTTCTATAATCAAAACCTTAACAAAAATTTGCATTGACGTAATCACATTCCTGAGCGACGTTAGAAACCAGCCTTTTTAAAGTAAACATAAAATCTACTTTTCAATTTCAAAACCACTTTTCAACTTGCTTGTTGCTATGTCGTAAAAGTATGCAATCTATTGTTCTACACGTGTACACTAATTTACAAACAATGATAATCACGTGAAATGGTCATGAACTACCGAAATAGATACCACGCAAATACACTAGAGACAATTATAAATGCTAATATATTCTTTTCATGCTGCGTTGAGTCAATATTATTTTCATGTTCCGTTGAGTCTGTTTTCATTGGTGGTTTTGGTTTCGTTTCAGTTCTATGCGGTAACTTTACCTTTGAAGATCCCATGTTATGGCTTATTCCAACCTGTTTTGATTCCGTGTTTAGGGAATTATTCACACCAAAATTCATATCATTACTTGCTTTCATAAGTTTGTTGTTAAAACCTGTCACGCTTTCAGTGTTGATTATCATATTACTTGGCATTAGCCATACACCAGGAGCAATAGCTAAATCAAGTCGTAATTTCGCTTCTTGTACAGCTAATTGATATCTTTGGATGGAACTAGAAATGTCATTCTCAATAACACTACTTTCAAATAAAGCCAAGAATTCTTGTTGAGTCTTGATCGCTCCACCACCATTACCATAAATCGAGTTTCTAGTGTTGACTTGCGCTCCCAATATACAGTAAACAAAAGCTTCAGCAGATCGATTCAATCTACCAAGTCCAGCTTTAGTGAGCCCATGACCACTTGTTGGGATAAACCAAGCATATTTGAAATCAGCAAAGTCATCATTACGGATAAATGAGATAAGATTACCCTTTTCTTTCTTACCGCCTTCATCAGCAAATTTACCGCCTTCACCAGGCCATTGATCAGCTTCAACATCGTAATTTCTTACTATATGTACATTTTGATATCCACCACCTCTTCCATTGTATCCAGAACCATAATCAAGGAATATATCTCCCAATCCACCATTTCTACCACCTTTCCATCTAAAGTCAGAATTATTAGCAATTCCAAATTCAGCGCACAATCGTTGATATGCTACTTTACTATAGGGATTATTGTTTATTACAAAAGATTGCTCATCAGGTAAGGGAAGACTTAATTCATATAATATCCGCCTTATTGTGAAATACACATGAAACTTAATAAAGCTACTAACTACTTTAGGATAATTTAGACTCTCAAAAGGACTTATACCACAACCAGATGTTGCACACCAAACTGCAAAGTTAAGTTGTTGAGGCCAATAATTCATATCGGGTCCGTTCAACCATTTTCTACTCTGCTTACCAAATTTGAAAGTTACAACTTGTGATGTAAATATGTTTCTCATCTTTGCGGTGAATTTCTTCGTATTTGACACGTTTATATCCAGCGAGGTTAGCATTTTTGTTATATCACTTGTAAAGTCATCAAAATCAATTGCAGGTATTGGATAAGATCGATTGGTTATAGTTAAACTCTTGGGGAATGAACTCAATTCATCATCATTCAATCCTAAATCTTTCCATAAAAGTCTTTTTAAACGGGGTGATAGGTCATCAGTCCATGTTTTGCCAGTGGGGTCGTCATTAGACATGATTGTTATTCCATTGAATCTCCACTTAATGTAACCGCCATATGGATCAGCTACAACTTCAAATTGACTTAGATCAGCATTTGGATATTTATTTCTGAAATCCTTGAGTGTCATCTTATTATTTACGTTGATAATAGGATGCTTTTAAATCAATACCGTTCTTTTCTAATACCAGCATAACAATTCCATCCTACAGGAGTTCTCTCAATCGACATTTTCAACGTACGGGAGCTGTTAACTCCTTTAATATTTCCGCTCGAACCTCTGTTCTTATCTGATTCATATTTAAGTTTTTTTCTGTATCTTTCCGTTTTTTTTGTCGGATTTCGAGTTTTAGTTTTTCAAACTTATCCACCTCTGATAAAATTAGCGAAAATTCTTGATCAGATATGGCATTATCTTTTAGTGCCTTTGAAACCAAGTCGTGAATAGTATTTACTTTTGCTTTTGCTAGAGAAACTGTCTGTTCGTGTTTACTAACTTTATGGGAAAGTCGTTTAGAAGCAGCACCGAATCCAACTGATATTCCCCCACAAATACCACCCACCGCTCCTAATGGGATACCAACAGCAGCACCAAAACCAGTAAGGGAGGTTCCAAGTCCACTTGCAGATAAAATAACTGAAAACACCCCACTACCAACACTTATTTTTGTAAATACGCCCCTGGCTCTATTGTATTTTTTCCTAACATCCTCGTAATGTTTAATTTCCTTTTGAAGATTATGTAATACTTCGCATGACTTTTGTAGTCTGAAATTATTTGGATCACCATTCATTGTTAATTGTGGATAAATTCTATTGTAGTCATCCATTTTTTTTTTACTACTCAACATGAAATCTTTAAATGAATTCGAACAGGTTTGTTATCGTCTCTTCTTTTTAAATTGTTCCACAAAATATAGAACCACAGCCATTATCAATAACCAAGCGTTCTTACCTAAAAATCCAATAACCTCACCTGCTGTTTTGAAAAGAAAGCTAACGATAGCTCCAACCATTCCAGGCAATATTTCACCTAGTTTCTTACCAATAGTTTTCAACCCATTACCAACACCTTTACCCAATTTGGTTAGACCTTTAGAAAGATTGGAAATTATAACACCAATGACTACACCTACAGCACTCACAACACCAAAAACTGTAAAACCGTGCTTTTTGAAGATAGCCTTCACACGATCACGTAATGACATTCCATCCTGTATTCTATCTCTCTCATGCTCCATGTTGGATATCTCATTCTCATCCTCAGGAATTTCTCTCTTTAGAGTCTCTATTCGGGTACTTTCCTCCGGAGTCTTCAGCGGTTTATCATCAAGGAATTTTAGTTCCTCCTTCTTTTTGTTTAGTGGTTCTTTTTTCTTAGCGATCTCAATATCCATATCTTCAACAACTTTTTCTACTCTATCACCTAAATTTTCCATTAAAGTCTGGGGAGGTTTTTCTTCGAATTCACCATTGGATAATAAAGTGTATGCGTGAGCTCCTTTCCTTTTCAATTTTACAAATACTCGTTTTAATTTATCCAGTCCAGCTGTTACTTTATTAGTATTAACTTTAGGGAAATTACGTTTAACCTCACCCCAAGCATAATCTTGATCAAGTTCCGCTTCATATAACAAGGGGTGTTTTTGATTAATACCACCAAATGAAGTTGTTTGTTTATAATTATCGGGGTAAGTTGGACGAGTGACGGATGTCTTTGGAGTTGTATATAATGCTAATGATTCATTACCCTCATCATTACCGACATTATTGGGATCATTTAGTTTCGTTGGATCAATATCTTCTGGTAAATATCCTCCTTCTGCCATGATTTTTTACTCATCAGTAAGAAATCTTTAAACTGATCACACAATTATCTCTAAAAGAATTTACTAACCATATAACCCAATGCCAACATACCACCACCTACATATGCCATTTCACCCATCTTTTGATTGTCACTAGGTCTATAATAATCAGAGAATTTTGGTTCATGCATTTGGCTATAAAATTTCAAAGCTTCATCGGTAGTCGAAATATTTTTTGAGGCCTGGTATTTAGCATCCTTCTGTTGAGAGTGCCAATCAATGAGATTCTCTCTCTTTTCCTGGTATGTAGCATAATCTTTTTGATATTTTTCTAATGCCTTGTCGTGTCGTATTCGTTCTGCATCTGTTTTATCACCTGAGAGATATTTTGCAAGATATGATCCGCCAACAAACGTAGTAGCATTCAAAATAGCTCCTCCAACCATCATTGCTATTGTTGCCATAAATCTTTAATTTGGTAAAATCTTTTGATCCTCTAAATATGTTTTTAGGTACATACTACCGGATAGGACAGCGACCCATTTAGCATAGTTTGTAATACTTGAGGAGGGATCGTTCATAAATGATTCTTTCAGAGCCTTTTTAGTTACATATCCAACTCCAGCTGCTAATCCGATAAGGACTGCTGAATCAGTAACAGTTTTCACAAGTTTGTTTTCAGTTGACATAATTTTTATTGATGATATAGAAAACCTTTAAACTACTTTCCTCATATCATTGCTATTTTCGGAGTTGGTTGAGGTGGTGGTTGTGTGGGTTGGGTGGGAATATTTGAAGGTGGAACTTTAGTCGGTATTCTATTTTTGTAATATCTCATAAACATATCAAATGCAGTGAACCCTATTCCAACTATTGATAATACAGTAGTAAAAGATAGCTCTGGAAGCCATGCTTTAGGTTCACTCTCTTGGTTTGAATTTTCTTCATGTTTGGTCTCCGCTTGTTCCTTTTCACGTTTTATTTCCCTGGCTAACGCTTCTCTTGCTATTCTGTTTTGTTCTGCTGTTCTCTTACCAGCTGCAACCTTTTTAGGATCTTTCTCTTTAACAGCTTTCTTTTTAGTAGTAGGTGGATCCATTGTAATTTGTTCAACAACTTCTTCTGACATTATTATTTTAGTTCAAAAAGTAAAGAATCTTTAAATCAGTTGTGTTCAGTTGTGCTAATTAGTATGTTAAGTTGTGTTAATTGGTATGTTAACTTGTGTTAATTAGTATGTTCAGTTGTGTTAGAATCATCTGTATTTATGCTTGAAACTTCTTGTATTTTGTTGATTTTAATGTGTTTAGCAACCTGAAATAGCCCGCTAGCAAGTGCTACCAATCTTCCACCTTTTAATGCTAATAGACCTACAAAGTTTGTCAGTTCACGATTAACCAACTCATCATTTTTCAAATCTTTACAAAGAGCTTCTATATCATCCACAGGAACCATGTAAGAAATGACTTGAGAAACCAATTGAAGAGATGAATCTACTAATCCACCACTAATTTTCTTACCCAATACTGCCTGATATCGATTATAATATTTTTCAACATCTTTTACCGTGAGTTTCTTTATATCACCTAGACTCATATCAACACCTAAATATTCCTTTGTGGTTCCAAGAGATGCGAGAATAGCTAGTGATTCTTGTTTTATTTCAATATCATCATTATATTTTACAACATCTTTTACCTCCGGTTGTTCTTCTATATAATCTTCAACTTCTGTCATATTTTAATTTTGTAATAAAACATAGATTCTTTTAAATCACAGCAGGAATCTCTAAATAACATTTGAATGGATAACGTAAACACAAACAGAGTCTAGAATATTTTTCAGTTTTCAGTAGTTGTACAAACTTTTTACTAGTTTCAGAGTCTAAATCACCTCCATAATCTTCGAAAAGCATCTTCATACCTTTCTGTGATGGATTATGGAATGTAACAACACAAGCCACATTTTCACGGAATGGTTTTGCAATGGATGTTAATTGCTGAGTGAGTACCCACACTGATAATCCATGATGTCTTCCAGAGAATGCTAGATCTATAAACTTGTTCGATCGTTTCTTTAGATCATTCGAAACAGCACAATCGTCTAAAATTATTAGTGTATTAGTACCAGAGAACAAAGTTTGACAATCAGTTAACATTTCATTAATCTCATCAATGTTACTAGCATCTGGTGATAATACATAGAAATGTTTATCTCCACGAGCAAAATTATGATAGGTTTTATTTTTAGAAAAAGTTGGACATATTAGAACAATGTATTCAAAAACTTTTCGGAATGGCCCTCTTAGCTGATCTATTATGTACTTTGTCTTTCCACAATTTGTTCCACAAACTTATTATTATAAAAATCCTTTTGCTTTACACCATCTCTTCCGAAACGTTTCTTTACTGACTCCCATAGGTCTGACGGCACCATTCCCTTAGAGTATAAACGATTTGGTACACCATTAACATCGATATTGATTGAGGTGATACCTGGATTGAAAAAATTCTCAGAATCTCGTGCTCCTCCACCGTATGGTAATGTAAACAAACATAATACCCCTGTAATTGACCTTCTAGGTAGATTAATATGCTGGTTTATAACGCTGTCAGAAGGCCTTGATATGGTGAAAGTTTTGTGTAGAGTGACATTCTCATAAAAGAATCCTTTACCAACCTGATAAGCTGCCTGTGCCTCACGAGCTAAGTATTCGCTTGATATGCAAGAATATTCCAACTCAAGGTTTGTGATTTTGTAAGTTGGAGTCTTGGTCGTATCAGAATAAACAACAATATCATGAACTGGAGCCAGTGTAATCTCAAAGATTAGTTGATGATCTAACGCTTTTGGATAGAAAACCCCGTGATCGTTGAGAATAGGATGATTTAGTGGGATATGGTATTTGGTGTTGTGTACCACTGCAAGAGCTACTTCCTTAGAATCTGTGTCTACCTTATCACCCGCATTTGTTCTAAGCTTCCTCATGTTTTCAGAAGAAATACCTTGTTTTAATTTATCCTCACGTTCTTCATATGTTAAGAATAAGTCATGATATGTTTGAAATAGATCGTATCTTTGTGTATCCTGTAGTGTTTCACCTCCAAAAAGAACCCTGAGTCTGGATACAAGGTTACTACCTACATTATTCACGAGGGTGTTATCAGCATGGCCATCAACAGTCAAGTTAAATACTAGAGATACACTTCCCGGTACAATCACTAAATTCTCAGTAAGTTTTGGAATATTTATATATAGTGTTTCTCTTTCATTAGCTGATGATGGATTTAGTGTAATTCTATTCAATGTTGATTCCGCCTTCAAACCGAGTGGCTCTCTTGGAATCCTGTTTGGGTTAATTTTTTCAGATATAGTTTGCGACATATTTATTTTAAGGAAGGGTGGAGTAATCTTTAAATGAGTAACGAAAGCATGTTATCAAAAATATATTATTCAACTTATGGATATTGGAAAGGATATTCTGCAATTCCTAAATTAGCCGAGAAAGCAAAAGTAAGTGAAGATGAGGCAAAAAGATGGCTTAAGAAACAGGCTCTGTGGCAAATCTATCTACCTGCTCCAAAGTATATTCCTAGACCGCACTGGGCTGTGGTTAAACCTAATCAGATTCACCAAGCAGATTTATTATTTTTACCACATGATAGAGTTGGAAGAAAGACATATCGATATGCTCTGGTTGTGATTGATGTAGCTAGTCGATACAAAGATGCTGAACCATTAACCTCAAAAGAAAGTCATGAGATATCCAAAGCTTTTGAAAAAATATATTCCAGAAAGTTAAAATATCCTAAAACATTAATTGTTGATCCGGGAAGAGAATTTATGGGTGATGTTACAAAACTTATGAATATACATAATATAACAATCCAGAGAAGTGAAGCCGGAAACCATAGAGCTCAAGCATTTGTCGAAAGAGCAAATAGAACATTAAGTGAACGATTATTTAGTCATCAATATGCACAAGAAATGATTAGTGATGAAACGTCCAGGGTATGGGTGAAACGATTGCCAGATATTTTGAAAACTTTGAATAACACACCAACTAGATTAACTGGTAAAGAGCCAGATAAAGCTATAAAACTGAAAGAGGTTAATATCGAACCAAAAAAGTATAAGCGAGTTGTTGGACTTGATGAGGTGAGGCTGCCAATTGAGGTTAGGGTTAGATACTTACTTTCTCCGGGTGAACTTGAGGGTGGTGAACGAAGAAGAGCCACGGATCCTATTTGGAGTATTCAAGTTTATGATATTTCTAAGAGTGTTGTTTCACCCAATCAACCAGTTTTGTATTATTTATTAGACGGACCTAGGCGCGGTTTTGTGAGGGAAGAACTTCAAGTTGTACCATATGATACCGAACTCCCACCTGATTCTGTTTTGAAATGAGCTAATACAAAGGTTTTGTGTGAATTCCATCGTCTGCAACTATTCGTTTATCATAATATGCGCTCAATCCTAATTTATTTTGAATATATGTTACAATTTGATTATTGTTAACTCTAAAACCTATATTTCGTGCTTTATCAATTCCTCCTTTCAAAGCTTCATGGTATCTATCCCATGTCATATTATTTTGATTATTGTTGATCCCTTTACAACTAAACTTTGTTTTTCCATTCTCATCTTCTGCGTAATAACATTTTGGTGAAAGAGCAATCATTTTAGTTCCTTCAAACTCCAACTTGAACAGTCCGGGGGTCCTATCGTGGTATTTTGAGGTTGATAGAAATTTTTCTTTTCCCCCATTAAAATATTCTTTTCTTCGTTCTGTTTTTATAAGATTATCAATATTTTCGTCTGATATTGAGAAGTATAAACTATCAGTGTCCATTTGATTTAATTCAAAATCTTTTTTATCAATATAATAATCAAGAAAATCATAGTAAAATTCCAACATTCTAAGTTTAGCCAGTTGATATACCGCGATACCGAACTGATAAGGACGAGTTATGTGTACCTCTCGTTTTCGTTCCACTATTTCATATGTTTCATTTATTAGTGTCACATCTTTATTGAAAGGGCTGCGTAAGGTTTTATCAACCTCTTTTTCGTCTTTAGTATATCTTGTGTTCACATGTCTTTCTTTAGCTTCTATCATTTTTCCATAGAATGAATTTCCTTTTAGTTTGTAAGTATCGCCCAGTTCTTTACAACCTTCATACTTTGAAATTAGTTTTTTAATCAACACTTGAATGTCTTTGTTCTCTTCAATCAATGGGAGTACATCAGGGAATTGCTTCAAATGATTCATAATTTTGTCAATATCATCTATCTTGTTTTTATTAACAGCTTCAAGTAACATTGTAGTCAGAACCTCAATATCTCCATCCCTTCGAGCGTTACTAACTTCTTCTGGAAACCATTCAAAAGGTCTTCCTGGTACATATTTTAAACTCACGTATACTGCTGTTACCACTAATCCCTGATTAAGATACCATTTCACTAGCGGTGTATATAACAATATCTTCTTAGCTTTGGTAACACCCAACAATTTTTTAGAGTCTTTTAGAGTTTTTCTACCAGTAGCTTTTTGGTATTCTTTCATATGTTCGGGGACTAACTCTTCAGGAATAGTATCTACAACGAACAAGGGTGAAAACTCTTCAAATTTTTCTTTGAGATTTTCAGGAACATGGATATCCACTTGACAAAAACCAAAAAATTTGTCTGTAAGAATATCGTCACACATCTTCTTAACATATTCAGGATCTGTTGGATTTTCAGCCTCAATATATTCCTCTTTACCACAGGGCATTTCTAGACCACAGCAGTATAGATATAAACCGTTTGCATCATAACCAACGATACGCAAACAAGCTTTTGTTTTTTTATATTTATGAGAACGAATAAATGTCTTACCCACCTCCGCCCAATGAACAAATATAATACTAGGTCCTCCAACCATACCTGTTTTCAAGAGTTCATAAGCCTTGTTTTTGGGACATACGGTACATTCTTTTCTTACATTGGAACACTCTTCACAATCCTTTTTACTACAAGTATTCTTACATTTACAAAAACAAGGTTTACCGGGAGCAAAAAATTCAGGATCCCCTTTTTTTCTCATTTCTATGGCTTTATTAAGTACATATGTCATTGATATACCAGGGATGGATACAGCATCTTTTAAAATATCAATTTCGTCTAGGTAATATTGCTCCCGTGTCTTTTCTAATGCTTCTACAAAAGGTACAACATCAGCTATGTTATACTCCCTCAACCAATCCCCCATTGTAACACAACCCCTCTTTTGGAATTCGATCTTAAATTCTTCATATTCTTCAAGGGATACTGTTATTTCCTGTTTGAGACTTGAGTAAAAGTCTTCATATTTCACAGGACCTACGTGAGAAAGTTTTTCATAACAATCCAACCGCTCATATGGAAAGGCAAGTTTTTGTGTTTTACAGTTATTTGCTTTACACCACTTATCAAAAGATAGTCCCGGGGCTAAGTAGGATATTACATCTAAGAATTTGAAATTGGGTGTTGTTAAAAACATATACCTATTATCTTTCTTTGCAACAAAAATATCTCCTTCTTTCTCAGTCATTTGGTTTACAAAATATTCTTTAATCATATTGATATCATACTTACCACTATTGAAACCTAAAACAGGAACTTGATTACACCACGTTTCATACTGTTCCAGTACGTTCTTGGGGATAGAATCTTGATCGGGTAATGGGTGTTCTTTTTGAACTTTTTCTACAATCATTTTCCTTCGTTTTTCCAAATCTGAAATAAAGTCTTTAACAAGCTCTTCTGGGTTCGAGTTTACAAGAAAGGTGGGTTTGTTTGTAAAATTATCATTGATAGCAATACTAACTAGAATATGTTTGATACTGAAAATTAGGTCGACAGTCCTCTGTTGAGAAAGATTGTGTTGTATTGCTTCAGAATCCCAAACAATAAAATAAGGGTATGGTATAAATTTCTTTTCAAGCCACATATCACTTAATTTAGGTTTTTCATGCTCCCAAACCGATACAACATTATACCCCAAGTTTTTGATAATCTTTTCCTTTTCAAGGGTTTTATTGTATCTAATTTTATCGTTACTTGAACAGGGGCAGCCGTGCCATTTACACCCATAGAATTCAAAAACAGTCTTAGTCTCTGGTTCGTATCCATCAACCAACCAACCATTCTTCACACATCGCTCACCTCCATGACCGCAGAGAGCGTGATGAATGTGTTTACCTATAATCTTAGACTGTGCTTCTATCCATCGGCACCCAACATAACTAAATTGTGTATTACCTCCATAAAACACCTTTTCAGAGCTGCTCATGATGTGTTTGAACTTTTCCCCATTACATATCAATTTTGTCTTTCCTCCTGTACAGCTTTTTTCTGTTATGTGTCTATTATAATTATCATGTCTGGTAAATCTTTGTTCACATCCAGAACATTCCCATAGTTTAATTAACAGCTCTATATTCTTGATGTAAAAACAGTGACCTTCATAAAGTCCGATATCTACAAATGGTAAATTCTTTTTGATTTTGTCTTTACCATACACTAACACCCAAACATTTTGATTTTCCTTTTTTGGTTCGTACACTCGTATGTTAATAGAAAACATCTTAGCAATACCTTCAAGATCAACAAGTTTAGTCGCCCTAACATCTTCAACTCTCATTTTTTGGTTCTTGTAAAAATCTCGGGCCAGTTTTAGCGCCTTTCTGGTAGTGTCCTTACCTGGTCTAGGATTCCCATAAAGATAATCAAAGCGAGTTGTAAGACACCTAAAAACACATAGATTGTCTTTATTACCATCTAAGGCGTGAATACATTTCTTGTTACGTAACCAATCTGGTAAACGCCCACACCCCATTAATGGTTCATTACTGTGAATAACTTTTACCTGTATCTCAATAAACTCAACTCTACCTTGGTATACACCGGGGGTTTCAACGATCTCTGTTGCTGGCAGGTACGCTTTCATCCACACATCTACATCCTCCAAATCTAACCTTTTGGTCTCACACCTTTCGATATAACCTTCTATTTCAGATAACCTCGTAAAAGTTCCACCCCCTCGAAGTGTTTTTTGGGATAATCAGATATTTCTCCGCGCCCTCGATGAATTCTAGCCTCAAAACTGTAAACAATTCTTGAACGCATTTCTATGTGTGGTTTAATTTCGTTAAAAATCATTTTTGATAAGTCATTATTCAGATCAGCATTAACCACGAAGGTATTTTGGTTTGGTGGGGGTTGTTGAGCTTCTTCTTCATCTTCTTCTGCAGTTAAATAATCTTCTTCATCTTCTTCTTCTTCTTCTTCTTCTTCATTAAATGTACGATTTATAATATTTTTGATAGGTTCTGGTAGGTAAGTTATAATCAAATCTGAAAATTTTTTAATACCTTTCCTAACTGGGTTGCTAGCGCTTCCCAATAAATCTTTGAATGAACTAAATAACGATTTTCTGGGTTCTGAATTAGGTCTTTGGGGTTGGTTGGGGGTATTTTTTCCAGAAGCTGGGATAGGTCTTTGCGGTTGGTCGGGGGTATTAGTTCTAGGGGTGGTAACTGGTGGATTTAGTGGTCTGACTATAAGGATTGTTGGAGGTTGTCGTTTTCGTTTTGGTGGTGTTGTGATCCCGTTTTCACGTAACGTTTCGATTATTTCTGCCTTAACTCATTTTTGTCAGGCACAAAAAGCACAAAATTGACCACAATGGACATTTTATTTAATATCTCAACAGGTATTTACAGCAATGTGGACTACTATATCTCAATTGAAAGGGGATAAAATGGGCTTCTTATAAAAAAAAGAATCTCATCATGACATCCAATAATATTTCAGTAAAAAAATCCTAATTAGCATAAATTTGCATAATTATTCATGAGATTTGTGGAAAAAATGAAATTTTTCCAGAATGATAGGTTATTGTACAGAACTGTTAAAAAGAAAAATGTTCCTCATCATATCAGGAGAGTGTCCTGAAAATCTGGCTGAAAAAGATAAAATCTAGAATTAGATATGATTTTTTATATACAACCATGTTAGTACATGAAAATCGGCAAAAATTTTTTTTTTTTGGAAAATGTTGTTTGCAGGTGTATCTGTTTAGGGCTGGGTCTGAAAGCATTGAAAAAGGAAAAAGGGCCCCCCCTCCCCCCGAGGGACCCTCCTCCACCCCTGCCAATCATTGGCAGGCCCCACTGCTAATGCTGCACCTAACTCACAATAACGTTAATTTGGTACTAACCTAAGTCATATAAACTACAGTATTTTTTTTGGTATTTCTTTATTTTATTATTTTTTTATTAATTATTTTTATATATCAAGAACAATGCATAATAGAGATAATAAACTATGAATTTAAGTGTTGTGATACTCCCTGGTGTGAAACTCCGCAAAGCAGTTCTTATCCCCCGTCACATGCATGTAGCTCTTGTTGCATTGTGGTGCTCTGCAAAAAGAATACACCCTATTGTCAGCCTTGGTTTTCTTGTAGCACACGACACAGCGTTTCTTCTCCTTGGAGAAAACTGGAATATGCACAGTTTCGAACTCCCCCGGAGGAGGAGGAGCTGGTTTCGCTGTGCCATGTACAGGTGGTACATCATATTCAGGGAAATCACACAATTGTCTTACAAGCTCTTCCCTGAATTGAGCCAGTGAATAATCAGGTGACCTACGAAGGGCTTCATTGTCAGGAAACTTAGCCTGGTGCTCTTTGAAAAGAATAAAACTGTTAACTACAGCTATATCAATGAGGTGGAAAAACAAAGTTTTCCACCACCTCATACACTTACGTAAGACATTATTGGTAGCTAAAATCTGATCAGATCTGTCGACTGCATTCATATATTTATTATAATTACTAATAGTTTTGGGCTGTGGTACCACTTTAGTGCTCCACACACCAGCAGTCTTAGATTTACGGGACACCTGCACCTGATCATTAGCATTATCTATGGTTGTTAACATTGAAACGACTTTATTATCCACCCACTGCAATGCTAAACAGGGGACGGGGACGGGGATCACCATAAAACGAAGCAGGGGCGTGGGGTACTATACAAATATAAAATAATATTATAATTGGATGTGTGTATAATCCACAGATATGCTGATATGGGCCAAAAAATAAACTTTCTCTTGCATAAATAGTACTTATACAGTTCAAATACTGACCTGGAGGAACAGCAGGGTTAGCAGGACCACGACCAGCAGGAGCAGGAGTAGCAAAGCCATGGGGGACTACATGGAAACATAAAAATAATTATTGAAATATTTTTATCACCATGTAAATAAATAAATATGCTGGAATCATGTGCAAATGTGCAAATGAAAGTAAGAATTTTATATAATAATTTCAAATTTCTACTATTTAGGCTAAATTTATGCCAATTGAAAAATAGTTGACACACCAGGAACATCTGTATCACGGGCATCCTCCTGCGTTCCTTCTTCATCTTCTTCAATTACTACACGCTCTCCTTCTTCATGTTCTTCTTCTTCTTCAGCACTAAGATGATTACAAACACACTTTGTTTTTACTTAGCTTTATTTAAAATTTAATCACACAAAAAATAAGAAAACAAATGCCAATTCACAAACGCGTACACAACAAAATCAAGCAACACGACCCGATCGCATCTCTCCATGGAAACACAACATCACTTTAGCGTCGGCTCGTATTTCGCGTCCCCTTTTGTTAGACCAAAATATCGCTCAAAAAGAAGCTTTCCTCCAAAATTATTGAGCTGTGTACTCCCGTATATGAATTCATAGATATCTTTTATGACATAGGCAAGAATTCAGACGCAAAAAAGGCATGCTAAAGAGCATATCCTCGCATTTCAAAAACCTCTGGGCAACTGCGTCACTTTGGGGAAGCCTCGTGTTCGAAAGTTTATTGATCGCTTACCTTGATTCTTCGCTCTGATTTTCGAGCTGGCGATCTAAATCGCTTTCCTCGCCACTAGACATACCACCAGGATCTTCATCGCCATCCAAAATCATCTCTAGAACGTCATTTGGATCGACATACTCGACTCGCGCTCTCTTCGACACGGACGCCATACTCACGGTCGGAAAGTGAAAAATGAAAAATTCGTCGTGTATGGCACATTTAAGTGTTTTAGCCCAAAATCGCTCGGTGATTGGCTAAGTCTATAACCTCCCTGTTCTCCAAATATGGAGGGAATCGGATGTAACGCAATTTTTTGCGAATTTTTTTCTTCCTTGGGTATATATGTACCCAAATTTTACTTGCGTGACAGAAATGAGTTAAGCATTTTAGGTCTTAATTCAATATTATGCTCTCTAGCAATAACCTTTAATTCTTCTACTTTTAGCCGATTCATTTTGATACTTTTATATTATATCTTTAAATCATTTTTAGAATTCATTTTTTAATCTTGATAAAAACCCCTTATAAATCCTTGGTTAAATCTTGATAAAAAATCGATTTTGATATTTAAAGATATAACATGATATATTAAAAATAGATTTTTTTGAATTCATTTTTTTAATCTTGATAAAAATCCCTTATAAATCCTTGGTTAAATCTTGATTAAAAAAATCCCGTATAAATTAAACAGAAATTATCAGAAAATATCAGAAAATAGGATTATTTTGCCTCTAACATACTACTTGTCAAGATTCTAATTTCTCTATCTCTATCTATTTCTCTTTCTCAACATGGGCAAGAAAACTTTTAAACTGTTGAAAAACTATGAGCAGCATGTAACACAAACGGCGAACGAAGATAAGTTTGTACACGGACTTTTCCAGACATTTCGACCGAAAAAGCTTGGTCAATGAACGACTTATTATATGCCCTCCCATCCCCAATTCTGTGGGAAAGTAAACAAGGTTGGTCCTTTTTGTCCGCTAGGGTAGCCAATCAGAACTCGGGATTAGCCTCCTCTTGCCTGCTCGGGGAATCGACCATAAGATCGAGATCCTAAAACAATTAATTACACAAGGTCTTCATTTGCGCTAAGTTCTCAACAGAACAATCATCCGCTGGATGTACACCTCGTTGACTTTACTAGCCATCACAGTCTACTGACGGTCACACTTGCTACTCCATATCTTAATGCTGTTCATTTAACAGCGGGATAATGTGGTAGGCAAAAGAAGAGAACATTCTCGTGGGCTCTATTGGCGCTCATTCTTACTGTGAAACCGCTGAAAATAGTACAAGCACTCATTCTAGGCGGTATCAGCTCTAGAATGCTATGTTACATCAAAACTCTCAAGTTTGGCAATGAACAGATACCTGAAATGTTACTGTATCTCCAAACTGTCGAGACACTTCTGTCACGGATTTTCTTGCATCACTTTCAATCTGAGAGAGGCGCTGTGAAAGTAAGGAGTTCCGTGGTATATGTTAACAAAAGAAGCGCATTGCTTCGTTTGCGCGTTTCGTCTTTGCCAGCGTGAATTCTATAAAATCACCATACCTCCCATCAACCTCAGCTTGTTACTGTATGCTGTAGCATCCTGTACGGAGGGGGAGGGGGGAGCAGATGGGAGGGAGAGGGCAGGGAGGGGTGGGGAGAGCGGGAGGGGAGAGGGGTGGGGGAGCAGCAATTCAAGTAGTGTCCACCCCTTGTGGTTCACCAGTACCTTTACTGGCTGTGGCCTTTATTGGCCTTTTGTAAGAAAGTGCACTCCGCTTTGAGTCGTATTCAAATTCCTCAGCCATATGTGATGAAACACTGTATTCGTGTTTGATATCGAATGAAGCTTAGAATGCGACACTTCCCAGATGCACAAAAATAGAAAAAGTTGTGCTGATAAATAAGCATAGAGAGCTGTTATTTAATGTTAAATGTTAATAAACAAACAAAAAACAATGTAAACAAACCATTGTTTCGAATGTAACCTCAGGACCATACCTTGTTGAACCAGTCCCTTGTTTTTGATTCTCTAATTCTAGAAGTCGATGAGCCAGGAAAACCTAAGAAAAGTCAAGTAACCCGGCGTTTGCAGTGGACCTTTACAGAGAGACTCTCCACAACAAAGCAATCTTTTTAAACAAATATATCTCCTATTCAGAGAAGCAGCTTATGTCTGAAATAACAGATTTCACGTAGCATGCCGTACATTATGAGTTTACGAAAAAACAGAGGGAAGCAGAAATAGCAGCAGAGAAGACGAGGTCTTATACCATTATGTGACGGAAATAGTATTTGTCCCATTATTAGAGTTTCCCCAAGATTCTTATGCAAATTCAACAAAAGTGTTATAATAACAATGTTTTTCTGTTTTCATAGACCTTTATATCAGGGGGGGGGGACCTTAACAGCTTACAACGACTGACATAAATCAATCAGTTAGATCCTTTACCTTTGATGAAGAATCGATTAGGATCTGACGCAGTTCTCTCAAAATCTTCCAGCTTTGTCAATAAACTCTCTCGTTCCAGTACCACTTCTGTTGCAAAAACAACATTGCGGTAAAACGGGTTATAGCAGGAGCCCATCACCCAGATTGTCGAAAGCCCATGGGAATCGTTAATGGAATCAATCATCGTCATCGTGTGAATATAATGATAACAGAATGTTATTCATTTGTAACACGACTCTGTCACTTTCACTTCCTAATGATTTCAGCTGATCGATCCTGACAGTTAGTCCACTGTTTCTTTTTACCAAAGAAGATAATTTACGTTGAAATCAGTTTTTGTCCATATCATAAGGTGGTGATTTTGTGAAAACTGACCACCTGATTCATAGGTATTCTTCAATTGGGTCGCCGTATAAGTATTTTGGTTTCAATATGCCATTCTTCATTTTCTGCTGGCGGCACCACGATATCCCAGAATAACAACTTAGTTCTTTTGTCCGATGTCAGTAGAAACAGTTGCATAGCAACCGTTGGGCTTTACACGTAATCTACAGCTGATCGTGTACAGGACGTTCTTTGTTACCTCCAGTAATCTGTTACTGTGTGGCTCAGAGCTGTACTTGATCGCCATGTCTAATCTTTGGCCATCAGGCATACACAGTAGGGTCCAGACCCTTTCTAGACGATCCTGAACTGATAATGAGGCATCCTATTAGTAGAGAAACAACCTTAATTAATCGATAATACTGCAACTACAACAAAGGATAGACCGATATTACTACGTACAGCAAACAACTACTGCTTTGAACTAGACGATGTTTAATAATTCAACAGGAGCATAATCTCTGTCATTAGTATATAACAAATATTTGAAAAGAATTTATATCATTCAATAGAAACCAAAAAATAAAACTTATTTCGTTGTTGAATAAAGATAAAAGTGTAACTAGAATGCAATTCCAAATATCTTTCGCCTTTTATGGCAACGTAAAAAATCTTCGCTAGCCTTTTAAACAGTCTTACTATGTCTGTAAAAAATTACCTTGAATAAGTTTTTTTTATAAGCAAAGTTATGAATTGGGGTTGGCAAAGTCGGAAAAAAAAATCAGAGTTCCTCCAACAGGAGTGTAACCAATAAGGACTGCGACAACAACGTCATCGAGAACGCCATTACACAATAGACTTGAACGAACAAAACAATGGCTCCGCACGTGAGTTTTGAACTTTGGTACATTTCTTGGCCGTTCTCTCCCAATCTACAACGCCAGGAGCCCATCATGGGCTCCTGACAACGCCAAATGACCAAATCTCAATTATATGGAAAACGCGAGCACATGACAAAGAAATTCGTTATTATCTTTCTTAGTTTAAACACCGTTCCTCCCAATTCAGTTCCTGGATAGTTCAGAAAGTTTGTAGAAGTTGACCAAACTGTAATAATCACGAAAAACTTTGCAAAACGTAAACTAGCAATTTTAAATGAAGTATTCATGGACGTCGCCCTTGTGATTTATTACGTGTGTCATAGGTTCAACATTTTTAAACATTTTTCAACATTTTTCCAAATTTAGCTGTGACATGGTGAAAAATACAACTTTTCACTTATTCACCACGATCAGCATATATCATCTTCAGTATTGAACAATTTGAATGTAGTTTCGAAAGGCAATGTGGAGACACGGCAGTGTAGTGGTTAGCGTGTTGAATGTCCGACCAGTGGTGCGGAGTACGAGCCCTGGTGATTATACCGTGTTGTTTCCATAGACAAAAAACTTAACTCCACACAGTCTGTCCACACAGGTGTATAAATGGGTACCAGCGATATAATGCTGTGCGTAACATGTGTTGTTTCCATAGACAAAAAACTTAACTCCACACTGTCTGTCCACACAGGTGTATAAATGGGTACCAGTGATACAATGCTGTGGGTAACCCTGTGTTGGACCAACATCCCATCAAGGAAGCAGTAACAATAATCCCAAGAGCATCATACTACTGACTACTGAAACGGGTTCAAAAGGCTCGCGTGCGCCTTCAACGTTTGGAAAGGGAATGTAACTATGATACACACTTTGACTGATACATGATTTTCAACATTCAACTGCACCAATGGAACGTCCGATGGTATGAATCCCAACACTCAACACATTGATTTATTTAATCCGACTCGACCTTACTATCTGTAAAATCTCCGACTAAATCGTAGGAGATATAAAACTACTGAATACAAAATAGTACGTATGACAATACCTCGCTAGCGCTGGATAACATCCTGGCTGGAGCTATGCCACTTGTGTATGGTGCATCATTGCCTGCGATCTTGTGCGTCACTGTGTCAGCGGATAACTCGCTACTCGACGCGACAGAGCGCTGCCCAGTACTAAGTGACAGAGACTGGGCTGAGACTGTTGTCGCCGACTGCGTTGCAGTTGGCCTGGTTTCCAAATTTACACGAAGTTCATCATCTGAAAGTATAATGAGATGATTGGCTAATACAGATACCAACATCTCAATAGGTATTTTGTACAGTATAATACCAATAGTCATTATTACTACAATACAATGTGGGTCTTCTGAAGTGACAGTCTTACCTCTTATTCACAACACGTTTCACCTTGTTCTATCTCATGGATCCATGGCTACAATCCAACAAACAAACGTTTTTTAAGTAAAGTGGCTTACCATTTATTTCAGGATCGTTTCCCAGGCCTCCTAACAGCACACTGTTGACATTCCAAAGTCCTGGTTGGTAATCGTTCTTTAATGTCTTCAGTTCTGTTAGTTTTTTCTCACGTTCCCTATGGAGGCATAAAAAACAGTCAGGCTGTTAGTCATTGATACATCTCGTAGTTCTGTTTTTGATAAATGTATAATAGCACAATGAAATAAAAAAGCCGAGAACCATGTTTCCTTTTTTTCTTAGTAAGGGAATTAGCGTCATGCCCAAATCCACAATGCTTAAGATCTGTGTTTGGGGTGGGGGAGGGGGGTAGGGACTCATCCCTTACATCTTTCAATGAAAAAGGTGAAATAGTAGCTCTAAGGGGGGAGGTCTGACTATGCTCTGGTCACGTTAAATGCTTAATCTAAATCAGCAACTGAAGGGACAAGGGCAGCCACAGTTTTAACGTAACACGAACCCCAGAAATGTGATTATTTTGATCATAACATGGTTTGTGTTCAGAGTTGTGACCACGATAAAGACATAAATAAAAACTCAAATCATTTACAGATCTGTCCAATTACACTGGAGAGATCCTCAACAAATGACTAAGTACAACTCTCTTTTGTCTTTACGACCAAATAAACTACTCAGTTAAACACGCACATACATATGGTATCTAAGTGAACCGCCCCTGTTTTGGTTGAAGTAACAGTACAGGAGTCAGCACATTGAACGCTCAACACGAGGTCCCGAGGTAAACAAAACTCCACTGTCTTTCTCCACCCAAGTGTATAAATGATACGCGTGATATAATACTGGGGGACCACCTGGGATAAACTATCTTCCATCAAAGGCGGAGTAATAAATTGTTTCAGGTGTGGGCCTCCTGTGGCTACCGTGGTTCCTTAATTTAACGCTGGGGGTAACTCTACGATGGGCTAACATCCCATCAAAGGTTGGGGGAGGGGGGGGGGGTTGAGAAATAAATACTTTCAGGAGTGGGCCTCCTGTGGCTCCTGTGATACCATGACATATTCTGGGGGTAACTCTGTGATGAACTAACATACCATCAAGGGGGGGGGAGGGGGGCGAAGCAAAAGAACTTTCAGATGTGGGCCTCCTGTGGGCTGTCTGTGATACTCGTGATATAATTCTGCGGTAACCCTGCGATGAACTAGCGCTCAGTCAAAGGAAAATAATAAATACTTTTAAGAGTGGGTTTCCTGTGGCTCGTTTGGGCCTTCTGTGGTATCTGTGATTTAATGCTTGTGGTTACCCTGTGATGAACTAGCACCCTGTCAAAGGGGGTGGGGGGCAATAAATAATTGTGTGGGTCTCCCGTGACCTTTGTGGATCTACTGTTGCACCAGTGATACACTGCTGGGGGTAACCCTGTCATGAACTGGCATCTCGTCAAAGGGGAACTAATAGACACTTTCAAGTGGGGACCTCCAGTGACGCCAGAGGGCCTCCTGTGATATAAAGCTTGGGACAAGCCTGGGATAGACTAATAATGCTCCTAGGTGCTCCATTCTGCAGATCCTAGTGTAAGGCCTGGCCGTGTAAGCCTTATGGACTGTGTGTGTTATAAACTATTTAACAGCATGGTGATACTACCTTAGCAGAGCCATATGAATGGTGTCTGGGCGTGCATCATGGCCGTCCTCTTCGTCATCTGACTCGTGATCAGAGTCGTACAGATGGAACATCAGAGACATGTAGTCATTCTCCTGTTGACGAAATATGCGTTATTGACCAAACGTGAGGTTAAGATGGCAGAAAGTAGGCCAAGTGTTTTCTTTGCGTTTTTATTAGGCCATAAAAAAGAATATTAAGGAGTTATGAACTGCGAAAGCAGGCTTGGAGTATTTTGAATTATTTTGCCTGGCATTCCTGAGGGGGCAAGATATGCCCTTTTTGCCCGCTCGGGTAGCCAATCAGAATTCAGGATTCGCATTACCTTGCCCGCTCAGCATATAGTTAATATTTTGTATTTCTTGAGTAAAAGATATAGTAGAAAAACACTACTCTCTTAGGGAGGTCAAGGGTTCCCTGAATACAGGTTGGCTTAGTGTTCTTAGTCATTTACGAAATCCAAAAAATACCATATCTTTATTATGTCAGTGCCGTGCACATAGAGTTTTGGGAATAGTATAATGATAATAATACCTGAGTAGAGATATACTTGAGAAAGTCATCTTTAGTGATTGTGGATCGCCACCACGCTAACCACGAGTTGTAGGACTTGTGTGCATGGCTCTCCTCTTCATTCTTCTTCAGCTTTGCCTGACAGAAAAATAAGCTAGTTTCAAGTTATGTTACCCGATTTTAATTAAAAACATTACAACGTCCAGTGATTTGATTGGTGCATTAACTGCTTTATTCCACACTAATTATTCTGTAGAGTTGTAATCAGACAGTTTCGGGGGTGGAAGCGGAATCATTTGACCTTCGATATTCATGATTCCGGCCCTTTTTTACCCTAATGATTCATGAGTCATTAGCAATTTTGTTTTGATCTTCATGATTCATTTGTCGTGATTTATGATTCCCAAGTTTTAAACGCGAAATTTCATGATTCCTTCTAATTTTACAGCCATGATTCATGATTCATGATTCTGCTTCCACAGCCGAGACAGTTGGCTGTGACTGGTCACCTGCAATCGCCCAGTTACATCAACCAATCAGACTAAGCGCAACCCGCTGAATCCACCAATCATAACACCTATTACACTAACCACTCCAGCAACAAAAAAAACTCTGCAAAACTGGGAATTTCCAAAATTGGTGAACTTTTGGATAACGGATTTTTGGAGCCTTTTCTCTGAGTTTGTTCTTCTCGGAAGTTGCAATAGTTATGATTATTTAATAATCGGTAACGGGAGTTCGCGTCGGCCAATTCAGTTTTTAGTAATACTCGTGATTACCAAATCAGACTCTCACTGGTCTGTTTCTAATCTAGTATCTTACTCTAGCCGCTCCTTCCCCTAAAACTAGAACGTTGCGTTAACTTTATATGAGGTTAGTAGGAATAGCCGTATTATGCTTAACTCAAGATTGCAAAGTCTTTAAACTCTTCAAGTTACCTGCAGTATATCCTCTCTTCCAAGACCACCAAACTTAGGGCTGAAATGTAACGAAACATATCCCAGTAATTAAAACGGACATGCAAGATCAATGTGAGATACTCTACGACCACCGAAAAACTACAAAGGGAACCATGATGGTTGCTTTGTAAATGAGAGCCATTGTTCACCTGTTTCTCCAGTTATCAGCAGTGTCTTTTCCCCATGGCGGTGGACCAGCTTTTTTCAGGTTCTTATTTATGATTCTCTCTGATTGCTGCTTCTCCAGTGATGAAGATGCTGTGCTTAAAGTCACATCAACAGCAGTGGCACTTTTCTCCACATACTTATTGTAATATTTCTAGAGGCCACAAAGGCTAACAACTCGAGCAACACAAAGTCACACCTTTTCACACACGCACGCATACACTTCGTCTTGTCACATGACCACCTTTTCCCGCGCTACATGAGTCCCGGATGTCTATAGGACACTACATCTTCCTCTTCCTCCGCTTATAAACTCTTAGTGAAAACTCTTAACAATAAAAATGTCAACAGTGTCCCAAAAGGCAAATTGGGAACACTTGTAAAACCATCATAATCAAAGTTATTGACACTGCAGAAAACGTTTCTTAATGCAACAAAATCAGAGTTACTGTCACAAGCACCATTAGGTGGTGACATAGTCACCGAGTCTCTTGGGGGGTCGGGTGACTCTGCCCGATCTCCTTGGTAATGGCTGCGGCTGCGTTGGACTACAATCCACAACTGGACTAGCACTTGCTCCCACCTCAGGGCTGGGCGTGGACTCTTGTCCAGACGTTCGCTCCTGCGGTACTAGTACAGGATCTGCAAGGCTTGGTTCCTCAGGCTCAATAACTGGAGTCACAAATCGCTTGACATGCTGAACGTTTCGCTTGTATTCCACACCTTGAGGTGATTTTAACTGGACTTGATCCCCATAGCGTGCCGTCACCTGATATGGCTCCTCCTCATAATGTGGTGACAATTTATCCTCCTTCTTCTTCTCTAGTAACACGAGATCTCCCTCTTGTACACATTTTTCTGCTGCCTGGTGCCTCTTGTTAACATGATCAGCCACAATCTGTTTTTTCTCTGCATCATGATCTCTGGCTTGCTGATGTCCCAGGCCCTCAGATTCCTCCAAATCGGCAATTTCTGGCAGTTTAGTGGTCATTTTCTAGAGAATAGTCAGTAATAGTAATCAGCAGCAGTAATAGTACTTTATAATGTATGTTACATGAAGTGGTCCTTTCACGTTGTTATCATTCGCAGAGATCACGATTAAAGTTTGCGTTGACACTGTTCGCGTATTTATGTGTCTGTCGATCTGAAATAGATTCCAGTCTTATCTATGATAACAACGTGAAGTACGTCGTGGACATTTTCGAACGATTTCGACGCCTCCACGCGCCTTCTATATTCAGAAAGAAGCAAGAATAATACACGAACAAAACGGCCGCCATCTTGGATTTTTCAACTGGAGAATTACGCCATGCCTAGACACAAGTGCCCATACCCAGATTGCACGTACGAAACAGAGGATATATCCGACGAACTTGCGGTGGTTATGCTTACGGTACATAACAATGGCGCACACATCGCCCACGCACCAGCCTCCACACAGCCTACATGCAAAGTTGAAAAGGTAAAACGTCCGACCATATGCGCTGGGGGGTCCAGCGAGGAGTGGTCATACTTCATCACTCGTTGGGAAGAATATGCCGAGGCCACAAAAGTGGATGGAAAAGATAAAGTGGTTCAATTGTTAGAATGCTGTGACGAAAGCTTACGAAAGGACCTGACACGAAATGCTGGTGGCTCACTCGTCAACAAACCAGCAGACGAAGTCATGGCTGCCATAAAGAAACTAGCCGTACGCGCCGAGAACATTATGGTTGCCCGCGTCGAGCTCCATAATATGACACAGGACCACGATGAGCCTATCCGAAACTTCGCAGCAAGACTTCGGGGTCACGCTAACATCTGCAAACTCTCCACTGCCTGCCCCAACTGCAACACCGATGTCAACTACACAGATCAGATCCTCCGAGACATAATCACCCGCGGCCTGGCTGACCACGAAATACAACTAGACCTCCTAGGAGACAAGAATCAAAATATGTCACTCGAAGAGGTCATACAGTTCATCGAGGCTAAGGAAGCTGGCAAACGATCTGCTGGTCGCCTGCAAGAAACCCAACTATCCATGAATGCGACACGCAGCCAATATAAAAAAGAAAAACAAGAGGCACTACAATCCCACCCAAAAGAAACCTGCTACTATTGCGGCTTGAGCGGCCATGGCAAAAAAGCACCACGGAGAGTACGACAATCCACGTGCCCAGCATTCGGTAAGACATGTGGTCACTGTGGTCGACCCAACCACATGGAGTCTGTATGCCAACAGAAAACAAGACCCAAAAAAGCAGCCACGAACATCAACCACAAGCATGACGAAGAAGCCGCTGTCTTTGGTTCCCTTTGCTCCACTACATACCCTATATCTTTAGACCACCACCTTTACAACCACCTCAACGACTGCTGGATACGCCGATCGTCTAAACCTCAGCCATTCGTTACACTGTCCACCACCCTCTGCCCAGCTGATTACAAATCCTTTGGCATCACCCCACCCAGAGTACGGTCCAAGACACTACCCATCCCCGCTATGGCTGACACAGGTTGCCAAAGTTGCTTGGCCAGCATGAAGATCATCCAGAGATTTGGCCTGCAAGAAAAAGATTTAATCCCAGTCACCATGCGTATGTTTGCCGCCAATGACAGAGGTATCAACATCCTTGGTGCCACCATACTACGTTTTTCTGGGAAGTCTAAGAACGGTGAACTGCTTGAAACACGTCAGATTACCTATGTTACCAGCGACTCGGAACGGATGTTTTTAAGCCGAGAAGCATGCATCGCATTGGGTATGATCTCTCCACAGTTCCCAACGATCGGCGAGGTATCACCAGTTACATCGACACCCACGGCTGGTACACAACTCTCAGAGGCTAATCCACAGAGTGCACTCACAGCACCATGCAGTTGCCCTAAACGTCAACTTCCACCACCCCGCCCAACCCAACTACCCTTCGAACCAAGCGAAGCAAATCGTGCCCTCTTACAACAATGGCTACTCGACTACTACACACCTAGTACATTCAACACCTGTGAGCACCAGCCCCTCCCTCTCATGCACGGCCAACCCATGAGACTGATGATCGACCCAGTAGCGACACCTATCGCACATCACACCCCTATTCCTGTACCACTACACTGGCAGGAGGATGTCAAGGCCGGCCTTGATAGAGATGTGGCACTTGGGGTACTCGAACCAGTCCCCGTGGGTGAACCAGTGACATGGTGTCACAGGATGGTTATTTGTGCAAAGAAAAATGGCCAACCTCGAAGGACGGTGGACTTTCAAGCCTTAAATGCACATGCAACACGTGAGACACATCATACCCAGAGTCCATTTCACCAGGCTAGATCAGTTCCACATCACCAAAAGAAGACCATCTTTGACTGCTGGAATGGATACCACAGCGTAGCCATACATCCAGATGACCGCCACCTCACCACATTCATCACCCCCTGGGGCCGCTACAGGTACAAAACAGCACCACAAGGGTACATATCATCTGGCGATGGATTCTCCCGAAGGTTCGATGAAATTGTGTCTGACATCCCTGACAAGACAAAGTGTATTGACGACACACTCTTATGGGCAAATACCATAGAGGGCAGCTTCTTCCAAGCAGTCAATTGGCTGGACACCTGTGGAAGGAATGGCATCATACTTAACCCGGCAAAATTTGTCTTCGCTGAGGATACAGTCGACTTCGCAGGCTTTGAAATAACCCCGGATCAGGTTCGCCCATGTAAGAAATACATTGAAGCCATCCTCAACTTCCCAAAACCAAACAACCTTACCGATATGCGCTTCTGGTTCGGCCTGATCAACCAAGTTTCTTATGCCTTTGCTGCAGCAAGCCGCATGTTACCATTCCGACAGGCACTGAAACCAGGCTCACAATTCCAATGGACAGACGAGCTCGACCAACTTTTTGAGGAGTCTAAGAAGGTCATCGTCCAAGAAATTGAACACGGTGTGCAAATTTTTGACAAAACAAAACCCACATGTCTTGCAACTGACTGGTCAAAAGACGGGATAGGGTTTTGGCTATTTCAAAAACACTGCACATGTCCAGCAAGCCAACCCTTCTGCTGCACAACTGGTTGGAAAGTCACACTAGTTGGCAGTCGTTTCACCCACCCCGCCGAATCGCGCTATGCACCTATTGAAGGGGAAGCCCTTGCTGTTGTTGATGCCCTCGACAAAGCCCGATTTTTTGTACTGGGTTGCACTGAGCTCATTGTCGCTGTAGACCACAAACCTCTCCTCAAGGTGTTTGGTGATCGTTGCCTAGAAGAGGTTTCCAACATTCGCCTTCGTAATCTTAAAGAGAAGACACTACGGTATCGGTTTCGCATGGTTCACATCCCTGGCGTCAAACATCGAGCAGCAGACGCCCTCTCTCGCCACCCTACTGGGACAAATCACCCTACTGCCATGCCCATCCCCGACGACGTGGCCGATATCCGGGACAAAAGCCTCCCAACCACTTCTACCAACCCGATCCTTGCAGGAATTCGCCAAAAGGAGCCAGAGTCCATCGCAACATCAAGTGATATTGAAAAACATCTCATAGCATCCGCCGTCAGATCTTCCAACTCCATTGCCATCACTTGGGAACGCGTTAAAACAGCAACTGCCAGTGACCCGAATATGGAACAACTCATCTCTATTATCACAGATGGTTTCCCAGCATCTCGCCAACAGCTTCCACTGGCCTTACAGGACTTTTACCAGTTTCGTGAACACCTCTACACCGTTGATGGGGTCATCTTATACAAAGATCGCATTGTCATCCCACCATCGCTGCAGAAACACATCCTTTCCATCCTGCATTCGGCACACCAAGGTGTCACATCAATGCATGCCCGAGCCGAGGCCACTGTATTTTGGCCAGGTATAACAACAGCAATCCGAGCGATCCGAGATTCTTGCAGCCACTGCAGCCGTATGGCACCATCACAGCCGAGTATGCCACCAATAGCACCGAACCCACCGAGTTACCCTTTTCAATTTATATGCGCTGATTTCTTCCACTATAAGGGCATAAACTATCTGGTTGTTGTTGACCGCTACTCCAACTGGCCAGTCATTGAGCGTTGCCCAGATGGTGCTACTGGGCTGATTCACTGCTTACGACGTATATTCGTGACCTTCGGAATCCCCGATGAACTCTCCACTGACGGCGGACCAGAATTCACGGCACATCAAACCCAAGTGTTCCTTCAAGACTGGGGCGTCCATCACCGTTTATCTTCCGTTGCATACCCCCATTCCAATTGCCGTGCTGAAATTGGTGTCAAAACCGTAAAACGAATAATAACCAACAACACCGGCCCGAACGGATCCCTGGACACTGATGCCCTTCAGATCGCCATTCTACAATACCGGAACACACCTGATCCTTCTACTAAACTCTCCCCAGCTGAGTGCATCTTTGGTCGCCCAATCAAGGATTTCATTCCTATCCTCCCAGGTCGCTATAAACCACATCCCACTTGGCAAGACACCCTAGCAAACCGCGAACAGGCCCTCCGAAACCGTCACATGCGAATAGCCGAACGGCTCACAGAGCACACACGCCACCTCCCACCACTGAAAGTCGGTGACCAAGTACGAATTCAAAACCAAGTTGGTCCCAACCCTAGAAAATGGGATAAAACTGGGATTGTCATCGAGGTACGCCAGTTCAACCAGTATGTTATTCGCATTGATGGTTCTGGCCGAGTAACACTCCGCAACCGTCAATTCTTAAGGAAATTTACGCCTGTGCAGGTACGCCAACCAAGACGTTCCATCATGGAGGACCTCCAATCTGTCATCCCCCCAAAGAACATCCCCATGTCTGTGCCACCATCTAAACCACCACCTACAAGCGTGCACCCACCACCTACAATCGTGCCCCCACCATCACCTGCTATTGCCCCTTCAGAGAATTCATCCACACCCACCAGATCACCAGACCCAATTCCGACACCAGACGATTCTCCATCAACCCCCTCCAGCTCCACAACTCAACTCACCATGCCTAAGAAACTTCCATTGGCCTTACGTCGGTTACAAGACTATAATGCGAAAGGACTCAAAGAATAGTCAACCGATATGTTTCACTGCACAAGTTCACATTTAGTTAAAGTATTTAATGACAATAACTCCTCTATCATTAAAGACTTGGGGGGAGGTAGAGAATAGTCAGTAATAGTAATCAGCAGCAGTAATAGTACTTTATAATGTATGTTACATGAAGTGGTCCTTTCACGTTGTTATCATTCGCAGAGATCACGATTAAAGTTTGCGTTGACACTGTTCGCGTATTTATGTGTCTGTCGATCTGAAATAGATTCCAGTCTTATCTATTTTCCTCCCATATAGTAATTCTGCTGGGCTCTTGCCCGTGGTTACGTGCGGGGTTGAACGATAAGCCAGAAGAAACTTGTTTAACTCTGATCTCCAATTTCTCTTCTCAGCATGGGCAACCCTCATTGCTTTCAAAAGGGAACGGTTTTGTCTTTCAACTTCTCCGTTGGTTCTTGGCCATAGTGGTGTAGTCAATCTATGTTTGATGCCCATTTGAGCCAAATATTCTTCCATTTCTGCGGACACCAGGTTGACTCCGTTGTCCGTTCTCAGGGTACTTGGCACTCCATATCGAGAGAACTGTTTATCTAGACACTTGATAATCACTGCAGAGGTAGTAGATTTAATTATGTCAACTTCCACCCATCGGCTGAAGTAGTCCACCAGGACCAGTAAATATTCTCCTGTTGGCATAGGCCCAAGTAAGTCCACTGCTACATCCTGCCATGGCCTCTCTGGCATCTTGGTTGTTTTCACTGGCGGTGTGATGTTCTCCTTCATGACTAGTTGACACCCATAACACTCTCGGCACTTCCGTTCTGCATCCTTGTCAACCCCCGGCCACCATACCTTAGACCTCAGTCTCTCCTTCATTTTGACTATCCCCTGGTGACCCTCGTGTGCAAGTTCCACAACTCTATGCCTCAACACCTTGGGTATCACAATCCTTGTTCCGCGCAAGATAACTTGACCAATGAAAGTCAGCTCGTTACGCACCATCGCAAATGACCTCGGGCACTTCTCCCAGTTTCCACTAATGAGGCATTTACGCACTACTCACAGCTCTTCATCCTCTGCTGAAGCGCTCTCTATCTCTTGAATCTTAGCTGCCGCAGGAACTGCTTTAAGGGCAACCATCCGAACGTGCTCATCATCATAACGACACTTCCCCGATGCAGGAATTGTTGTCAAGCGTGACAGGGTATCTGCAATATTATCTCGTGACGCAACACAGCATACCTTAAAATTATATGGTTGCAGTCTCAGCACCCAGCGCTCGATACGTGCTGATGGTTTGGATCCTCTAGAGTAGATCACCTTCAGGGCCTCATGATCTGTCACCAAATCAAAGGTCTGCAGCCCGTACAGATATAGGTTGAACCGTTCGCACGCCCACACAAGTGCCAGCGCCTTTTTTTCCGTCTGGCTGTACCTCCTCTCTACACTACTGAGGCTCCTGCTGGCATAACTAACTGCTCGACCCTCCCCATTTTTTTCTTGGACCAACATGGCCCCTAGGCCCACAGGGCTTGCATCAGCTATCACTCGAGTGTGTGCATCTTTGTCGAAATAGGCTAGAACAGGCGCACTGGCTAACTGCTGTTTCAGTTCCTGAAACGACTTTTCCTGCTCACTGCCCCATACAAAGGGTACTCCCTGCCTGGAGATCGATCTTAGAGGCTCTGCGATTGTTGCAAAATTGGGGATAAAACGTGCCCTGAAGCCAACCATCCCTAGGAAACTTCTGACCTCTGTTGGTGTGGTTGGGCGGCTCGACTCAAGTACAGCACGAACCCGCTCTTCTGTTGGGCCACTGCCATACTTCGATATTAGGAGACCCATGAAGACTACCTTGTCCATTCGGAATTGACATTTCTCTGAGTTGAGGGTGAGGTTCTTCTCCTCCAATCTCTGCATCAATGTGTGAAGATTCCTGTCGTGTTCTTCATTGCTCTTGCCATGTACTATCAAGTCATCAGCAATATTCTGAACTCCGCCAATATCTGAAATCACTTGTGTTACTATCTGTTGGTACTTCTTGGGTGCGGAATTTACTCCGAAGCTCAATCTCTTGTATCTAAATAATCCGTCGTGCGTGGCGAATGTAGTTATGTCTCTGGAGCCCTCATCCAACTCGATCTGATGGAATCCTAGACGGAGGTCCAGTTTTGAGAACACTGTACTGCCATTGAGATTCTCCAACACTTCATCCACAGTCGGTATGGGTATCCTTTCACGAATAATAGCCGCGTTTGCCTTCCTCATATCTACACACAACCTGATGTCCCCTGATGCCTTTGGCGCAACCACCACAGGACTAATCCATGACGTCGGCCCGTCTACCTGCTCCACTATATCCCTAGCAATGAGGTCTTCTACTTTCGCAGTTACTTTCTCTCGCAATGCAAATGGAACACGCCTCGGCTTCTGAGCTATTGGTGTCACCTCCGAGTCAACATTTAGTTTCAACTTGTAGTCCTTAAGCTTTCCAACACCAACAAACACCTTTGGATACTTGGCCTGAAGGGCTGAGGCGAGGTCCTCCCCGACAACATTGCACTGCACAGATCCACTGCTGACACCCAAACCGATTCGAAGCAGACCCAGGGCCTTAGAGGTTTCATGACCTAGCAGACACCTCCCACTCTTGGTCACCACTAAATGCGAATTTATGTTCTTGTCGCCCGCTGAGATCTCAACTTGAATCTGGCCAATTACTTCCAACTCTTTCCCCCCATACACATACAACCGTTTGTGACAATCTTCTATTTTTGCAGTAAGGCCTTGTGCCTTAAGTTCCTCATACTCTTTCATACCGATGAGGTTGCTTACTGAGCCCGAATCAATAAGTACTCTTGTTGTAATGCCACTAACACTTACTTCTACCACTGGTTCTTTACAACTGGTTACATGGCATGTTTCCCCTCTAGTCTCAGTTACCGTGAATGCAAAAGCACAGTCCTCTTCATTATCAAATACATCTTGATCACCCACAAAGTTAGCATTGTGATTCCCGCGTCGCTGACTTGTTTTACTCCCGGTCCCATAACTATTACTCTTTCCCTGACAACACAAAGCAAAATGACCATACCTGCCACATTTTGCACATTTCTTTCCTTTTGCCGGGCAATTCCTATCCCTTGCCAGATGCCCCTCTCTTCCACAATTGTAGCACTTTCTGCTTCTCTCATCCTCTTTTCCTTGTCTTGTCTTGACTGCATTGACACTGTCTCCCTCTACTTGCGGTGGCGATGTATTCACCGACATGCTAGTTGCCTGTCTCCCAGCCGCTTCCCATGCACGAGCTTTATCCAACGCCTCTTCCAGTGTAATACTCCTTTGTTCCAACAGTTTTCTCTTCAGCTCGAAATCTGTTAGTTTCTCAATCAGCTGATCCCTCAAGTTGTCGTTCAAACTCGTTCCAAAATTGCAGTGTCTCGCTTGTTTTCTCAACCGAACCATAAACTGGTCAGCAGTCTCCCCCCCCTGTGGTGTCAGCTGACGAAAAACATGGCGTTCGTAAGGAATGTTCTCCTCGACTCGAAAATAGAAGTCCAGCTTACGAATAGCAATTTTGTAAGCGGTATCACCCTCCTCTGGGACGGGACCAGGGTCTTGTAAATCTTCAAAAATGTCCTGAACTTCCATCCCGGCGAGATGCAGAAGTTGAGACGTCTTCTTACGAACATTCTCGATGCCCTTTCCTTCGGCATAGTATTCGAACGCGCGCTTCCATTTGCGCCATCTCTCCGCTACTTGCGACGCTGGTCCGGTTAAATCCAACGGCGGTAAGTGCTTCTCATTCATATTTGGACCATCCTCGTCGCCAATGTAATATTTCTAGGGGCCACAAAGGCTAACAACTCGAGCAACACAAAGTCACACCTTTTCACACACGCACGCATACACTTCGTCTTGTCACATGACCACCTTTTCCCGCGCTACATGAGTCCCGGATGTCTATAGGACACTACACTTATCCTGCAGGGGACGTAGAGAATATTACACGGAGGCGAAGAGATACGAAATTTCTCTTTGAACGAGACGCAAGTTGAGCTTATTTTGTTTCAACGCAAACCTGATCAAACAGCAAATGATCCGCTCCAATGGTTTTGATAATTTGTTCATAAACTTCTTTTATTTCCTCCCCAATAAACAGATTTCTGTCCAGCCATTTCACTGTAGGTGCGTCGATCTACAGCACAACAAAACAGTAACAACAACAACAACTCAGTTACAACTGTAAATGGTTTAAAGAACCTAAGTTGTAACGTTGTCAACTTAAGCAACAACACTCGTACGTGAACAGCGTATGTGAATCTCTTCAATATATTCTAAAAGATTACCTTACGGTATGAAGGTGAACTAATTGGAAAGGTTCAAGGGTTTGATAAATTGTTAGTATGCGTCGTGTTTAGTCTCAGGAACTTAAAGCAAACAGGACAAGAACGTCTTTGATGGCTCTCCTTGGAAAATAAATTTATGTTGATGATACAGCGTTCGCACTTATTTTGATAAAAAGAAATTGCGTTATCGCTCCCTCCAGCATATTAGTAGAATGCCTACCTCAAATTTAACCTCTTTCGCTCACTTTCTCCACAAAACTTGGGAACTGACCATTTTTCGTTGCTGTTTTGCAGAGGACGGCAAAGAAAACTACGAGATTGTATTTTGCACGTGCATATTCACTAACGCTTTTGTTGAACGGCGTACAAGTTGACGTTCCCGTCGTGGTTTTCTTTAAGTCCCTAAAGTCCCAATTATCTGCGGCGAAAGCTACTGAACTGCTCACTCTAACTTAGAGTCTTTCTTCAAGGCAAACGAAATAGATGTCACATTTATACTGAGAACACAGCCATAGAGAAGGATTTAAAATATCGAAATATAAATTGACGCTGACGATTTACACTTACCATAAATCGCTCAATAGCGTTCCAATGAATGTTAACACATGGTTTAAATAGCAGATTAGGCATGTACACTACTTTCATACGATCAAAAGCCTCAGTATCTGGAATGATCCTCTGTGTTTGGTGGTGTCCCAGCACAGTAGAGAACGAGGCTTTCTTAAACCTCATATTTCCAAAGAAGACGACCACGAATCGACGGAGGATAATACCCGGCAACTCTCAATAAAAGTACTACTATGTAGGCGTGTTTATAAGATCGTTTTTAGGTTATTTTCAATTTTGACAGAGATTTTCTGTCCTTTTTTAGCTTATAGGTTATTTTTTAATTTAACAGAAAGGATAGGTGTTTTTAGCTTACAGGTTATTTTAAATTTAGCAGAAAAATCTCTGACCTTTTTAGCTTATAGGTTATTTTAAAATTTGCCGGGTAGCTTACATTTTATAAGAAACAGAGATTTTTTCCTGATTACAAAAATAAAAATGATATTTAAAGATTACATAAATACTCACAGAAGTAATTATGGATCAATTAAATAATTTATCTTTTTATGAATTAAAAAGAATTGCTAAAGAGTTAAAAACGAAAGGAAGATCAAAAATGGGTAGAATGGATTTAATTAATGAGTTTAAAAAATATAAAGAGGAGGAGATTATTGATTTAATTGAAAAAGTTACTACTACTAGCGATTATATTTGTATTCATGGAAAACTTAAATATTTTTGTAAAGAATGCGGTGGATCACAAATATGTGAGCATGATAGAATTAAGTATGCTTGTAAAAAATGTAAAGGATCAATGTATTGTATGCATAATAAGCAAAAACAAAAGTGTAAAGAATGTGGTGGATCACAAATATGCATACATAATAAACAACAACAACAATGTAAAGAATGTGGAGGATCACAAATATGCGAACACATGAAACAAAAAGCCTCTTGTAAGGAATGTCGTATAAATTTAATTTATGATTTAGGGATTAGAAAAAACCGTAAATAAAATGGAAGACGGGCAACTTTCTGAAGCCATTGTTTTGCTTCATTTTCACTTACTTTTGCCTTTTCAGCTAATTTGGGGATTGCGGAATATCCTTTCCAATACCCTTCAGCCGAATAATATATTTTCGATAAGGTAGAACTCATTTAAAGAGTAACCAAAGTATCTTATAAATCAAGTATGACGTCTGAAAAAATTAATCCAAACAGAATTCCAAGAGAACCATTTGGTTTGAAAGCCGAATCAACATTAAATCGAATTACTCTAAACCCATCATCAGCCAGCCCCGGTGAAACACTATATATAAATATACCAAAACTTTCAGAGAATTTGGTAATTGTACCTGGAAGTGTATCTCTTTTGTTTGATTTGGATGTTGAAGGTCACGTAAACAATACATTTGTTAATAATTTGGGGGCTAATCTTGTTTCCAGATTAAAAGTTCTTTTTGGAGGTGAAACATTGCAGGATACTCAAAGATATGATCTATTTCAAACATATCATGATTTATTCTTAACTAAAGAAGAGCGTAAAGATAGATTAAAACAAGGAATTTCTTCAAAAAATATTAGAAAACTTAGAACAAATGCGGGTGATAAGGATGATTCTGATTTAAAAGAAGTATCTCTTGCTGTAGTTCATAATACAAAGTATAGAATACCAATAGATCATCCTATTTTAAAAGATCATGGAGTTTTTTATCCAAAAGCATTAGAAAACCATTTAATATTTGAGATTACACTAGCCCCAGTTAATGATATTGTTGTTTATTCTGATACAACTAAAACACCATCATATTCAATAAAAAACTTAGAGTTAGAATATTCATCAATTTCAAGCGAATACTTGGCTAGAGAAGCCCAATCAACTTATCAAATTGGTAAAGGATTCTTTTATGAAAATATTACTTTACACAAAACTTTTACATTTTCAACTGGGGGTGATGAAGTTATTAATCAACATGTTAATTTACCTAGAAGATCAATGAGTGGAATATTATTTTTGTTTATTGCTCCATATGCGGGAGGTGCAAGAGATTCAGAAAATTTTTTTTATCCAGGAATAACTTCTGTTAATATTGATGTTGATGGTGTGCCAAATAGAATATACTCTAAAGGTATGATTATATCAGATCTTTGGGAATCTGTTAAAAAACGCTTCCAAAAAATAGGACATAATTTAGGAGAAGGGGATTTTTATACAAATAAATTTGCTCTTTGGGTTGATACTAGAACTCACCCAGATAATAATATTCATGGCGGAGGACTGGCTCTAAATAATACACATGATGGAGTAAAAATAGAAATTAAAAGGAAGAAAAGTGGTTCATCAAGTTCAGTAGTAATAACATGTTATATGTTTGTTGTAGCTGATGCAATGATGGAAATAATGAATTCAAGTTTGAAATCAATTAAATACTGAGGAAGAATCTAAAAACATAATGTTATGATACAAAAAATCATGCAAGAATTGAGAGATAAAATCCCATTTCATTGTATTATAACCGGACCAACAAATTGTGGAAAAACAAAGTACCTAATTGAACAGCTCCGAGGTCCTTTCCGAAAAGTTTTTGAATATATTGTTTTAATTTGTCCAACTTATTCAAAAAATAAAACATATCATAATTTTGCTCGTGGGGACAAGAGATTCTTTGTATTATCCCCAGATTCCAGCAACATTGATGAGATTAATGAATTGTTAACTGATTGTCAAACTTTATTCTCCGGAACAAATACCCTAATAATTTTAGATGATTGCGCTGTATCCACCGATCTAAAGAAAAGATCGAACAAGTTTATAGATTTAGCATTCTCCGGAAGACATCACGGTTTATCAATGTGGGTTCTAACTCAGCAATTGACATCAATAGCAAAACCATTCCGGGAAAATGTGGCTTGCGTTGTTACTTTCCATAACCCATCGCAGAAAGGTATGAAAATGTTTTTCGAAGATTACGGGGGAGATATGGATTATGAATTAGGTAAAAAGTTTGTTCAATTGTTGAAAACCGAAAAATATTCTAGACTTTGTTTATCTTTACGCTATCCATTTAATTGCTATTTAGAGATACCAGAAGTGATTTAACAAAGATGGCGAATATTGAAGATTACATTGAAGAAAAAACTGAGTTAAAAAATGATACCAATCAAAGTGAGGAACTTGAAATCAAACAAGAATCACTTGCTATTCTCGCGGCTCTAGGAACAACAAAGGAATATTTGGGGGTTGAAATGAGTCTGGGTGATATAAAAAAATTATCAGAAAAAGATGTAGAAAAATATTTTAATCGTTACCAAGCGGTAATGGGTAAGAAAATTAACGGTGGGTTGGTAGATTCATCCCTTCAATTAATTTCTAAAATTATTTCATATTTGGTTCCGGTTGATGATATAGAATCTCTTTGTAAGGATTTGAAGAATGATGATTTGGTTAATCGTGAACTAACAAACATTGCGGGGCTATTAGCATTAAAAGCAGGAAGATTGGCAGCACTTGCTAGCGGGGTATTTCAGGTGGCTAAACACGTTAAATTCGACAAAAATCAACAATTTTCAAGAGAAGAAGAACCAGTTAATGCTAACAATCCTGATACTGTAAACTAAGCAGGTCTAAAGGCTTATTTATGATATCTAAATAATAATGTCTGAACAAAATGAACAAGTTGAACAAATTACGGCTGATCCCAAACTTGAAAATAATAATAATAATAATAATAACGAGGCATTTATATAGCGCTTTATCCAAGGCTCAAAGCGCTTTACAACACTTTTCGGGGGACTTTGCCAGACTGCTTATTAAAGGCGCAAATTGCAGCCATGCAGTTCACAATCTTATTAGAGTGAAATAGTAGAGTACACAGGTGCCCCCAGAACAGAATAAGTGATAGACCATCACACCGGGGACTACGTCCCCTTCTCTTTCCGAACAGTGTGTGGGTTCTTTAACGTCCCACACTAGTACGTATACGGTGAGACGGGACCTACGTTTATCGTCCTTATCCGAGAAGACTAGAAAGTCTAACCATTTGGAGCTGTCATTGCAAAGGCAGCACTTTCTCCTCAGTTATTTAAAGACCCTGAGTGTTGGTCCGGTCGAGGATTTGAACCCACGACCTCCCGCACAGTAGTCCAGTGCCCTACCAACTGAGCTAACCGGTCGGCGGTTGTTTAATCGTTACCAAGCGGTATTTAAACAAAATAAAGATTCTAAAAAGAGGGAGAAAGATCCTAAAAAAGTAGCGGCTGGAAAGAAATTAGCGGAATATAATAAAAAAGCAAAAGAAGCATTGGCTAGGGAGATGAAGCGTGAAGAGCAAAATGAAAATACATATAGTGAATCTAATCAAGCAAAATCGTGGCTGCCCGAGTTATCATTTACTACTGTTTTATCTGTTGTTGGATTAGGGTTTACAGCATTTGATCTTTTTATGAGATATCGAGAAAAAGCTAGAGATGGATACACTGAATATAAAAATAGGATACCTGATTTAGCGCAAGTACCACAGCCTACAAAGATTCCAGTCTCACAACCACAAACATCAAAAATTGGAATGGAATAAGTTATCTAAAGGTTTCTTAATGATGTAGTAAAAAATCATGTCAAACGAAAACAAACTTGTGAAAACTGTTACTGATTCAGCGGTACTTATTGGATTAGGAGCTGGAGTTGGGTATGTGGCTAAAAAGGTAATGAAAGAATCATTTTTGAACGATCCATCCTCAAATATTACAAATTATGCAAAATGGGTGGCTGTATTATCCGGAAGTATGTATCTAAAAACATATTTAGAGGATCAAAAGATTTTACCAAAATAAAATGGCAGCAATAGCGATGATGATTGGTGGGGCTATATTGAATGCAACAGCATTTGTTGGGGGAAATTATCTTGCAAAAAGTCTTTCAGGACATAATGTGGATGCGGAAAAAATAAGACACGATAAAGCATTAGAAAAATATCAAAAAGATTACGCTGAATATCAGGAAAAAAGACAAAAAATGCTTGATTGGAAAATGAAGAAAAAAGATGAAAAATATCAAGCATCAAAAAATATTTCGACTACAAATCAAGCTTTTGAATTGTATAGTCAAATGCATGAGCCAAAATTTTCAGATTATTACAAACCAAGCGATGAACAAAAAACAGGAGAAATGGTATATGTTGGAGCTGGAATGTTAGGTTTAGGTTACGCGGTCAGTAAATTATTATAAATTATTATTTGTTATGTAACCAGTAATTGGTTATATAACACAAGTATATTTATTTATTTTGGTTTACAAGAGACTCCCATCATCAGAATCTTCATCCATTTCTTCAGCTGCAGATTTACTATCTGAAATAGTTAAGCATCTAAGTTTAGTTAATCTTTTCATTTCTTTGTTTGGTTCTATAACTGCTTCATAAAGTTTTACTTGAAGCGCAATACAAGAACCAACAAATATTGATTCAATTTTTATTACACTTTCTTCAACGCGACAACCTTTATTTAATAATTTTAATGGATCAATTGGCTTATCATTTTTAGAGTTATAAAACTTAGTTAAAATTTGGTCTTGTTTTTTATCCCAAATTAATTTTGCATATAAAGTTGGACCTCTATCTGGAACTCTATCCATTGAATATTTTTCCAACTTCCAATATAGAGGATTTAAACCTCCTTTTTGTTTTTCAAGCTCATTTCTTTCCAACTCAAATTTGCCAATTTTTGCTCTATTAATAATCAAATGATCAATGCAATTGTCAACTATTTCATTGAATAAATCAATCCATTTTTCTTCTTCTGGTGTTGGACTGCTTCCACCCCATAAACATAACGGAAACACATATCCTGAAATTGCACCTGTTTGTTGATTTGTGTTTGTAGAAACACCAAAAGAATATAAATTACCGGTTGGAATAACAAGTTCTCCTTCTGTTCCATCATCATTTTTTGTAAAAATTTTAATTCGTTTAAATTCAACCTTTGGTTTACTTCCAGGAATTTCACCAACAATTGGTTTAGAAAAAATCATGCTTACTTTAGGAATATAACTATTAACATCTATTAATTGAGTAGTTTCGTTCATCATTTTATTTTTATATATATTTTTTTTAATCTTTATAAATCAAATTTTACTTTTGTTTTTCAACTCTAAGGGATCTAAAGATTTCTTACTGATGAGTAAAAAATCATGGAAGAAGAAGAAATACCATTAGAAGATTTGAATAAATCAAAAGATGATGGAGGAAGCATTGATGATACAATTTATTTATCTCCAAACACATCCACTTCCATTCCACCTTACCCCGATGATTATGAGGTGGCAGAAACTTCATTTGGTGGTGATCCATTGTTGGATATGGAAGATGAAAAAGATAAAGTGTGGAGAGATATTTTAAATAAAGTACCAAATGCTAAACCTAGTTTTCTTTTCAAATACAATGAGTGGGGTAAAATCGTGGCCGCAATTCCTAGAAAACCAGGAGTAAAAGAAACGTGGCATGAATTATTCGATGAAAATGGAGATATTAATAAAAAACTCCCTGCTACCATATTGAAAGCTCTGGGTAAAAAAGCAGAAGAAGTTGTGCAGGCAAATGATGATCTTTTATCACAATTGAATGAAAAAAATGAAGAAATTAGGGATTTACGTAATGCATTAGATGGTTTAAGGGCAGTAGCGGAAACAAGCCAATTCGAAATAGATCGATATGTTTCAATTGAAAAAGAATTGAGAGGTATGATTGAACGACATCAAACCACAATCGCTGAAAAAGATAGTTATTTAGAAACTGCAGTTAGAGAGAAGATTGATGCAAAACTATATGCAGAAACTTTACTTAATGATTTGAAAGAATACAAAGCTGAGATTGATAAGAACAAGAAAGATTCG
The DNA here is from genome assembly GCA_949710005.1 of Ricordea florida. Taxonomy (NCBI): domain Eukaryota; kingdom Metazoa; phylum Cnidaria; class Anthozoa; order Corallimorpharia; family Ricordeidae; genus Ricordea; species Ricordea florida. The sequence goes on from OX453273.1 coordinate 43,108,223, forward strand.
GTTAGCTTGAAAAAGATTGAACAAAGTCAAGAAAAGTTGGCGAAAAGGGTTAAAACGTATGAAGAACTATCGAGAAAACAGTTAATATTAAACGAAGATCAAATGGCTGATATCGAGAGAAAAAATGATGAAATATTAAAAAATATGCCTCTTCGCGATCGTGTTAAGGCTATCTTCAAAAAGTATGGTTTTACAGTTTTTGCTGTTATGAGTGCTGTAGGCGTCATCATTGGAGTTATAGTTTCTAATCTTTCAAAGGGTTTATCTACTTTAGGTAGAGGTGTTGGTAATGGTTTGAAAACTCTTGGTAAAAAACTGGGAGAGATATTACCAGGGATGGTTGGAGCAATAGTTAGCTTTCTCTTCAAAACAGCAGGTCAGGTTATTGGATTTTTAGGTGAGAATGCATGGTTGTTGATAATGGCAGTTGTTTTATATTTTGTGGAAAGTATAAAAAAGAAGGTCTAAAGATATCATAATGATCAGTAAAATACAATATGGATGACTACAATAAAATTTATCCTCAACTACCGACCGAAGGGAGGAACCTTAATAATGTTGATCCAAGTTCCTCGGTTAACTTCAGACTGCAAAAATCAAGCGAAGTATTACAAAACCTTGAGAAAGAAATTAAACATTACGAGGAAGTAAGGAAAAAATATAATAGGGCGAGAGGAATATGTACAAAAATTAGTGTTTCTGGTGGTTTGATTTCAGTTATCCTATCTGCGGGTGGCCTCGGAACTTCTCTCACGGGTTTTGGTGCTATTGTTGGTGTGCCTTTGGGAGTTATAGGTGGTTTTTTTGGTGGGTTATCGGTTGGATTCGGTTACGCTTCAAAAAGACTTTCAAATAAAGTTAGTAAACACGAACAAACCGCCGCAATTGCAAAATCAAAATTAAACACAATTAACGATTTAGTTTCAAAAGCTTTGAAAGATAATGTTATATCCGATCAAGAATTTTCTATAATTTTAGCAGAGTTGGAAAAGTTCCAAAAACTAAAACTAGAAATACGACAAAAATTTAGAAAAGACGCAGAAAAAAACTTCGACATGTCAATTATAAGGAAGAAAGTTCGCGAAGATCTATTAAAAGAACTCACCGGAGGGAAAGAACATTAAAACTTGTATATGAGAAAACTGAAGTTGGTTGCAATTGTTTTGCAGGAATTAATTAACATTTTATTCTCAATCTAAAGATCAAGCAAACATAAGAATAAAATGCTTTTAAATGATTTCAAAAATCGTTATCCAAATGTTAACCTTGATAAATTTACATTTATTAATGATTCATTTGGTGGATATATTAAATGGAAAGTTAATGGAACAACAATTATGTCTGATGATGATCCTTCTGGAAAAACATGGACTGATGATCTTTCTAATAATTTGAAAACATTATTATGGGAAGATTTGGGTTTAGAAAATAAAGTTAAGTTTAGTTCCTTTCCAGAAAGTTTATCATCTACAAACAAAACATATCCAATACCTGGTATTAAATTCGATGAATCTGCAAAAAATGTAACAAAAATGTTAACTATTTTAGATATATATGTTTCAGATAAAGATAACTTCATTTCTCCCATGAAAAATGTATTTAAAAATCAGACTGTGGCGCTTACTAGTGGTAAAGAAGCTAGAGCTTGGTTGAATAAACCAAATATTAATCACTGGCCACAACAGTTAAACATGGCGGTTTGGTGTGCAACATCTGGATGCGGTGTAAGTTTAAATGATTGTTTAAATTATCCAAGAGTTATTAAAAGTTTTATTATATTTCATGTATACTTTACAATAAGAAGAATATTATATGAATTATCTTTACCATTACCCGGCGAACAAACTTTTTCTTTAAAAAATAATCCATACAACAAAAATGCTTATAATCGTTTATGTGCAGAATTTGGCTTAAGCAATAATCAAGATTATAGAGGATTAAATAAACCTTTGGCTGATTTTAGATGGAAAGGGGGTGCAAATCACGGTGTTGGGGATGTATTCATTGACTATGGAAAAGGATATGTACCTCCCGGTAGCGTTCCTGGAAGCGCTAGTGCGCAAGCAATAGGTGGTGGAAATCAAGATGTCAGAATTATAAGGAGCTACGATCCTGATGCAAATATTTGGCCAAGCGGCTTAAATAGATTTTCCGATGATAGTGGAAAGAAAATAGATGGAAATTTAATATCTATGCTTCGAAATGATTACTTTGTTGATTTTCAATATGCTTGGTTTATACCTAAATCTGGATATGGATTAACAAATGCTGGATTAGGAAGAATAAATAGATCGGTTGAGGCTTTTGTTTATTGCGTTTTGGGGGCCCAAGTTAATACTAGGAATTCAATTATTGGTAATGGAGGAAGAGCATTTGAAACTCAGCAAGAATTTATAGATTTATTCGAAAGCTCTGTGATTGAAAATGATATCGCAAATTCAAATCAAAGATATCAAACGGCGGTTCAAGAATCAAAAGTACGGCTTGATTTGGCTATAGCTCCTAATATTTTGTTGATGCCAAGCAATTTAATTATAAATACAGAAAGCGTTATTGGATACAATAATTATCTGAAAATAGCAACAGAAGATATGAAATTTGGGGTAAATAATTCATTAAACGTTGAAACAAAAAATGTTGGAATAACTCATAGTTTGGGATCATCAAAAGTTTTATTAAATACTAATGCCCAACCAAGGAAAAATATAAATCCAAAATTAAAAAATAACGATGAACCAGACAAAACATATGAAGTTAGTAATATAGAAACATCTTCTCATCAAAATACTCTTATTGTTTTAATATTTGCTGGGGGGTTATTATCTTGGTTTTTATTTCGATAAAAATTAATCTAAACATATACCTTCTAAATGAAAAATGTTTAGCATTACAATGTATACTTCAGAAACTAGGGTTTATTTAGATCCACCAATGAAATACGTTAGTGAATTACAACTTTTAGATTGTAATATTAAAACCAAAAGAATGATAACTTTAAAAGATCAAGAAAAAATAACTGATGAACAAGATAAGCCTTTAGTAATATTTAATCCAGGAATATATTCCATAAATGATATAAAAATATTAATTGAACTCAGCGAAAAGGGTAAAAATATAACAATGATTATCGGAGATAATTTTGCTTACATAATCAACAATAAAAATTTAAACATTAAATTTAGCCAGGGATTGCAAAATTCTTTAGGGGTGCCAAAGGTTTTATTTAAAATACATCAAATAGATATAAATATAAAAGAACCTTTGAGACTTTTTTGCAGCATAGTTGATAATAGAATGTCATATATGAATAAAAATGGGGGTCTTGTAAAAATACAACCATCCCAATTGTTAGCAAACATTCCATCAAAAGATTACCCATCTATTCCAATTAGAAAATATGATAACTTGATTAATCACTTTGATTTAACCATTTTAGACTCTGATTGGAAAAAGTTTGATCTAAACGGAGAATCTGTAACTTTTAGTTTAAGATTTAAATAAATTTTTGTTATGTAACCATTTATTGGGTTATATAACATAACTTTTTATCAATCTTCTTCACCAAATACCTCTTCTTTCAAAAACCTTAACTCTTCAAAATCAATACACCAATCTAAATATCTAGATGGGTGCCATGCTATGGGTATTAATTCATCATGTAAATTTTTATAGAATTTCTTTTTATGTTCTAACTTATGTTTATTTATATTTATTTGAACCACTATTGAATCCAAAATAATATCATTAAATTCAAACTCATAATCTTCTTCAAAAAATTTTCTTAAACAGAAATAATATAATATTTTTTCAAACTTCAAACCCCTTTTAAGATCTAAAATAATTTTACCTTTATAAATTCCATCATCTTTTATAAAATAAATATTACAATATCCATTTTCTTCAACAATAAATTCACGATATTTTAACAAATCTTTATTTATTGAATCTATAAAATCACTAATAAAAAAACCCTTTTCATTAAAAAACTCTAAAGAAAGTTGCCCGTCTTCCATTTTATTTACGGTTTTTTCTAATCCCTAAATCATAAATTAAATTTATACGACATTCCTTACAAGAGGCTTTTTGTTTCATGTGTTCGCATATTTGTGATCCTCCACATTCTTTACATTGTTGTTGTTGTTTATTATGTATGCATATTTGTGATCCACCACATTCTTTACACTTTTGTTTTTGCTTATTATGCATACAATACATTGATCCTTTACATTTTTTACAAGCATACTTAATTCTATCATGCTCACATATTTGTGATCCACCGCATTCTTTACAAAAATATTTAAGTTTTCCATGAATACAAATATAATCGCTAGTAGTAGTAACTTTTTCAATTAAATCAATAATCTCCTCCTCTTTATATTTTTTAAACTCATTAATTAAATCCATTCTACCCATTTTTGATCTTCCTTTCGTTTTTAACTCTTTAGCAATTCTTTTTAATTCATAAAAAGATAAATTATTTAATTGATCCATAATTACTTCTGTGAGTATTTATGTAATCTTTAAATATCATTTTTATTTTTGTAATCAGGAAAAAATCTCTGTTTCTTATAAAATGTAAGCTACCCGGCAAATTTTAAAATAACCTATAAGCTAAAAAGGTCAGAGATTTTTCTGCTAAATTTAAAATAACCTGTAAGCTAAAAACACCTATCCTTTCTGTTAAATTAAAAAATAACCTATAAGCTAAAAAAGGACAGAAAATCTCTGTCAAAATTGAAAATAACCTAAAAACGATCTTATAAACACGCCTACATAGTAGTAAAGTATTCAAAATATTACTGCATGATCCTAATTCATTATGATCCGCCATTTAAAAAACTGAGAGATCGCATTCTTATTTACAATTCAGCCAAAGTGTGTAGGCAGTCTGATTAGATGGTGTGTACAGTGTCTAGGCAGTCTGATTAGATGGTGTATACAATGTCTAGGCAGTCTGATTAGATGGTGTACGCAGTGCCTAGGCAGTCTGATTAGATGGTAAGTACAGTGTCTAGGCAGTCTGATTAGATGGTGTATACAGTGTCTGGGCAGTCTGATTAGATGGTGAGTACAGTGTCTAGGCAGTCTGATTAGATGGTGTATACAGTGTCTAGGCAGTCTGATTAGGTGGTGTGTACAGTGTCTGTATCACCCATAAATGTAATAAAAACCATAAATGTAATAACAACCATAAATGTAATAAAAATTAACCATAAATGTAATAACTTTTAACCACAAATGTAATAAATCCACTAACCATAAATGTAATAAAATTTGCCCATAAATGTAATAAGGCTTAACCATAAATGTAATAAACTGGCTATGACTTCCAAATCAAGGGGCTACAAACTTGTCATTCTCTTTGTGTACCTCTTACTTCAGGACACAGGACTGGTGCATCAAGTTAGTATTTTAATTAACTCAGAAACCAATACCCAAGAAGCTATAATTATGGTCTGCGAACATTAAGGGAGTACACAAGTATGATTAGAAAGTCTATATACCAGAGCATTTGAAGTGCTCAGGTGGTTGATGATATTTCATTTATTTTAAAGAGATTGTGGTTCTCTTTGAGGTAAGACGAATTCAAAACAATCCAGAACAATCTACAGAGATGGGACTCTCGGCCTAGAAGTGCTGACTTGCAGGTTGGTTGGGTAGGGCAGGTGATCCAAGTTCCATACTAAGTGTTAAACAGAGAAGATATGTTAGACATCCCTTGAGGCACATGGGAAATACAAAGGTAAAGTACTCAACAACATTCTATAGAACAAAACTCTGTTTATTACAACGTTAACACAAAAGCAGCAAGTAATTATTAAATATATTGCGTTAAGAGTCAGGTTTGCATTGTCATTATACCTGTTATTGTTGATTGCGAATATATAAAATAACCTTAACATATATTTTTACATTTCCTAATAAAAACCTAGTGCTTCCGTTCTATGTCCTGGAAAGTACAAGTCATGTAGCTTTCAATAGCTACTTCTTTCCTTTTTTTCCCTACTTCTTTCCTTTTTTCCAAAAGATGGCTGTTACATACATCCATGTTCCAACCCCAGTGAAAAGAACATTAATCCAAGCATTTATCCACAACACGAGCCCGCTACCTCTTCCATACTGTTTTAGAATCTGTCTCATGCTGTGGAGACCGGGGTACATGTCTCTGCTAGCCCTTATTTTTGGTAGTCTTCGAATGTATCGAGAAACTAATCTTTTCAATGTGGTTGATGTGTGGCTTAGGGCATCATATGTATCAATGACTGTTTGATTATGTCCTGTCATGGATAGGTTTACTATCATATCAAAGATCTCCTCTGGCAGCGATTCCAGTTTAACTTCCTCTGCAACTTCTTCTCCTTGTTGTTCTTTTTCTTGTTGTTCTTCTTCATGTTATGCTGCATGCAGGCCTTGGCTGCCTATTTTTTAAATTGGTAAATGGAACACGAGATGGCAGAGCCCTACAGGCCTTTCTTGATTAAATTATTCAGAATGAGTTCTGAAATCTAAAATTCTCCTCATGTGTCACCGAATGCATTCATGAGTTTGTTCATAGGAGCCTTTGATTAACTCCTTGTACACTTCTCTTATTGAACACAACTGACACTTCAAACTAAAATGGATTGGCAAAACAGTTTCAAGAAATTGAGCCGTTTGCATACTAAGGGTTCACAAAGGCAACCCAGTGAAGGCTTGTTTCTTTAAGGAGTCAGGCCTTTAGGGGTCTAATTGAAAATTTCAAGTCAATTTCACGAAGAATGAAAATGGCAACGTTTGTAGCCCCTTGATTTGGAAGTCATAGTCAGTTTATTACATTTATGGTTAAGCCTTATTACATTTATGGTTGTTCAGTTTATTACATTTATGGGCAAATTTTATTACATTTATGGTTAGTGGATTTATTACATTTGTGGTTAAAAGTTATTACATTTATGGTTAGTATTACATTTTTGGTTAATTTTTATTACATTTATGGTTGTTATTACATTTATGGTTGTTATTACATTTATGGTTGTTATTACATTTATGGTTTTTATTACATTTATGGGTGATACAGATGTTATCTTGAATACCTGTATGAAAGAAGAACCATGCCCTCCATTTTGAGGCTGGATAAAGGCACAGAAACGGGTATCATTACAACGATGCATGCATGTCTGAGGCAATCCCATGGTGACATGGACCCATGTGACACCCTGGTATATATGTCGAACGCACGGAGGCGTCTATCAAGCGTACAATAGCTCCACGCGTACTTAGAGAAATCTCTCTTCACGTAATCCAGTATTTCCTCGCGTCTCAATCCTTGACTAACATATTTCCTCAATTCTTCCTTGAGTTTTCTGTCTTCGATCCACGAGTTATCCGGAATGCAAACGGCCATGTTTCTTTTTTACTATGACCGCAAGTGTGTCTGGTCTATGGCAACGATAGGCCATGCATGATTTTCATTTTCATTTTATTTTATTTTTATTTTTTTTTAGTTTGAGTTCTTTGGCTCCTTAATTTGTAAAACAATTTGTTTTTTTTAAAGCAAACCAAAATAAAATAAAAACATAAAAAATAAAAAATAATAATTTTAAAAAATGAAAATGAAAATAAAAAAATAAAATATAAAAAATAAATAAAAATTTTTAAAAATGAAAATGAAAATAAATAAAAATAAAAAAATAAAAATAATAAAAATCTATTATTTTGATATTTTTTGCCATTTTACATGCTAATTTCACTATGGCAATCTTAGGCCACCATAGTAGATGTTACAAAAACAGCAACAAGGCCGCAAGAAATCACATAACATGCACGACGTGTGCAAAATTTGCTGAATGAAAAGATCTGAGGCAAGACAGTCTGCTGCACAGTAATTACAGTCATTTAGAATAAATGGAACGTCGACTAAATGAATTAATTAGCTAAATTAGCGGTGGGGAATTTTCAAAATCTGTACTTTAAAAGTTTAAGACGTCGAGAAGTGTACTTGTGTTTTGCTGAGCACCATGTAACACAGACGGGGAACGAAGATAAGTTTGTACAGGGAATTTTCCATACATTTCGACCGAAAAAGCTTGGTCAATGAACGATTCATGATTTGTCCCCATCCCCTCAACCCCAATTCTTTATTTATTTTTTTTTTTTTTGCTCCGAGGGACACTGGGATTAGCCTCCTCTTGCCCGCTCGGGAAATCGGCCATAAGAGATCCTAAAAAAAATTAATTACGCAAGGTCTTCATTTGCGCTGAGTTTTAAACAGAACAATCACCCGCTGGTTGCAACTCTCGTTGACTTAAGTAGCCACCACAGTCTACCGACGGTCACACCGGCTACTCCATATCTTAATTCTGTCCGTTTAACAGGGGACTCTATTGGCGCTCATTCTTACTGTGAAACCGCAGCTGAAAATAGTGCAAGCACTCATTTGAGGCGGTATCAGCTCTAGAGTGCTATGTTACATCAAAACTCTCAAGTATGGCAATGAACAGATACCTGAAATGTTACTGTATCTCCATACTGTCGAGACACTTCTGTCACGGATTTTCTTGCATCACTTTCAATCTGAGTAAGGCACTGTGGAAGTAAGGAGTTCCGTGGTATATGTTAACAAAAGAAGCGCATTGCTTCGTTTGCGCGTTTCGTCTTTGCCAGCGTGAATTCTATAAAATCACCATATCTCGCATCAACCTCAGCTTGTTACTGTATCCTGTAGTATCCTGTACGGAGGGGGAGGGGGGAGCAGATGGGAGGGGGAGGGCAGGGAGGGGAAAGGAGAGGAGAGGGGTGGGGAGAGGAGGGGAGAGGAGTGAAGAGAGGAGGGGAGAGGGGTGGGGGAGCAGCAATTCAAGTAGTGTCCACCCCTTGTGGTTCACCAGTACCTTTATTGGCTGTGGTCTTTATTGGCCTTTAGTAAGAAAGTGCACTCCGCTTTGCGTCGTATTCAAATTCCTCAGCCATATGTGATGAAACACTGTATTCGTGTTTGATATCGAATGAAGCTTAGAATGCGACACTTCCCAGATGCACAAAAATAGACAAATTGAGCTGATAAATAAGCATAGAGAGCTGTTATTTAATGTTAAATGTTAAATGATAATAAACAAACAAAAAACAATTTAAACAAACTATTGTTTCGAATGTAACCTCAGGACAATACCTTGTTGAACCAGTCCCTTGTTTTTGATTCTCTAATTCTTGAAGTCGATGAGCCAGGAAAACCTAAGAAAAGTCAAGTAACCCGGCGTTTGCAGTGGACCTTTACAGACAGACTCTCCACAACAAAGCAATCTTTTTAAACAAATATCTCTCCTATTCTGAGAAGCAGCTCATGTCTGAAATAACAGATTTCACGTAGCATGCCATACATTAGAAATGTACGAAAAAACAGAGGCAAGCAGAATTAATAGCAGCAGAGAAGATGAGGTCTTATACCATTATGTGACGGAAATATTATTTGTCCCATTATTAGAGTTTCCCCGAGATTCTTCTGCAAATTCAACAAAAGTGTTAAAATAACAATGTTTTTCTGTTTTCATATACCTTTATATCAGGGGGAGAAACCTTAAAAGCTTACAAAGACTGACATAAATCAATCAGTTAGATCCTTTACCTTTGATGAAGAATCGATTAGGATCTGACGCAGTTCTCTCAAAATCTTCCAGCTTTGTCAATAAACTCTCTCGTTCCAGTACCACTTCTGTTGCAGCCTCCCATAATGTCATGGACTGGGACAAAACAACAATGCGGTAAAACGAGTTATAGTTGAAGATCGAATCAGAGATATACGAGTTATTTTATACTGATATACCCAGGTTGTCGAAAACCCGTGGGAATCGTTAATGGAATCAATCATCGTCCATCGTGTGGACACAATGATAACAGAATGTTATTATTGTAGGCTTTTGTAGAACGAACCATACAACAATGGACACTATTGTTATTCAAAGTTATGTAAATAAGTGGCCCTGTATTCTGTAGTTTAGCCGAAGAATTTATGTTGAAATCAGTTTTTGTCCATATCATGAGGTGGTGATTTCGTGAAAACTGACCACCTAATTCATAGGTATTCTTCAGCTTCAATTGGTTCGCCAAGTATTTTGGCAATATTCCATTCTGCATTTTTTGTTGGCGGCACTACGATATCCCAGAATAACAACTTAGTTCTTTTGTCCGATGTCAATAGAAACAGTTGCATAGCAACCGTTGGGCTTTACACGTAATCTACGGTTGATCGTGTTCTGGACGTTCTTTGTTACCTCCAGTAATCTGTTACTGTATGGCTCAGAGCTGTACTTGATCGCCATGTCTAATCTTTGGCCATCAGGCATACAGAGTAGGGTCCAGACTCTTTCTAGACGATCTTGAACTGATAACGAGGCATCCTATTAGTAGAGAAACAACCTTAACTCATTTTTGTCAGGCACAAAAAGCACAAAATTGACCACAATGGACATTTTATTTAATATCTCAACAGGTATTTACAGCAATGTGGACTACTATATCTCAATTGAAAGGGGATAAAATGGGCTTCTTATAAAAAAAAGAATCTCATCATGACATCCAATAATATTTCAGTAAAAAAATCCTAATTAGCATAAATTTGCATAATTATTCATGAGATTTGTGGAAAAAATGAAATTTTTCCAGAATGATAGGTTATTGTACAGAACTGTTAAAAAGAAAAATGTTCCTCATCATATCAGGAGAGTGTCCTGAAAATCTGGCTGAAAAAGATAAAATCTAGAATTAGATATGATTTTTTATATACAACCATGTTAGTACATGAAAATCGGCAAAAATTTTTTTTTTTTGGAAAATGTTGTTTGCAGGTGTATCTGTTTAGGGCTGGGTCTGAAAGCATTGAAAAAGGAAAAAGGGCCCCCCCTCCCCCCGAGGGACCCTCCTCCACCCCTGCCAATCATTGGCAGGCCCCACTGCTAATGCTGCACCTAACTCACAATAACGTTAATTTGGTACTAACCTAAGTCATATAAACTACAGTATTTTTTTTGGTATTTCTTTATTTTATTATTTTTTTATTAATTATTTTTATATATCAAGAACAATGCATAATAGAGATAATAAACTATGAATTTAAGTGTTGTGATACTCCCTGGTGTGAAACTCCGCAAAGCAGTTCTTATCCCCCGTCACATGCATGTAGCTCTTGTTGCATTGTGGTGCTCTGCAAAAAGAATACACCCTATTGTCAGCCTTGGTTTTCTTGTAGCACACGACACAGCGTTTCTTCTCCTTGGAGAAAACTGGAATATGCACAGTTTCGAACTCCCCCGGAGGAGGAGGAGCTGGTTTCGCTGTGCCATGTACAGGTGGTACATCATATTCAGGGAAATCACACAATTGTCTTACAAGCTCTTCCCTGAATTGAGCCAGTGAATAATCAGGTGACCTACGAAGGGCTTCATTGTCAGGAAACTTAGCCTGGTGCTCTTTGAAAAGAATAAAACTGTTAACTACAGCTATATCAATGAGGTGGAAAAACAAAGTTTTCCACCACCTCATACACTTACGTAAGACATTATTGGTAGCTAAAATCTGATCAGATCTGTCGACTGCATTCATATATTTATTATAATTACTAATAGTTTTGGGCTGTGGTACCACTTTAGTGCTCCACACACCAGCAGTCTTAGATTTACGGGGACGGGGATCACCATAAAACGAAGCAGGGGCGTGGGGTACTATACAAATATAAAATAATATTATAATTGGATGTGTGTATAATCCACAGATATGCTGATATGGGCCAAAAAATAAACTTTCTCTTGCATAAATAGTACTTATACAGTTCAAATACTGACCTGGAGGAACAGCAGGGTTAGCAGGACCACGACCAGCAGGAGCAGGAGTAGCAAAGCCATGGGGGACTACATGGAAACATAAAAATAATTATTGAAATATTTTTATCACCATGTAAATAAATAAATATGCTGGAATCATGTGCAAATGTGCAAATGAAAGTAAGAATTTTATATAATAATTTCAAATTTCTACTATTTAGGCTAAATTTATGCCAATTGAAAAATAGTTGACACACCAGGAACATCTGTATCACGGGCATCCTCCTGCGTTCCTTCTTCATCTTCTTCAATTACTACACGCTCTCCTTCTTCATGTTCTTCTTCTTCTTCAGCACTAAGATGATTACAAACACACTTTGTTTTTACTTAGCTTTATTTAAAATTTAATCACACAAAAAATAAGAAAACAAATGCCAATTCACAAACGCGTACACAACAAAATCAAGCAACACGACCCGATCGCATCTCTCCATGGAAACACAACATCACTTTAGCGTCGGCTCGTATTTCGCGTCCCCTTTTGTTAGACCAAAATATCGCTCAAAAAGAAGCTTTCCTCCAAAATTATTGAGCTGTGTACTCCCGTATATGAATTCATAGATATCTTTTATGACATAGGCAAGAATTCAGACGCAAAAAAGGCATGCTAAAGAGCATATCCTCGCATTTCAAAAACCTCTGGGCAACTGCGTCACTTTGGGGAAGCCTCGTGTTCGAAAGTTTATTGATCGCTTACCTTGATTCTTCGCTCTGATTTTCGAGCTGGCGATCTAAATCGCTTTCCTCGCCACTAGACATACCACCAGGATCTTCATCGCCATCCAAAATCATCTCTAGAACGTCATTTGGATCGACATACTCGACTCGCGCTCTCTTCGACACGGACGCCATACTCACGGTCGGAAAGTGAAAAATGAAAAATTCGTCGTGTATGGCACATTTAAGTGTTTTAGCCCAAAATCGCTCGGTGATTGGCTAAGTCTATAACCTCCCTGTTCTCCAAATATGGAGGGAATCGGATGTAACGCAATTTTTTGCGAATTTTTTTCTTCCTTGGGTATATATGTACCCAAATTTTACTTGCGTGACAGAAATGAGTTAATTAATCGATAATATTGCAACTACGTACAACAAAGTACAGACCGATATTACTGCGTAAAGCAAACAACTACTGCTTTGAACTGGACGATGTTTAGTAATTCAGCAGGAGCATAATCTCTGTCAACAGTATATAACAAATATTTGAAAAGAATTGACATCACTCAATATAAACCAAAAAATAAATCTTATTTCGTTGTTGAATACAGATAAAAGTGTAACTAGAATGCAATTCCAAATATCTTTCGCCTTGTATGGCAACGTAAAAAATCTTCGCTAATCTTTTCAACAGTCGTACTGTGTCTGTAAAAAATTACCAACTAAGTTTCTTTAAGCAAAGTTATGAATTGGGTTTGGCAAAGTCGGAAAAAAAATTAGAGTTCCTCCAACAGGAGTGTAACCAATACGGACTTTAAGATCTACGACGGCAACCTCAGCGAGAAGGCCATTACACAATAGACTTTAATGAACAAAACAATAGCTCTGCACGTGCGTTTTGAACTTTGGTACATTTCTTGGCCGTTCTCTCCCAATCTACAACGTCAAATGACCGAAACTCAAGTGTTATGGAAAACGCGAGCACATGACGGAGAAATTCGTTATTATCTTTCTTAGTTTGAACACCGTTCCTCCCAATTCAGTTCCTGGATAGTTCAGAAAGTTTGTAGAAGTTGAACAAACTGTAATAATCACGAAAAACTTTGCAAAACGTAAACTAACAATTTTAAATGACGTATTCATGGACGTCGCCGTTGTGATTTATTACGTATGTCATAGGTTCAACTCCTATTTTCCAAATTTACCTGTAACATGCTGAAAATACAACTTTTCACTTATTCACCACGATCAGCTTATATCATCTTCAGTATTGAACAATTTGAATGTAGTTTCGAAAGGCGTGTTAAATGTCCGACCACTGAGTGGTCCGGAGTACGAGCCCTGGTGATTATACCGTGTTGTTACCATAGATTAACTCCACACTGTCTCTCTCCACACTGGTGTATAAATGGGTACCGGTGATATAATGCTGTGGGTAACCCTGTGTTGAACCAACATCCCATCGAGGGAGGAGTAACAATAATCCCAAGAGCATCATACTACTGACTACGGAAACGAGCTCAAAGCCTCGTGTGCGCCTTCAACGTTTCGAAAGGGAATGTAACTATAATACACACTTTGATTGATACATGACACTTCAACATTCAACTGCACCAATGGAACGTCCGATCGTATAAATCCCAACACTCAACACATTGATTTATTTAATCCGACTCGACCTTACTATCTGTAAACTCTCCTCTAAATCGTAAGAGATATTAAAAGTACTGAATAGTACGTATGACAAAACCTCGCTGGCGCTGGATAACGTCCTGGCTGGAGCTATGCATCATTGCCTGTGATCTTTTGCGTCACTGTGTCAGCGGATAACTCACTACTTGACGCCACAGAGCGTTGCCCACTACTGACTGACAGAGACTGGGCTAAGACTGTTGTCGCCGACTGTGTCGCAGTTGGCCTGGTTTCCAAATTTACACGAAGTTCATAATCTGAAAATATAATGACATGATTGGCTAATACATATACAAATATCTCATTAGGTATTTTGCACAGTATAATATCAATAGCCATTATTACTACAATACAGTGTGGGTCTTCTGAAGTGACAGTCTTACCTCTTATTCACAACAAGTTTCACCTTGTTCTACCTCATGGATCCATAGCCAGAATTTAACAAAAAAAAACCTTTTTTTTAAAGTATATTGGTTACCATTTACTTCAGGATCGTTTCCCAGGCCTCCTAACAGCACACTGTTGACATTCCAAAGCCCTGGTTGGTAATCGTTCTTTAATGTCTTGAGTTCTGTTAGTTTTTTCTCACGTTTCCTATGGAGGCATAGAAACCAGTCATGGTTTTAGTCATTGATAGATCTCGCAATTTTGTTTTTGAGAAATGTATAATAACAAAAGGAAATAAAAAAGCCGAGAACCATGTTTCCTTTTTTTTCTTAGTAAAGGAATTAGCGTCATGCCCAACTCCACAATGCTTAAGATGTGTGTTTGGGGTGGGGGAGGGGGGTAGGGACTCATCCCTTACATCTTTCAATGAAAAAGGTGAAATAGTAGCTCTAAGGGGGGAGGTCTAACTATGCTCTGGTCACGTTAAATGCTTAATCTAAATCAGCAACTGAAGGGACAAGGGCAGCCACAGTTTTAACGCAACACGAACCCCCCAAAAGTCCATTATTTTGATCATAACATGGTTTGTGTTCAGAGTTGTGACCACGGTAAGAACATCAAAAACTCAAACCATTTACAAATCTGTCTAATTACACTGGAGAGTTCCTCAACAAATGACTAAGTACAACTCTCTTTACTCTCGTGACCAACTAAACTACTTAATTAAACACGCACATACATATGGTATCTAAGTGAATCGCCCCTGTTTTGGTTGAAGTAACAGTACAGGAGTCAGCCCATTGAACGCTCAACACGAGGTCCCGAGGTAAACAAAACTCCACTGTCTTTCCCCAACCAAGTGTATAAATGATACGCGCGATATAATACTGGGGGACTACCTGGGATAAACTATCTTCCATCAAAGGCGAAGGAATAAATTATTTCAGGTGTGGGCTTCCCGTGCATGGCTCTGTGATACTATAATATAACGCTGGGGGTAACTCTGCGACGAACTAACATCCCATCCAAGGGGGGAGGGGTGGGGTAGTGGGAGAAATAAATACTTTCAGGTGTGGGCCTCCTGTGGCTCCTGTGGTACCATGATATATTGCTGGGGTAACACTGCGGTGGACTAACATACCATCAAAGGGTGGGGAGAGGGAGGGGGCGGGGGAGGAAAAAAGAATTTTCAGATGTGGGCCTCCTGTGATTCCTGTGGGCCGTCTGTGATTCCCGTGATATAATTCTGCGGTAACCCTGCGATGGGCCAGCGCTCCATCAAAGAGGAGTAACTAATACTTTTAAGACTGGGTTTCCTGTTTCTCGTATGGACCTTCTCTGGTACCTGTGATTTAGGCTTCGTCCACACGTATCCGAGTACATTTGAATCCGCAAACTTTTCTTAGAGGATGCACCCTTCGTCTACACGTATCCAATGAATCCGACAACCGAATCTGCAAAGATTTGAATCCGCTCTCCAGAGAGGAAACTTTTGATTACGATATGAATCCGATATCGTGTGGACGTCAAATGCAGTCGATCCGATAACGTTTGAATCCAATGACGTAGCAAAGCGGTTCAAGTATTTACCGCGTGAGCATACAACATGGGCGCCAAAACAACTGCCATCGCTTCTCTTCTTTTGTTGGACTTATCTCAAGTCTGATAGCGTGTTTTCAGTTAAACTTGTCTATAATCTCTCTTCACCTAAACCTTGTGAAAAGACGATTGGACATTCTGAGGCTCCTTTCGATGTCTCAAGCAGTCGAACTTCACACCACAAACAACTGAAACGAGCTGGCTGCGTCCTCTACAATCCTGGGTCCGGCCAGGAGGAAGGATGGAGAAAGAATTTAAAACTGGCAGTCCAACTCAGGCTGTACACCGAAGGCAAGACAACAATTATGCGAGCGCCAGAAGAGCAAATCCGGATCCGTTCGGATACGTGTGGACGGACAAATTCGATTTGAAAACGCTACGTGTGGAGGCGGAAACTTTTGAATCCGCAAAGACAAGTTTGCGGCTTTAAATATATCCGGATACATGTGGACGGGGCCTTAATACAGAGGGTTACCCTGTGATGAACTAGCACCCTGCCAAAGGGGGGAGCAATAAATACTTGCAGGTGTGGGTCTCCCGTGACATTTGTTGGTCTACTGTTGCACCTGTGATACACACTGCTGGGGGTAACCCTGTCATGAACTGGCATCTCATCAAAGGGGAAGCAGTAGATACTTTTAGGTGGGGGCCTCCTGAAACACCCGTGATATAAAGCTTGGGACACGCTCGGGATAGACTAATAATGCTCCTAGGTGCTCCATTCTGCAGATCCTAGTGTAAGGCCTGGCCGTGTAAGCCTTATGGACTGTGTGTATTATAAACCTATTTATCAGCATGGTGATATTACCTTAGCGGAGCCATATGAATGGTGTCTGGGCGTGCATCATGGCCGTCCTCTTCGTCATCTGACTCGTGATCAGAGTCGTACAGATGGAACATCAGAGACATGTAGTCATTCTCCTGTTGACGAAATATGCGTTATTGACCAAACGTGAGGTCAAGATGGCAGAACGTAGGCCAAGTTCGGTAAAACAATGGAAATATAAGGAATAGAAAAGATATCCATTTAGTTACTTATAACAAGTCTGCCAGGAAACTAATAATGCAGCCTAACTACCAACTTCGAGAATCTTGTCGCGATGCATATGAATCAGACAGAGCTGACATTCAACAAGCCGGTGTACCTAGGCATGTGTATATCAGATCTATCCAAAACACTCATGTATAACTTTGACTATAATTACTTAAAACCTATGTATGGAGACAATGCTAAATTATCATTTACTGATACTGACAGCTTGTGTTATGAAATACGGACTGAAGATTTCTGTAAAGATATTTTCCCAAATGTCAAATCTAGGTTTGATACAAGTAATTATCCCAAACTATACCCATCTAGCATTCATTCATGAACAAGAAAGGCATCGGTAAGTTCAAAGATGAAGCGGGAGGTAAACAAATTACTGAATTTGTGGGTTTGCGCGCCAAGTTATTCTCTTATAATACGGATGATAACCAGGAAGAACCCAAATGATAAGGCGTAAAGAAGGCGGTTGTTAAGAAAAGCATTAGTTTCGAGGACCACAAGAATTGTTTGTTTGCGGACCAGGAAGAACAGATGAGACAGATGAATTTAATCAGGAGACACTTTCATGTTGTGTACACTGAAACAGTGAATAAAGTAGCCCTATCCGCATTTGACGATAAAAGAATTATCCGAGACGATAGTGTACATACATACACATTATCATAGTACTTAAAAGTTGAATCATAATACTATAATAATGGAAGAATACCAGAAAGAACGTTGTAGTAGATGTAAAAATTATCGGGATCACTCTGCGTATAAAATGTGCAAAAGCTGTCAGTAAAAGTCGCTCCAGACGAGCTAATCGAAGGTCCCCATGATAAGCGGTTAGATACCGCTGTCGCGAATGTCTCAGTCCGGTTGGAAACAGAATCAGAATATGGATGACCTACATAATCAAACCAGATCGATGTAAAAACCCACTTGATTCGAGCCTTTATGTAGATAAGAAAGAACTTAACGGGAATTAACAAAACTAGAATCCGGAATGTTATTACGAAGATTGCAAAGTCAAACCACAATATGATGATTATCAAGATAATTTAGCGTATCCTGCAAGACTAGATAAAAATATGGGTTATGTTAAATCTAATGTTGTGGTATGTTGTAAAAAAATGCTATGAAAATGTAGGCAAATCCATGGGCTAATCGACTAAAGGCAAAGGCTAATCCGGCAAATCGATAGGCTAACCGGCTAATTTCCCAAGCCAGGGAAAAGACCCTGGGAACGAGGTTTCACTTTTTTCCTAGTCTCTATTGTTTTGTCTCCTTTGCTTTCTTTGTTCTACGCAACTCCTGAACGTGACAGGTTTTTACACCGAGGATGTGCCGTTTTTTGCAACTAAAGATAAACTTATATACAATATGATTTGCATTGCGGTAGTTTTTCACACCAACATGTCCTTTACATGATAGAAAGTGAGAAACCAAAACAGTGAGGTTTGGAACAAACAATGCACTTTAAAAGTCAAAAAAACAACAACAACAAACAGCAGCTATTGGTATAAAATCGACGGTAGTATTTTAGTTGGTTTCCACAAGCAGCATGCAGCATGAACAGTCAGATCGTTCTCGTTCTCGTTTTCTACGAGATTGAATTAGTTAGCTTGGGTCCTGGCTAATAAAAAACACGGGTGTTTAGCCAATCTGAGCAATTTTAGAAAAGGGCTAAAGCTCGACTACTAGGATGGAGGGAATATGCCCGGGTTTTTATCAAGACCAGCTAAAATCAGCAAAAACACAAAAAAAAAATCCAAAAAAATCAAAATCATAAAAAATCAGTCTGAGTAAAATCAAAATGAGATCAAAAATCTCAAAAAATCAGATCTAACCAACCAATTAACTTCCAACAAAATCATGCTTAATCACGCAGAGCAAGATCAGAGCAAAATCAAAATTAAAATCTCAATAAAAATCGATCGGACCGCCCCCTAAACACCATCCGACCCACCGTCTCGACCAATTTGCGTATAATATCGAGGGATGACATATAAATATTCCACCATCGTTGTTGTCTGAACCATTCATTAATCCAACCCTCATGTTGTTGGTACAACTTAAATGCGTCATTAACATAAACTAAAATTGATGCACGTTTCAAATTTTTTATGATCGCAGCAATAAGTGAAAATTTGGAACCCAATATATACTCTAGAGTACTATATCGTTTAAAAGCAGAGCCTACCTTTTATAAAACAACATTTAATCCATCCACGGCCAACCCTAGAGAAACATTAGAAGTGGAGATTCCTAGTTTGCATGAGAATATTTTATTGTACTCAATAGTGTATTTCTGATCTTCAATTTAACCGTCACAGGACATGATAATAATACCATCGTCAATAATGTCAGTAGGAATCTAGTAAATAGAATGCGAGTCAGTTTTGGTGGTGAATCAGGATCAGGATATTCAGAGATACGACTTATTAATGACCTACAATGATTTTTTCTTAACCAGCCGAGAGCAGAAAGATCGATTGAGGCAAAGTATCTCCTCCGAAAATATCCGAAGCTTCCGTACGAATGCAGGAGATAAAGATACAACCAAATCTAAGCATGTTCCACTGTCACAGATCCATAAAATTAAGAAAACAGTCCTAAGAAAATACGTGCGCTGATTGGTTAGAATTCATGTTTCTATTAAACAATTAGATTATGAGCTCGAGATTTCGATCGCGTGATAGTTGACGAGGGCGCAGCACGAGTCAACTATCACGCATAGAAATCGAGATCGAATAATCTAACATTTTTAGTATAAATCTAATAGTCGTTCAAAACTTTGTCTTTTCTGAAACAGCCCCGACCAGTAAACTGTCTAAATCTTCTTCACGGACACTTCGAAAACGTGAAGAAGCGGCCGCCATTTTGTTAGCAAGGGCACACTGCTACGCTACTCACTATCTATCACAGATTATAGTTCACCACTAAATTTTCTCCGATTCTGATTGGTTTAAATTGATCACGTGACGCGATAGTGTTCCTCCGCGGAGAGGCACTATCAGCCCTTACAGTTCACCACTAAATTTTCTCCGATTATTATTGGTTTGAATTGATCACGTGACGCGATAGTGTTCTTCCCCGGAGACACACTATCAGCGCATAGTGCCCTTCCGGGGAAAATACCCGGATGGATAGTGCCCGTCCGTGAAAATGTGAATTTTCTGACAGTTATATCGTATTTTTTAGGCAATGTACGTTGCGAATTATTGAAATGTCAGGCTGTGCTTATGGATAAATATTTGATTGATCTGCATTTAGTGGGTTTTGACTGTTTTTCAACTGGCGCGCGGAAGAAAATTTAGTGGTGAACAATAAAGACAATAGAGTGTTAACGTTTATGTCTCGGAACTATCGATCCGATAGTTGCACCTTGGAAATTTAATGTTCTTAAAACTAGCATATTTGCCCGAGAAGCGAAGCTTCGAGGGCAAATATTTGTTTTAAGAACATGAAATTTCCGCGATAGATTCAGCCGATAGTTCCTCGACAGAAACACTCTATTGTTTAAATAGATAGTGGGTAGCGTAGCCAATCAGAGCGCGGCATTTGTGATAGAATGCTAGTAGATTTATTCTAATGTTTAAATAGATAGTGGGTAGCGTAGCCAATCACAGCGCGGCATTTGTGATAGAACGCTAGTAGATTTATACTGAAACTCGATAGAAACACGGTACATGTTTTCTCTTTCTTAAATATTGCATTCCCCTAGATCATCAGACTCCTTACGGATGGTTGAGTATTCTATCTACGAGCGTTAGAGACGCCTTGAAATTTGAGCTTACATTAGCACCGGTAAATGATATTGTTAATTATAATGATGATGCAAAGCCACCAAATTATCAATTGACCAGCCTGGAATTAGAAAATCGGTGTATTACAAGTGATTATCTGGCGCAAGAAGATACCACAGCATTCCAAGTAGGGAAGGGATATTTCTACGGAAATATTCATCTAGGTAGTGGAAACTTTCGTTATTGATCAACCGAAGGATGATATGATCTACAAGCACATTAATATTCCCAGAAGATCGGCTACTGTAATATTGTCAAAATGTAATAAGTGTAAGTTGAAGCCACACATATGCGCACTGAGGCGAGGGATTAAACCCTACCAAAAAAAAAAAGATGAAAAAATTGAGCTCAAAAGCCAGCAGCCATGGACAGCTGTTTCGGCCTTGTTAGGCATCATCAGTATGGCACAGCTAGCAGATGAGCTCTGGGTTCCGACATTATAAATGTCAAGGTGATCAACTTATTATATTTTGACGTTGTCATTTCAAGCCACATCCCACAACCCTACCATTTTTCATCACTATGCAAATTGGTCGAGACGGGGTCGGATGGTTTTTAGGGGGCGGTCCGATCGATTTTGATTGAGATTTTAATTTTGATTTTGCTCTGATTTTGCTCCGTGTAATTAAGTATGATTTTGTTGGAAGTTATTGCCTTCATTCGCTCCGACGAAGGGCTAACGCTCAAAACGTCAGCACCTCCCTTTTACCTTACGGTGGTATAACTAACTTAATCAACTCGTTTTATTAACCCAACTTCTCATGTTTATTGGGACTGCAACACAACACACCAGTTCTCTTTACAGAGGATTAAAACTGAGTGGGGAGGGGTGGGTTTGACTATGGCTTAGCCCAGTTTCTGCTCGGCCATATTTGTTATTCTTGCTGTTTCGAGAGGAATATTTTCCACTTCGTACATGGCAGGTATATCAGAAATTTACACTGCAAAAGCCATGTTAGACAGTCAAATGGTATACGTTGGAAAGCGAGGTACGAAACTTTTGTTTTTATAGGTTTTTTCTACTGTTCTAGAAGGGAGGGTAATCATTGTTGATTCAAATTCTGTAAGTAATTTCAAAAATTGCTCACGTGCAGATTCAACAGCAACTTAATTCTCATAAGGGTATCAATTCACACAGACTGATCCAAACAACCTTCCTGAGCACAACTGCCTTCTCTAAGCTTTTCTAGATGTCTAAGTTAATGATTAACCAACCGAAAAAACAGCCAGGTCTATAATCCCAGGAAGGGTGGGTACAAAGAATAAACAATTTGAAAATATATATTTTTGAACAAGACACTAAAATAATTAATATTTCTTATCAGCAAAGACATACCAGGGCTACAATGTCAGTATGCTATTGGCAAAGGTGTGCCACGATTACAACAAACAAACAGCTTTTGACAAACATCAGCCAATGTTCTGCTACTTTGTTGGAGAGTTCATTGTCACATCTGCCTTGGTCTTCCTCCTGCAAAGGGCCTGCCAGGATTCTGTGGCTTCAGACATGGTTGCTGGTTGCTGTTTGAAATATCTCATCAGTGGACCAGTAACTATGTATGGTAGGCTTGTTTACCAGCCCCATGGCTAAAATCAAGGCAATAAATATTCTCATTTCATCTTCATCTACTTCATGCCAGGCCCTGCGGTGTTTATCTGGGTTTTTAGCTCGCTCCTGGACAGCATACAAATTTGTTTGTAGCACAACTACATCAAACACAGCGTCAGTATAAAACAGACAAAAATAACACACTGGGTACTTTTGATGTGCTCCCATTCGAACTTTAGGCCCTGTACGTTGGGTGAAAGGCAGGTCTGAATGCGTCCTGATGTCTTCTAGCCAAACAGGATCGCTCACAACATCGTTTGCGCCTTGTGCTGTACGTCTCCGCTTCCTGGAAGGCTCTGGTTGTTCTAATTCTTCATTTTCGTCACTTTCTTCAGCCACAGAGTCAGTCTGATAAGATTCTGAGTCAATTTCCTCGTCAGACTCTCGGTCTAAATATGCTGTGCCTATAGCTATAGAAGTCAAAGGCATTCATCTTCATCTACGAACACTAAATCCACGTTTTGAGAAGTCTCTGCAGCCGAATTCGCTATAAATTCACTTCCAGAAATTGAAGCCATTACTGATCAGCTGTTTCTGAAGTTCGCGGGAAGACTCGAACAGAAAAAAATCGGAAATTTTTCGGTCAAAAGCAGGGAAACTCACATGAAAAGGAATGAGAAAACGACAAAAAATGACCAGGCGTCCAATGAGTCAGAGGGGGGTTATTGAAATTACGTATTTCACCCCTAGCGGGCTCAATATTGGTCACCTGCATTTATCGTCACACATGTGTGACGTTGGGAGGAAAAGGGTTAAAACATGAGCCAAAATACGACAGACGAATAATTGTGTAAGGGCTTCGATGCTTTTAACGTGAACTTAACAGTATCAGGAACCTTTGAAGTATATCCGGGTAAGTCTTGTAGAAGTGTTATGAAAACGGTTGAGCGTTTGTAGTAAAGCTTACGCATTATACGGGTGGGCAAACAAGTGAATTGACAGCAAAAAAAATCGTCGCAGCAAATTCGAACTTGGCAAATTATCGTGCAGAAAATGCTCGGGAATGTTCAAGCAGAGAGAAATAAAGAATGAAATTTTGCGCAAGTGTTCGAAGTCATTTATCGAACATAGTGAATTTTCGCTCGAAAATTCGAAGTCAATTTTCGTTCCGCACGAATTATCGTTTGGAAATTCGTGTAGTTGGAAACAATAGGCGTCGCGAATTATCGTGACTTTTCGTCTAAAATTCGCTTCCATCAAAAATTCGATAATTTTTCGTCGAAAAGCCAGGAAAAGCTGCGAATTTCGGGGAAAGACCTTTGCATTACTTTTGCACAATACTGTATGTTAAGAAAATATCCCAATGAAAATATACGCGCTGATTGGTGTTTCTAGAAACACAAAAAAGTTGTTGTGAGCTATTTTCTAAAATAAATAGAATACATTTTCTTCTGGTTTCTGCTGAGTTATAGGAACACTTGTGAAAGTTTGCAAGAACTCAAAAAAGTTGTGGAAACACTCGCCTAACAGCTCGTGTTCCCACAACAATTCTTATTCTCCCAAACTTCCACTCGTGTTTCTATTAAACAATTAGATTATGAGCTTGAGATTTCTATCTATACTTGGCTTTAAGACGCACCCCAATTTTAGCACTTACTGGCAGCCCAAAGACAGATTTTTCTTATAAAAACTGTGCGCCTAAAAACCGAATAACTACTAACATTACATTACTCATGTGTGGGAATAAGTCACACATAAGCCTAGCTATCATTTACAAAGCATTTATTTTGAATTTTAACCCACCATTTTACTGCAAATGGAGTAACAAAACTCTCTCAAAACTTCGTCTAAACTCTTGGTTATATGGACGCGAGATGCGTGAATTTTTCCACTATCTTACAGATGGAACTGCAGAGTATTCACAAGAAGGTTCAAGCGATATGTTATGATGTGGAATATTCACTGAAGTAAGTTAGTTAATCTTCTATTACACCACCCCTCTCTAGAAGAAGAAATTCATTAGCTGGAGAAGGCCATCCCCTTTTCAAAGCCACACCCCCTCCACTCATGAAAAAATAATCATGTAATTGATGTCACTAAATCAAATCAACCAAGTGATTGAAATTAATTATTGATAATGGTCACTGCTATTTGAGAACTCTATATAACATGATGTTAGTCCTCGTAAAGTGGCTTATACTGTCATTGTTATAAATTGAATTAAACAAGGTACATGTACAAACCATTTTAAAGAAAGATGTAGTAATTTTGTATCCATATGATACTGCATTTAGCCAAGGTAATAAGTCACCCCCCCTTCTACTGATCACTCCCCTCCCCAAAGGAACCTTGAATAAATTCACCAGGGGATGTACCCAGCAAATGGAAACTCAACCAGACCATACAGTACATGGGGTGAAAACGACACTGAAATGTTACATTGGAAACCAGCGCTATGGAAATTCCATACATGGACTTGGATACCATGTCATGTACAATTTAACTAGACCTTTGGCTGGCAAAAACTACCATGCTTCTAGTGATATTTTTTAAATTCAGTTGATCCAAAAATGATTATGCTATGAGACTCCACATACATTTGTGGAACGATTCGTTTCCAGTCACTGAGGAGTCCCTTCATCAGTCAGGTGCCTTCATCAAGGAGAGTCCTTGTTTCTTCAGAATGGCAACATTGTCATTTCAGTTTGGTAAGATAAGAAGGCAATTTAATCTATTTTTTGAGCTCCCAATCAAATCCAGTTGAGAATTATTAAAGTTAACAGACCGACAGACAGTTATGAAATTCCTAGCATTTCTGTGGTGAAGTTGTACAGTGTGAACATGAGCGGCATGGATGTAAATCATGAACTAAGTGGTTATTACATGACTGGTGAAAAGTCAAAGAAGTGGTGGCGATGTCTCCTGTGGTTCTTAATTGATGTTTCCATCTTAAATGCACACATTCTAGGAGAAGCTTTCCCCACATCTCCGATCTAGAACACAGCTGTCCTTTTGGCTTGAGTTGATCAAGGGACTGCTTGGAAATTTTTTTAGTTAGAAGGTTATCAGCTAACTCTAGATGCCTTGAAGGAGGGAATAATGGCCCATAATCTACTCAAACAAGCAAACAGGGTGCAGGATTGCCTGTGAACGTTGCAACAAACAAGTTTGCCTTGATTGCTTCAGGGACTGTTAACCATAGTTCAGAGGATCTTGCTTTATAGGACTCCTTGTGTTACTTTACAGTTTCATATTTCTAGAATGCTTGCATATGAAAGCATAATTTTTGTTCTAAAATAGTGTTTGTTAAGTTAATGTGTAATGTTTTTTTTTGTGAAAGTGAAAAGATTTTGAGAAATAATTGACCAAAATATGCAGTGGTGTTATTTTGTGTACATTTGCCTGATTTGCATTGGGCAGGGGGGGGGGTGTTACTACACCACTGGCACCCTCGGGTGGAAAAGGAGTATATGACCATATGACCTAGTAAATAAATAATAAATAATTATACCTAGTTCTTGATTTGTTCTACTTTAACAATTAAGTATGTTCTAGTTCATTAGCTTAAATTAAAATGAAATTTTAAATTACCTTGATAACTGTAATTTAGTTTTTGTTTTTTAGGACAGTGCAAGCAATGCAGAATATTTCCCATTTCACTATTATTCAGGTAAGGACAGAATCATAATTTAATGTGCTTATAACTTGTCAATAATCTTCTCTTTTCAACAGTACCATAAAATGGCTGATTCTATATTAATCACTGTTGCAAAGGGAATGGTATTTCCCATACAGAAGTATCACATACTTCCCAGTTTTTTGTTTGTTTTTGTTTTGATGCATAAGACTGAGTATAGAAGCTGGTTTAGCTTCCAAGAGAACTGGTACTGCATCAGTCAAAACATGGGTTAATCAAATAAGCTGATGAATGTAATTTGTACCACTGTAAGATTAAGAGAAGCCACTCGTTTCAAATGTTATCACTTTCATCAATGTTCAATAAACCATTTCGATTCATAGAACCTCCCTTGTGTCCTCTTCCCACTCTAATGGATCTAGAGCTGACAACCTTAACTGACGGCTGTCCAGTTATTTCATACCCAGTCAATACTAGTCAATAATCAAACTTGGGTGAATTGTACTCAGACCAGGCCATTTCATACCCAGCCTATTGTGGATTTGCACCGGCCCATTTTCTTTGGAAAACATTTACAGGAACCTCAGTGAGAACAACATTGTTCTGATTCATAGAAGTTTGTCACATACAATAATAATTGCTAAAAGGCTGTTCATATATCAAAAGACCAGTAGTCTCTAGAACTGAAGTGAATTGAGTAACTGAACTTGATTGAAAGGTCATGCACTGTTAGTTGATGCTACAAGATCAGACATAGTTGAACATGCTTGAAGGTCAGACAAGGTCAGACATACTACAAGGTCAGATATGCTTAAATGAAAGATCATTGGAACATTTTAAAAGTAAGTTTTAATACTATTAATAGTGTAGCAGTTTGATAAGTTGGCAAAGTTGCTATGGGTAAGTCAAAAAATAAATGAGTGCATGCATGTTGTTTAGTGAGTAGTGGTAAGAGGATATGGACATGTGTTTTAAACCTACCTGCAGTAATTATAATTTGATCTGCTTGGGTACAAAATGACCAGATACACTGGGTATGAATCATCTCTGCTGGTTATGAAACAACTGCATGAGTGTGAAAAGACTGGTAACCACATGAACTGACAGCATGGGACTGGACATGAGATTGAATGATTTATAAACTTAAAGCACAGTCAAAAATTAATATTATCAAGGACTGCCGACCAGTTAGCTCAGTTGGT
The DNA here is from genome assembly GCA_949710005.1 of Ricordea florida. Classification (NCBI taxonomy): domain Eukaryota; kingdom Metazoa; phylum Cnidaria; class Anthozoa; order Corallimorpharia; family Ricordeidae; genus Ricordea; species Ricordea florida. The sequence continues at coordinate 43,135,637 of OX453273.1, forward strand.
AGAGCACTGGACTACCGTGCGGGAGGTCGCGGGTTCAAAACCCCGGCCGGACCAACACTCATGGTCTTAAAATAATTGAGTAGAAAGTGCTGCCTTTGTAATGACATCTGCAAATGGTTAGACTTTCTAGTCTTCTCGGATAAGGACGATAAACAGTAGGCCCCGTCTCCCAACTCTATCTGTAATGTGGGACGCAAAAGAACCTATGGCACTGTTCGAAAAGAGTAGGGCGTGTTCCCAGTGTCATGGTCTATTGGTCTGATTGTAATGCGCATATGATTATTAATATAGAATATGCGCAATATAAATGGAGTATATTATTATTATTATTATTATTATTATTATAAAAATCATGCATACTTTTGACAGCCATACAATGCAAATGTTGGAATGAATTCAAAACAGTAATGTTGTTTGGTTTGAGCACACATACTAATTATAATGTTGCTATTTTTATTAGTAATACTGTCTCAATTGTTCACAGTGATACAATTTCTATTTCAGGAATGCCTCAAGAGTGCCATTGCCTCCAAACAAAACCTGGACAGACAAGACTAGAAGGGTGAGTTTCAGACAGTGTAGCTTATACAGTTGTGCAGAACAGATCAAGAGGTCCTTGATGTGAATGTCTATCATATTAGCTGAATGTAGCTGAATGTCTTTCATTTGAATACAATATGTTGTTTGTGGTAGAAAAAGAAGACATTTTGGATCAAATGAGCCAACAGAACCTGACGACGAGCTTGAAGTACTTGGGTCTGTTGAGGTCAGTAAAATTATTGAAAGAATGTACAGTTGAACCTCTCCTTAACATGGCAGACACCTCTCTATAATGTTCAGTTTTCTATGTCTCAACAAATTTCTAACATATTTTGAGTTGACCTCTAAAATAGCATATTCACATTTATGCAGGTGTAACTCTCTGTCCCTTAATTCAGAGTCCATATTATAGAGGTTTAACTGTACCAATGTGGAGAACACAATTTGTTCTCACAGTAAACAATAGTATAGTTTTGTATGTATTTCAAAGCTCCGTTTAACAGCACTGATCGACATGGGAATCAGTTTGACTATTAGGGTTCTCCTCTGGACAAAATGACCAAACTATAAAATGCAGTTATCAGATTGATTTTAAATGGAAGTAAGAATGGATGTAACTTGAAAATGAAAATAATAATTATTGCAAATGCCCAAGGTTGTTTAACATGTTTTAGAGGATAAATTACATCCAATGTTAAAGCTCTGTTATTTTATCTTAAATTTTACATGAAAAAAATTAGTTTTAAAAAGGAGTTCACAATAAAAGGCTCTTCCTGGTGCTGACTTAGCCACTAAATGCAAAGCTTCTTTTGCTTGATTTATTCATGACACTTAAAGTTAAGTGAAATACCGTGTTCACTTCATGAAAGTGCACCTTTTGTGTCTTTTTTCTAAAGAGTTATTTCTGGGGCACAAATTGAAAATTAATAGTGACATAAACTGACTTTTAGCCTTTTTCAACATAAACAGCTATTTGCAGCTGGGTGTATATCAACAATAGTGTATAATTTTAGAACAGAGTAACAGAAAAGCTGCATAATTTGCACTGGCACATAATTTCAAGTTTGTAAACATTAAAAGTATTCTGAAAATCAATAATATTGGAATGGGTGTACAATGATGTTAAGATCAGAGTTTGCAATGGAAGAATGAAGTGACTGTTAGTTACTAATTGTGATATCAGGGGTTCATCTGTCCAAACTGTATGAAAACATGGACCAATCCAGAGGAGTTATTACAACACTGGCAATGTGCACATGAAACACAACCTAAGATGGAGGTAACATTTATACACACTGTGTAATCTAGCTGCACTGATTGTCACAGTAACCTCACATGTAACTGTGAGTAATTTTGAAGTTTGTAACACTCACCCCCTGTAGTTATACTTTGATGTGGGTGGCAACTTTTCAACTGCTTACTGCCGGTTTTCCAGTGTTGATTCACAGGGTGAAAGGGGGTGCTGGTTGTACCTTTTGTAGGTCAAAATTTCTGGATTGGTACCTCTTGTGTGCGAAAAATCCAAAATGACCACTGGCAATCAATTGTTTTTATTGTTATCCAGGAGCCTGTCACTAGGAGCAGTTAATTCTCTGCTTTATTACCTTCAGGATCAGGATTTTTGCAGACCTTTTTTTTTTACTACCCTCCTCATAACAGCTTCCATTGTTTTGTGGTACTGCAGTTGCTTAAAGGCATTATGGGATTGTAAGCAGACTGCACTTCTGATTTCTGTCTGCTGTGTCAAAATGAAATATGGAGGCAAGTTCTTTTTTTGCCCACAGCAATAATTATTGCTTTTGCCAACATGTGCAAACTTTGGTAAAAACACCATTTTGTGGGGAAGGAGTTTCTTAAATGCTTTCTTAATGCCCAGTGAAGAATATAAAAGAAAGGAAGTAATGGGTTCCTGCGTTGTCTCCTTCACCACTCATCAATAATAAGAGTCTACATTTCTATCGATATTAAAAAAACTAATGGTCAAAGCATCACTTTTTGAGTTGTTTTTGAACTGGTTCCTCAGTTGGGGGTCAACATTTTGTTGAGCCACACCCAACAAACAAGATTTTTGGTACCTTTGGCATTCATGCCAACTCTCCCGGATAATCCGGGAGTCTCCCGGATACAGAACAAATCTCCCTGTCTCCCGTACGGGTCACGTAATCTCCCGGATAAAATCAACTTTGAATCCTTGCACCACTGTTAGCGAACGTCCCATCCCCAAATTTACCAAATCAAAACAATGTTTCTCAAACTCGCCGCGCCGTTTCTTGAACAATTAATTTTTTAAGGAATCTTTAACCACAAAACCACATGTTGACGGATACTAAACAAAAGCTTTCTTCGTTTTGCGGCCATATAAACAACTTTCTGATTGGATCTCCATTAACCAATAAAAATTCAGGACATAATAGCCCTGTTTTCCCGCGAATTTCCCACTTTCGATGCGAAAACTCGTGTGAGATTGCAAGATTCACAATGCCGGTAGATTTTTCTTGTCTTCAGAAGGAACTGCTGGGCTACGTGCCTTTTGGATTTACGCAAACCCGAAATTTTATTATCGAGAGGGCGAAAAGCGTACCTCCACGAAGCCTCATGCAAAACTTTCAAAACATCACTCATGCCTATAGTACCTATTAATGACGTATTGTAAAAGGTTATGCGATTTTTTTAGTAGTATACTTCGTCTTTAAAATATCTAGGTGAGCTTGAGAAACCTTCCTTGGAAAAATCTTCGGAAGACTTAAGCTCAACTCCAAAAGTCTTCGGATCAACATCAGAAATCATCGGAAGTCTTCGTTAAACTTCGGAAATCTTCGGGTCAACTTCGGAGGTCTTCGGAAGTCCTCGGAAATCTTCCTTCAATTTTCCAGGTGTAAGGTTTAGGTAAACATTGGAAGCCCTAACTCGATCTTTTTTGGGGGAAATCTATGTAATGGAGATCAGGGTCATTGCTTTTTTCTTGGGGAGGGGGTGGGGGTAGGTTGAAGCCGGTGTGGAAAACAAGAATCGAAAAATCTCCAGATTTCAGATCTCCAGAGGTTGGCATCTCTGCTTTGGTGTTTTGTACCCCCGTCATTTTTTTCATGGGAGTCCCCCCTCCCCACCCCCTGGGAGCGTCAACTGGTTACACTGCACAGCTCTTATGTAGGCTTGCTGATACACTCTGATTACCGGTAGTATACCATAATCAGTCAACCCTATTGCCTGAAGGAGACCAGCAGTAAGCAGTTGAAAGGTAGCGATCCACATCAAAGTGACTACTCTGTGAGACAAAACAGTAAGTTTGTATTACAACTACACTGTACATTCCTCTCAGTGAATATATATTTCATAACACACCCATTGCAGTTACACAGCAAGTTATAACTTTATATAAAAAGAAAAGACTAGTATACAAAATAAATCAGTTTAATTGCCAATGTATTTAACACTAAAGGCATTGTAAAATATTAGAATGCAAACATTGTACTTGTTGAGGGGCCCCACTACATGTAAATCTAAATGCTTGGCAGTTGTTTATTTAAAAGTAACAAACCGAAATTTTGATACATGGATCAGTTGCATGACCTCATAAAACATCGTTCCTCCACGTATCGTTTTATTCCCACAATATGACACAATATGTAGTTGTTTTCCATTCGAGATTAGACAAAACTTATTTGGATTCAACTGTACATGACAGTATTTTTATTTTAAGCCATATTCCTTTTGCTCTTATTGTTGACCACTTGGAAATCCCAAACTCCACACAATTAAATTTATAATACAGTATAATAGGTTTTTTCCATGTACCCCAACTGTAAAATATTTTTAAATATTCTGTACTTTTGTGACTTGTCTACATTTGCAAATTGACAAGTTGAACTGATGTAGGGGGTATAGTCAGGTACAGTAGTCTTTTTACTGATTAAAAGCACAGAAGAACCGAGTAAACACGA